>JAWNMK010000358.1:600000-985000 GCA_035044105.1 Drosophila nr. perissopoda 5 BK-2023a
AAACCAAATACCAAATTCAAATCTTCTTTCAGCCGCAATATGGTCGCAAGAAAAAACAAAAAGAAGTAAGATTTTCCACAGAACTTTTAGTCTAAAACACAAAACGAATAACGAACCTCCCTTAACTGCCAAGCACAAGTACAAAAAACATAAAAAAAACAACAACAAAAATATTTAAAAAAAAATGTTTACAAAAAATACTTTGAAAATTTTAAAAACGCTTTTAATTTATTTTGCATTTTATTTGGAACTTTATTGCCAAAATTTGTTCTTAGAAGCATATTTTTTGGTTTTTATGTATTTGCTTCAATATTTACTATATATTCGTATAAATATTCGTATTTGTATTTGTATTCGTATTCGTAATCGTAATCCTATTCGTAATTCTAATCGTGTTCGTATATTGGTTTGCGTACTCTATTCAAATGTATAGCTCCCTGTATAAATTAGTCGAATTTGACACGAACTTATCAGCAATCTATCCAAACTATACTTACATATATATTATGTATCTAATTTTGCTTTTCAAATAACTTACTAGTATATATATACTCTCTCTCTATATATATATATATGTATATGTATATCGTATACATATATAGCCAAAGTGCAGCTCTTATTTAACTTTGCAACTATGCATTTTATTTAACCTATTCATATGATTTGACAATGCTTCCGATTTGATTTGCCACCTAACTAAAGTTATGCTAAATACAACTGTTCTGCAAATACTGTCCAACAAACTGGCAACAATCGTGGCCAAAAAGCTTTATGAAAACTCCGGCAGAGCTCAGCGTGTCCACTTTTAATTCCTTGTTGAAATAATTGCATCATATTAATCCTCAATCCTTAAAGGAATAACCAGTTTCAGTCCAGTTGGAATGTAAATTACTTATTAATTTATATGTATGTCTGTGCGTACTCTATAAAAAAGAGGGAAATTTTCAATTATTTTCAAAAATGTGTCTTCTTAAAAATAAAATAGAGAGTAATTTGTTTATGACTTTCAAATATGTACTTGATGATATCTATACAAGTTTGAGGCTAAAACTAGCGTTGAAGCCGAGAGATATCAATTTTAAAGTTAAGGCTAACAAATTTGTTGTACATCTTGTTGAACAGTGTTGAACAGAGCGCAAAGCTTCCAAGTATTGCCTGCTCCCCCTTCGATGGCTTATTGGCCAATACTGCCAACCGTCTCCAGTGTCCAGCATTAAGCCTCTTTTATCCGACTATTTGTGCGCATTGGCTGAGTGCCGGTAATGCGCTTATAAGTAAATGCCTCAAAGGATTTGAAGTCAGGCAAGGTGCACATAATGCGCTTATAAGAGCATGTACATACATATCTGCTAAAGACATCGTTGTGAGCTCAATGAGTTTCTAACTGAAATATTCTTTTGGAAAAGTCCTTGTACAGTCTTAGCTTCAATTTGCTACCAAATACATATAAACAACGTCAATATGTACCCAGTATCTATGTATGTGTGTGCTGCCTGTTTTCGCGTCTACAACTACGAATCTCCTTTTGATAATACTCGTCTATGCTAATCACTAAATATGTATGTATGTATAACCGCTAAGCTAACTTTTCTATATAATTTTTAACCATTTAATTTCTCTGCTATTCCACACTACTAGGCGTGTGTATGTGTGTGTGTATGTGTGCTTGCTTGATGTTAGTGTAGCATATATGTATATAGGGCTAAGCATATGTATATACATACACACACATTTGTGTATGTGTGTGTGCGTAGGGCCTAGGGCTTAGGGCTAGCCGATTGTTCAGTCGATTGTTTCTTTTGACCATACTATGCAGATGTCTGATGATTTATGCGTGCGTGCAATTGCAAAATTTATGCAGATAAAAGTGTAACACGAAATTTAGCATTGCCGCCAATGAAACGTACATATTTAATGGGATAGTACCCGTTTATAAGTACATACCAATACCAATACCACCAAACAATACTATACTCAATATATAAAACCAAAATAATACTATACGAATCAAACTGTCGTGACTTATGTATGACTCATCGAGCCAGTGCCGTGGTCGCGGTCCTGGCGCCTGTAAGTGTGTAAATGGAAATGAGAAGTAAGTGCCCAGCCAATGACTATGACAACAACAACAACAACAACAACAACAACAATAATAATAATAACAGCAACAACAACAACAACAATAACAAGAACATTAGCAAAAGCAACAACAACAATATATATATTTATGTATATATATAATAGACATAAACTTCGGTCAACGAAACGAAGCTAATGCGCAGCTTTTGACCAAGTATTTTTTTTTGTTGTTTTAAATACTCTGCCTATAAATAAGTTAATCAATTCCGTGGTCCGTTCGTCATTGGGGCATGTGGGTTCTTATGTACCGAAAACAACTACAGCTGCCTTTCCCTGGTAAATGAAATGAACAAATTTATTGACGAAACTTTTTACGATTTGTCGATTACGAATCCGTTTAGACTTACTAAGTTATTTGCTAACTTATAGCGATATGCAGGGCATCCAGCAGTCGAGCACTGTCGACTAAAGTATTTGACATTGTTTGATCATTTTTAAGTGATTAAGCTGCGCATTAAGTGCAGCCATTAATAGCTTAGCATTTTAGACGAAATAATAAATTAATAGGCAATTTGTGTTAAGTTGTTTATAATTTGTAGCTGCTTGCTCTTCTAATTCTTGTGCTGATAATTATCGGTATGAGTACATACTTACATACATACATAGTACATAGTACATAGTACATATTATATACAAATGAATCAGTCTTTAGTTGGTCTCATGTAGCAACTAGCAAATAGAACCGAATTAGCCAACAATTATGCGTGTGCCTGCGAGTATCTGAATATGTGCAACATTTCTGCTAATGCATGTATTGTATTTTGCATCTACATACGTGCCACATACATATATGAATTCTATGTTTATTTTTATATGTAATAGATAACATCATCTTGTGAGTTCTTGATAACTCAAGGATTTTCAATTTCATATGCTAATATTGACATTCTATTCGAAATTACTCAAAATGTTTTTTAGTAATAGTTTTTAATCGACGATTTTGCTATCAAGGGGCAGCAATGGAATATTTTAGTCAATGCATAAGTGTGGTAACACTATCTTCATTGGTTACATTTCCCATTTCCATTTCCGTTTCAGCCTCGATTCCAGGTTCACTTATAGCTTGTGTTCCGGTTCCAGTCGTTGCATGCGTCATAAATTGTATATAGAAGCAATGCTGTCCTGCAAGAACAGACGTGTCCGGTTGAAATCACCATATTGCCTGTGTACGTGTGTGTTTGTGTGTATTTTTGTGTGGCTCTGTTTTGTGGTTTGCCTTTTATTAGTTTAAATATAGACTTGACTTGGCATGTTTAAAAGGCAGCCGCTCCCCCAGGCAGCCCCCTTTAGCCGCAGTCCTGACTGCGACGACAGCTGCGCTATGGCTATATGGTCATAGCTTGAAGCTTCTGCTTCATTCCTGGGCCTCATTCGTTGTCGCAATTGCGTCAACACACAAACACAAATACAGATAGACACACATACATACACATATATACATATATACCCTCAATCTAATTGTCATGCCAAGCAAACAAGCAAGAAAAATAACTATTATGGAATTTTTTTTAGCGGCGCTTGACTCAATTTGTGTGTGTTTGTGTGTGTGTGTTTTATTATTTTTTTGTGTGAGTCTGTGTGTGTGTGTGTGTGTTTGTGTGTGTTTGTATAGCAACTCGAATTTCATGACGATGACGTTCGACTTTTTACTTTACTTTTGCTTTTGGCATTGCATGTCCATGTCCATGCCCATGGAAAGTAAAATCCAACTACAATGCTAGTTATTTCATACTTCGATACACGCACACACACACACACATACACGCAAGACTGATTGTGTGTGTGTGTATGTGTGTGTGTGTGCCCGCGTTTCCTTGAAATCGATAGACGTGGCGTGGCGCCCAGCTATGGGACCCAAATATTGTCCCGCATACAACATGCATGACAGGGCAATTAAAGTTGCCCAAAGCAGAGTATGAAAATAATATTCAGAATATAAAAATCGAAAATCAAAAATCTTATATCCATAGTCATTTCAATAATGGATTTGTATATGATTTCTTTTTCGATATTGTTATGGCGTTGTGCGGCTAGCGTGTGTGCGTGTGTGTGTGTGTGTGTGTGTGTTAGTGTATATAATTAAGCATATAAATGTGTATATATAAATTCCTTTTACCTGGTCGTATGCACGTGCACAATTTAATTAACTCTTCTTACAAGCTTTGTAAATACCTACAGAAGCACTTAACAACACTGGTTAAACAACACAGTTTTTGCATGCAATCTTTTTTATCTACATACGTATCATCTTGTTTGAAATACGCTTTTATTTGGTTTTAGCGAAATTGTTTCCCAATAGAAAATATTGTTAAGCATATTAATTTTAACTGAGATCTGATAAGTATATAAATTGGTCCATGTCCCAACTTGCTTTTATCTTTTGCATAACGGCCCAGTCCACTAACTAAATTATCTGCTGTGCAACATAATCTCTGTGCTACTATACTATCACACCCAAGTGTGCCTTCATCACTATATATTACTATATCTGAAAGAAACAAAACAAATCTGCGACTTTCTCGTCACTGAGTGTGCTATGCAAAATTTAAAACTACAAACATATTCTCAAATGTTCAAAATTACGACTCGAAAATTATATTTAAAACTTTTTTTATTTCTTGTCTTTTATGTTGTAATAATCTGTAATAATCTAGTGCGCCTACCTACCACCTACTACTTACTACTTACGACTTGCTAACTTGAATGGACAAAACTGCAAATCTATGATATATTTGTACATGCATATTGTTTTGCGTATATATATATGTATATATATAAATATATATGTATGTATGTATATATATATATGTGTGCATATATGTACTAATGACTATCGGAGACGTGTATAACGGTTATGCTAATATGTGTATGCGCAATTCTTTGTTCTTTGTATTCATGAACGCCACACCGTGTTGAACGTGTTGAACGTGCCGCAAACGATAGATCCGATATGATGACGAGGACGAGGATGAAGGTCCACAACCGGATCCTACACTTGAACAGGGTGTGCCAATACCTGTTCGATTGCAGGGCAGCTTCCCGCCGGAGTTGGCCTCCACTCCTCTCGAGGATATCGATCCATTCTACAGCAATATACTGGTAAGTGGTAAACGATCCAACGATCACTCTGTTCAATAACCAACTAATCTAATTATGATCTAATCAGACATATTCTAAATATCGATTTGGTTGTATTCAATCCCAATCCAATCTCTCCCAATGTATCTCGTTTTGCAGACATTCGTAGTTGTAAGCAAGGGAAAAGATATTTTTCGCTTTTCTGCATCAAAAGCAATGTGGCTGCTCGATCCATTCAATCCGATACGTCGTGTGGCCATTTACATTTTAGTGCATCCATTATTTTCGTTATTTATCATTACCACCATTCTCGTGAACTGCATATTGATGATAATGCCGACAACGCCCACGGTCGAGTCCACTGAGTAAGTACTGTTCATTAGAAACTAGACTAACTAGCGAGATGGCCCAGCATCTATCTATTTACTTAGTATGTGCGAGTATATACATACATACATACATTAGTACATATATCTGTATATATATATGTATATGTATGTATTTATGTACTAAACATGTATTCGCTTTTACTGGGTGTATTACAACTATTTACTTTGCGATATACAAACATACTATTTGGGCAACCTTTAGATAAAATTGATTTGATTTACAGTTCTTCAATTTATTACTTTATACCCATTTTGTTTCGTTATTCCAACTGAACTTTAAGTTGAAACTTAATATAATTAATAAATTTATATGTATATGTAACTATATATATGCTATATAATCGATATATTTACGTACTACTACTACTTATATCAAATGTAAACTTTTTCAATATTGATGCAGACGTATATTTAGGTCAAACATAAACTTTCTTTCAACTATAATTTACAAACCAGACAAAATGCAAAAAAAAATAAAACAAAAACAAAAATCGAACAAACAACAACAAACCAAAGTAATGATAACGATAACGATAACGATAACGATTATAATAAAATTAATATTCACATTTTTGAAAGCGCCTGCAAGGTAAAGATCGTTTAGAAATGCTTATTATTAATGCCAGGAATTTGTACATACAAAATATAAATATATTAAAAAAAAGAAATATCAAAAATTCATTTGAGTAAATAAGCATTGTGTAGTAGTTAAAAGCTCATTGCTATGAAATTCATTTGGCCAGCAAGCAGTGCACAGATCAGCGATCAGCGATCAGCATTCGCTGCGTGCCGCACTCAACAGCTTTTGTATGCCGCACAAAATCTGTTGAAATCTGCTGACTGTCCTGTATTATATATCACGTAATAATATTAATACAACATTCTGTTTGTACGATATTCAAATTCTCAACAACCAATAAATCGAATTTAAAGAAAACAAATTACAAAAATAAAAATAATCAAAATCAAAATATTTAAATAAGATATTAAGCTTAGACACATTTTGCAACATTTCGATGCCTCTCATTGTAAATTGCCGTAATCGAAACGCATTTAGTACCGGGGCGCTCTTTACTATCGAATTGTAGTCAACCTAACTAATTACTTGTAATGAATGGGCTAATTCATTGGCCAACCACCTGGTTTTGGTTTGTTCATGTTTCGTTTAAAGCGATAATTAATTCATCAAATTGAATTCGATCACATTTCAAATACAGTTTCTAGTACAAATCCTTGTTGTAGCTTTAATATCATAAGTAGCACAAAGTATCAATAATATACGTTAAATTTTAAGTAGTTTAAGTATATAAGTATCGATAACAACCCTAACCAGTAATTGCAGTATCCTCTGACCCATTTAACTATTAATTACACATGTACGAGTATATAATAGCTAGATTTGTAGCATACCAGACTAGATCCATTAAATAGCTTCATATACATACATATATATATATATATATATAAACCATATATTCTGTATAATTATTAGAAATATGTAAAACCAAATTTCATACATTTTTGTTAGTAAAACAATTGGGGACTTGGCCAATTGATTAATGCTAAACGCAGTGCCTGTCGCGATTGTGTTTATATATATATTGATGTACCTGCAGGCACTGCAATAGGCAAGCAATTATTAGAAATCAATAGTTTCTAGATTATAATTATAGATTGAAATTATTAGTTTCATATGTAGCAATACTTATACATCTACACATAAATGCCTAGTAGACCAAAATCTCCTATATACATAAGTACATATAGATGTCGCTCTAGAATCTCGTCGGTAGTAACAACAACAACAAAAAACCCCCCTTCAGCTCGCTCTCTCTCAAAATTGTAAAGTCAATCAAATTTGAACATCAAATTGCGTTTCGATTTAACTAGATGTATATAAAAGTACAATATATATATATATATATATATATATATATATAGCTAGAACAGCAGATAGACAAGACCGTATAATCGTATAATACTCTCACTGTTCGAAGTACATGTATTTTTAGCAGTAACTGTACATAGCTCATGTACTTACTTGTAAAATCTTGTAAAAAAAAACGTAGCTTAAACCAAATAAAAAGAAAAGTAAAAAACAGAACGAGCAAAATGCTTAAAAAAAAATAGCAAGAAGCGAATAAAGAAGCAACAAAAGTGAAAAGAGTTACGTCATTTTTTTAGCTGATATCAAAATTGTTGTCGCAGATTTGGTATCGGAATTGAGCACCCTAACAAATAACAGTGCGTAAACACAAATCTATATATGTGAATATGTGTGTGCGTGTGCGTGTGCGTGTACGTGTACGTGTGTGTGTGTGTGACAGTGCAAGTGGTTGTGTCACTTGAACTTGGGACGCTCCGTCTACGTCTCTGTATTCATTTCTATCTCCGTTTTGGCCAAGTTCTGTGGAACTCTGTTAACAACGGCGACTGCGCTTAGCCCAAAATGGCACAGCTGCTGCCGCATAAGTTGAGACACGCAGACACACACAGGGCGTAGGTGTTACAGAGAGAGTGACAGAGAGACTGAGAGAGAGAGAGAGAGAGAGAGAGAAAAAGAAAGAGTGAGATTGAGGAAGAGATAAAGGTAGAGCAAGATAGAGAGAGAGAGAGAGAGAGAATAACGTTTGTCTCTGTGCCTATCTAAGCATTTTGGCAGTAGCTTCTGTGTGGCTCTGGGTGTTGCGGATGCTGCGGCGGTTTGGGGGCAGCACTTGTGAACGCCCAGAAAGACATAATACCTGCAATTAAAACGCAACTCAAGTGTCCTTCACAGGCATTGGGGCCTAGGTCAAACGCATTCGCAACCCACAGCCTACGACTTTGAACTAGTTGCAGCTGCAGCTTGGGCATTGCATCGCCAAGCAACTGGACGCCTGCCTGCCTGTCTATCTGTCTGTCTGTCTGTCTGTCTGACTGTGTGTCTGACTGTGTGCGTGTGTCTGTCTGTGTGTGTGTGTGTGTGTGTCTGCCTGTCTGTCACTTGCAAGTCGATTTGAATCAGTGAAATGACTAACCAAGATGCATATACACACACACACCCGCACACTCTCACACTCACACACACAAACATCTGACTTAGCTGGAATTCAGGCCGAAGGTCGTCTTATTGATCTGAACGCCCACATCAAATGGGCAGCAGCAGCACAGCAGCAGCAGCAGCAGCATCCGTTGCAGCAGCAAAAGTGCCTGCGGTCCTTTATCAAGTACTAATTAACCATTATTGACATTGACAATTGGGACGAGAGCGTGGATCGACAATCCATATATCTGCATCTGAAGTGCTTTTGATTAACAATTGTGACCGACCTTTGATCTTTCTATTCATATTCACACACACCACACGTCTTCTGGCAATTGTAATTGTACTTTATGCAACAGCATTATGCAACACTGGCTTTGGTACATGTCATCGACAGGAGTATTTGAGGTCGAAACGCATTTTGTGAATCGGAGAACCTTAGATAGGTCGTTGAGCATTCGAAATAAGTTTCACATAAGTTTATAAAGCGAAGGGTTAAGCTAACAATTAAGATATAATCATAAGCATAAATAAGTCAAGGTTATTAACTAATCATAATAATGAGCGATTAGCGATACTACTCTATTGAACAACTGGAACAGTGCAGCAGAAATCTATTCCTATTTTCCAATGCATTTTCTTGGTTTTTCTTTTGTTGATTACCTGTTATTATACATTATTTCTTGTATACCCTTGCAGTGGAGATATATAAGTATATATAGTGCAATTTCCATTTGTTTACGTATATGTAAGTGCCAACAATTTTGAATGTTGCCGGTTACTATTGATATTTATGAATATATTCTTATTACAATTATGTCTTCTTACCAATTATTTATAAATTGAAAATCGAATAAGTGATCATCTCGAGAAATAACATATTTAGTGAATGGTGTTACCTATAATCGATATTAACGGTAAAGAAATCGAATCTTTTGCAATCTCACGAAGTTAATTTTACTATCTGTCCATTGGTTTGATATTTAGCTTGGGAATACCAACTGCAAGGGTATTTAATCAACGGCTTGCCGTTCATAGATTGACTTTCTTGTTTTACAAAGAAATTGTATTGCTTTAAATACCCATAAGCAGGCAGAAAGTGTACTTAAGATAACTCGTACTCCCGATACATATTTAATTTGCCAAGCAATGAAAAAACAAACAAACCCCCAAAAAAAAGGAGATGAAAAAAAAAATGCATTCGAAATTCAATTCGTTTTTAGGGTGATATTCACCGGAATCTACACATTTGAATCAGCTGTTAAAGTGATGGCACGAGGTTTCATTTTATGCCCGTTTACGTATCTTAGAGATGCATGGAATTGGCTGGACTTCGTAGTAATAGCTTTAGCGTGAGTTATATTATTAACTATTATCTATCAATTATTAATTAACTAACTAATCACTGATCACCATAAATAAATACTCACATACCCACAAATATATCCAATTATATTATATATCGCTAACTATCATTCGATCATCATACATGTACACATCTATACTCGTATATGTATTCGACATCGTTTCGTTTTCGATTTTGTGTTTCGTATCGTATCTTATCGTATCGTAAACGCCTCTTAAACTATGATACTTAACTGTTATACACGCCAGTTAATTGTCCATCAATCATTAATTTATTTGGATTTTAATCTGCGTTTCGTTTTTGCGTTTTTTTTTTTCGTTTTCTTTTTTAGCCATTTAATAAATACAACTGTAGTTAATACATATCGTATTTTAATTAACTAGCAGCCCATTAAAAAAAAAAAAATACAATCAATTCAATGGAAACTTTGATTCGAAAGTTGTCATGAACTCTGTTTGACAAATTAGACATATTTATTGCCAAATATTTATGTATTTCATTTAACAACAAAGGGAACCAAAATATTGATTAAATGTGTGTGTGTGTGTGTGTGTGTGTGTGTGCGTGTGTGTGTGGTTGATATTCACAGTCATGGCTGGATGGGCATTCAATGAAATGAATATATTTCTGTTGCATCTAATCAACGAATTCATGGGACAATTGAGCGCTAAATTTCATTTATATTTTATAATGCGAGCAAACACAGGCTCAAACACACACACACACACACACACACACACATGAGTGTGTAACATGAGAAAATGTCACGACGACAAGGGCAACCACACATTAACAATAATAACACGTATGGCAAAGGTAGCAGCTAAAATTATACATCCGCCATGTGAGCCACGGGGCGGCAAAAAGTCGCGTTAGTTGAGCGTTTTTATTGATTTCTTTTGTGCCGTTACTAATGACGTGCTCAGCCACTCACAACACACACACACACACACACACACACACACACACACACACATACACAACAATAAAATTTGTGTTCTATGATTATTTTCAATACCATATAAACACACGAACACGCACACATACACACACAGAGAGTCATAAACAAATTTTTGGCTTTTTTATTTGGTCATGCAAGACATTATTATTTTATTTTTTTTTTGTGTGTGTGCTCTTTTGTGTTTTCTGGTTGTTTTTTTTTGTAATTTGGTTTCCTCTTTGTGTTCTTTTCGTGAGAGTTTCATTTCATTGGTTTTTGCTCCATTTTAACCATTTATCGGGCGTCCTTTGTCTGGGTGGCGTCAGGTTGCCTCCCAAAGGCGCGTTACTGGCTTGGGTTGCATGGGGCACCACTTCGAGGTTACTGTAACGGGGTTTGGCTATTCGTGCAGCGCATTTCGTTTGGCGCCGCACAGACGCGCAGCCTTGGAACACACAACCATCTCCCCTCTGCCCTGTTCCCCCCACAACCCAGCACACCACCGAGCAGCAACCCAGCAAACACAACCGAAAGTTTAAAGCGCAGCACTTGGATATCAAAGCGGTCGACTTGAAAATGTTGAAATGTTGAAAGAAAAGAAAGGCAACAAGAAAAACAATGTTAAACTGACTAAACAGTTAGAGTATGCATACCACTTAGAGATAATACAAGCACAAGCACAAGTACAAGCACAAGCAGACATTTATTGCTTGGGCAAACAGTTTAGAGGCCAGCCCAATTAGATGGCAAATTTACACGCAATACCACCATGTACATGTACATACATATGTATATATGTGTGTGTGTGTGAGTGTGTCACCGTATTTATATGCGTTTAAATCGATAAATATTCATGAAATATAAATGGATGGTTGTTGGCTGCACAAGTAACGTGAAATACCCAAAGGATGACAGCATACAGCAGGACAGGGCAAACAACTCAAGCAAATGGACATTACCAGGCCACACCGATAAGCTGCTCCCGCCCTCTCCTCCCACTCTCTGTTGTGCTGTTATAAAAATATTTATGCACGCAGACAAGCGTACTATGGAAATAGCACACTCCCACACACACACACACACACACGCATACATACACAGATAAGCAATTGATGTGACAGCAAGCAGCAGCAGCAGCAGCAATAGCTGCACCTGCCCCAGGTGTGACTTGAACTTAGCTCTCGACAGCTTGTGGCGCATTTTCGTAATGAATCATTTATCTAGAGGGGCGGTGGGTGATGGGTGGGTGGTGTGCTTGGTAACTGGCCAAACCCATTTGTAACATTTTCACTCTCATTCGCATACTCAGTTTCAGCTCTCTATCTTATTGACTCCACACACACACACACACACACGCACATACACACACACACACACACACACATACAAATCGAATTCGAATTCGTTTTCGTTTTCTCTACTCACATATCTTGATTTTTTAGCTAAACACACATTTATAATTTGAATCTCTATTGCTCAGAACAAACTCAGAAAGCAAGCTTCTGTAACTCTAAAATACTTACATTTGTAATTACTAACGACTGCAAACATAATCGTACCAATCTACTCTATTTTTACATACCTAGATCAATAATAGCATTATATGTAATTACCAATACTTAATGACATTTCATGTGTATGTATATTTGCTTTTGTCATCGTTAATATAACAACTACAACATTTGCCGACTACTGCAACAACTACAACTATAACAACAACAACAACAACAACAACTACTTCTACAATAATGTCCTTTACTTGGATCGTGCACAGTTATGTGACCATGGGTATAGATTTAGGTAATCTTGCAGCCTTGAGAACGTTTAGGGTGCTGCGTGCGCTTAAAACCGTAGCCATTGTTCCAGGTATGAGCTTTGCTTTGATTATACAACTGTTATACTGTCTTATAAACTGTTGTACAGCTGTTTTATGAATATATATATACAACTGTTATACTTACTCAATTTGTTAAACTACTCTCCATTTGCCATTTGATCACAAAATACAAAAATAAAACCAAACAAACAAAAAAAAAACACAAAACACAAAAAAAAAAACAAAACCAAACAAAAAACAAATATATGAAAACCAATTATAGGCCTGAAAACCATTGTCGGCGCTGTCATTGAGTCTGTGAAAAATCTGCGCGATGTGATAATTTTGACAATGTTCTCGCTGTCGGTGTTTGCACTGATGGGCCTTCAAATCTATATGGGAGTGCTAACACAGAAATGCATTAAAAAGTTTCCGCTTGATGGTTCCTGGGGTAATTTGACCGATGAGAATTGGGACTACCATAATCGCAATAGCTCCAATTGGTATTCAGAGGATGATGGCATATCGTTTCCATTATGCGGCAACATCTCTGGCGCTGGGTGAGTAACACGCCGCAATCGAATCCCATTGAATATATCAACGCTCAACGATTCCATCCGATTGCAGTCAATGCGATGACGATTATGTGTGTCTGCAGGGGTTTGGACCGAATCCCAATTATGGTTATACCAGTTTCGATTCATTCGGTTGGGCATTTCTGTCTGCTTTCCGGCTGATGACGCAGGACTTTTGGGAGGATCTGTATCAGCTGGTTCTCCGTGCCGCTGGACCATGGCACATGCTGTTCTTTATAGTCATCATCTTCCTAGGTTCATTCTATCTTGTGAATTTGATTTTGGCCATTGTTGCCATGTCATATGACGAATTGCAAAAGAAGGCCGAAGAAGAGGAGGCTGCCGAAGAGGAGGCTATACGTGTAAGTAGAAACCCAGTAGAGACCTAACCGCCCAATGGACAAATTTCCACATATAAGCCACTTGAAATGAACGGTAGATAATTTCAATCTCAATTGCCCACGAGCCGAATTGATCATTGAAATTATCTACCAGATACAACAGAGTTGCTTTTTTCTTTTGTATATGTATGTATAACAATCCAACTATCTTAACAATTACAATTAACAATTACAATTAACAATTACAATTAACATTTAACAACTTCAATCGTACCAATGTATGATGATACCTATTCACATTATAGTACCTTGTTCTGTATATGTTTCTTTCGAATGTACATACTACTGTGTCATAAAAGCGATAACCGTTTTGTACAATTCCGTAGATGTAAAACAAAAAAACAAAAAACAAAAACCAAAAAAAAAAAAAAAAAATATAACAATCAAACAAACACCTAACCACTAATGCAAATCTGCATAACTGTAACTATCTGCAATTTTCAACTAAATATCTATATCAACACATACATATGCATATGTATTGCTTTCAAATTTCCAGTAATTCTAAATATCCGTAAAGTACTTAACTACTTAATACTCTCATATAATATACTATATTCATTTGATATTGTGTTTTTGTGTTTATTTTTGTATTTATTGATTTTTTATTGGTCTATGATACGTATACCTTGTATCTGTTATGTGATTCAAGTAAATAATTCAACATGTCGTGCCAACTATGTAAACTGAACTGGCATTTTAAATATTTTCTATATTCACTTGTGTACATCCTATATATATATATATATATATATATACGTATACATATAATTTATGTACAATTTGTCATAGTTTCCAAGTTTTTTTCAGTTAAGTGCACTTTCATTTCTTATGCAAAATTCAACACTTGAAAGTAAAAAGCAATGAACAAAAGAAAAAACCAAGTATCGTCGTCTATTTAGACTTGTAAATAAGAAAAGAGAAAATATAACTAAATTCCCATCCCACGCCCCAAAACCAAATCCTAACCCAATTCAAATCAATCAATTCAATCCTCGCCACTGCACAGCACTTATTAATCGTATTATTTATGTGTAAATGTAGAACTTTGTCCTCTATTGTTATAGTTAAATCATATGAGCCACAAAAACCATCCGAAGATCAAAATCCAATCCAAGAAAACCAAAACCTGAGCCCCAACCTAAACCTAAACCTAAACCTAAACCTAAACCTAAACCCAAACCTAATCGCATGTATCATATACCATATATCCTCCTAAATGCCGATGCAAACTCGCACCCATTTCGAGATCAGCAAAAGAAAATTCTCTGTGCATATATCATTGTAGGAGGCAGAAGAGGCGGCCGCTGCGAAAGCAGCCAAGTTGGAGGAGCGCGCGAATGCGCAGGCGCAGGCCGCCGCTGATGCAGCTGCCGCCGAGGAGGCTGCACTGCATCCCGAAATGGCGAAGAGTCCAACGTACTCCTGCATCAGCTACGAGCTGTTCGTTGGCGGTGAGAAGGGCAACGATGACAACAACAAGGAGAAGATGTCCATACGTAGCGTCGAAGTGGAGTCGGAGTCGGTGAGCGTTATACAAAGACAACCAGCACCTACCACAGCACACCAAGCTACCAAAGTTCGTAAAGTGAGCACGGTAAGTATTCCGAGCGCAATAATTTTCTTATTTGTTTTATCTTTTCGTTTTCGTTCTCGTTATTATATTTATAGTAATTGATTATTGTTTTATGGGATATATACTTATAGATGCTCTCTAAATAAGTATATACTTGTGTTTAATTTCAATTTCGATTTCGATTTCGGTTTCGATTACAATTTCGATTTCGATTTTGTCATAATGCAGCTGAACGGCCGGTCGATTTACATTATCAATTATTAGTTTTAATCAGTCTGGTATGAGTGATTTTGTGATTTTGTGATTCAACATTTAAGCATTTGCATTTGCATTTTCTTTTACTGCATTTGTTCTGTTCTATTTTGATATATTCGTATTCTAATTTGTATTGCTCTGAATAACATTTTCATTGACTATTGTGCCAGGACTCGTGCGCATATTAAGTAGGTCAATTTCCTCTATTTCTCATTACTCGTTACTCGTTGCTCGTAAGCTCGGTAAGCGCCTACTCGCACTCGCTCTTCCCCTTTAGCGAGTACTCACTTCTTTTGTGCCTCAACTCTCAGCTCTCTCTCGAAGAGACCAAAATATGATTGCTGCTCATTCAGAGCTTCAACGTTGCCACTCATTGCTCTCGCTCGGGCAGCTTTCTCTACTCGCTGCGTGGAAATCGAGAACCTATTTTGCAATTACTGTTACAATTACAATTACATTAACATTAACATTCACTTTTGTTCTTCTGCGTTTTGATTTAACAAATTGCCACTATTCAGTTAGTTGTTGGAACGATCGTCTATTTTAATAACTATCATAACTAGCGAATTGTGATTCCTTAGCCTTTCAAAATTTTGAAAGTAGTGTTAGTAGTGTTAGTGCGTGTATGTGTGTATGACTAAATATAAAGTTATTAGCTTTAGTTCCATGTACGAAGTTCCCATAGCTAAATTATTCATATTAATCGCCTGAGTTTCTGCCACTGTCCCTATCTCTTTCTCTCTCTCTCTCTCTCTCTCTCTAAGTCTCTCTATCTTTCTCTCTGTAACTCTGATTTTCAAACTGTGTCTCTCTCTCAAATTCAATTTAATTTTAAATGCAACAATTTGATTGTATCAGTGCATGCATTTTATAATTATGTATGTGAATCGGGTTATGTGTGTATGAGTGACAGTGCTTTTTCTGTGTGTGTGTGTGTGTGGGTGCGTGTGTGGGTGTATGTGAGTGTGAGTATGCGTGATTTGCAGGCAGTCTAAAGTCACTTCGATCATGATTTCTATGTACTCGTAGTTAGTTGTCTTTTTAATTGGCATTCGCTTAGTAATCATTTGATTTTTGATTTTCTAATATACATATGTATGTACTTATATTATGGGTATATGTTTGGATTTGTATAGTTTTTAGTTTTCAGTTGACTCATTGCTCGGAATGCTTTAGGTGATAACTTTTCGGTTGTACGCGATTGGAGCTCAAATACAAATACAAACACAAATTCAACGATGCTTACTTTCATTACAATGCAAGCAATATACAACTGAGGACGACTACAATGCTAAAATACAAGGCTTCAATTGAAGCACCCGAAAATAACATGCTTTGAGGCTTTTCCAAACACACCTCTTTCAGCTCACCAATCAGTCGAAATTTTATATTAAACTTGTGCTTGAAATAATGCGTCCATAATACGTACATATTTGTATATGTATCAATATCTATCTACTTGCGTAGGACTGCTTGGGCTCCTCATCATTCTGCAAACTGCAAAAACACCATCATTTTATGTTATTAATTAATCATAATTGATTTTTGAATATACTTACGAAGCGATTTATCGATTATTTCAATGGCTGCATTATCATTTGCATGCATTCAATGAACGTTGCTTTAATTTCCGTTACCATAACTACTTATTGAAGAAATATACTACTACTACTTAAGTACTACTTCAAACAAAGATAAATGCATTTCGAATACTTAACTGAAGTACAGTACTGCACCATGGTTTAACTAGCACCGATTTCTAGGCATTGCTATCGATAAATGCGATATAATCATAAGCGCAGCGTTACGTTTTGCGACAACACTAACATGCAGTAGCATGTTAATGCCTCTGGATAATTCTAATCCATCACATTTATATATACATATATATTCTCAATAGTTATTTTGGCTTTGTCAAGCATTTGCTTAGAGCACAGCGGCTGAGACAAATTTAAACTCTGAACTCTGGCACCCCGAATATTAGGAAACCAATCGGGAATATTCACAAAGTGCATTCGAACTCACTCACATTTACATAAACACTCACAGGCACACACACATACACACACATATACACACACACACACCACACACACACAACCCCAATAGACAATTGTGCAGCAGAGTAACGAATCTTTTCTCGTTAGCAATAACATTCGGAAAATATTTTTAGTTTTTTTGGTTTGTAACTGAAATAGAATTCCAATTCAAATATCGTTGCATACATATGTGTGTATACAATATATGTATGTATGCATGTATGTATGTATGTGTGATTCCAACCGATTCAAATCAAATTCGAAACAAATATGTTTGAAATAATACTTAAATTTTTACTCTCACTAAATACTATCGCTGTTTCGCATTCGCTGTCTCGCTGTCTCGCTCTTGCATTCGCTAGCTCGTTCTTACTGACCATTTAACTGCTCAGAGTCGCATTTCAAATACTATTTACTATGAATACTATGAATACTATGAATATCATATAATCGCAATCGCTAGCTCAGTTGGTATCACACCAACTGGGTTCGCTAGTACTACCTCAACCAAATGGCCTTGGGCCTCAGGTAGGTTTCTCTCTAATGTTCTCACCTCAAACTAATTCTCTATTCAACGAACTTTCCAACACTTTAAACAGATACCCAAAGAACAGAATACCATTAATGCAGTTGACAGTTAAGACATTGATAATATCCACCAATAGAACACAATTTATGATTACAGCAAAAGAACACCTTGCATTTCCAATACAAACATTTACATCTGTACACTTTTTGGAGTTATTTATATTAGATTGTTCAGTTTTGACTATGGTGATATTTAAGAGATTGCGGCTAGAATATAGGTAATCCTTTAATCCAAAATTGTGGTATTTCGTTACTTAAAGCAAGTGTAAAATGCAACCAAATAAGATGTTTGATAAGAATACTTGATTGTGATTTTCAACTAAGTAATTTAGCCTGTAGAAATTAAATTTTAAACCAAATTTCAAAACATTTATTTTCGTAAGTTTTCAATTTAATTTTGTTAACAATTTCTGATAATAACTGGCATTGCTTGAGTCCTAGACTAGACTCTGCTCAGCAAACTTACAATGCGAATCAACTTTTTAGTTACCGGTAACAAAGAAAAAATGATCAAATTTGTTGCAATTTTTTAAAAATATTTTTTAACTGATATATTTGTAAGTACATTTAAGTAGCGTGCTTTTCGAAGTACTACTTTAAATATAACAACGTAACTTTTTTGTATTAAACGCTGCGCTGTAGTTAAAAAAAAAAACCAAAAACCTATTAAAATCACCGCTCACAAATACACTTACGTAATAACATTATAAATAATAAATCGTTAAAAGTAATGCGTTGTTAAGTTACTACGATTCAACCACATTTTTATAGGGACACAAGACACAAAAAAAAAGACATGAGTTAAACTATTTTCTTTTTTTTTTTTGTAATCTAGCCACGAATTGTATTCACACATGTTCGAATACATTCATTTTTCATTCATACACACACTTTTTGTGGTACACACAATAACAAACACTCCGCGCATATATATATTTTAAATACAATAAATTTTCATTTGAAACTTTCAACAACGACAGCAAATTGTATAATTATATATATTTAACAATATATATATACTTACATATATATATATTTTATTTGATTCAATTTTTCTTTTTCTTCTATTTATATTTTATTTGTAAAAAAACTTAGACATCCTTATCCTTACCTGGTTCACCGTTTAACATACGCAGGGGATCACGTAGTTCTCACAAGGTAAGCGCCCGGTACACACAAACACACACACACACACACACATACACACACAAGAACCACACCAACACCAAAATACACGATGCGTTTTGTTTTCTTCAATCAATGACAGCCAGTACAACCTGAACAATAACAACAACATTAGCATCGATCGCTTTAACCATTTTGTATCATCTAGATAGAGTATCAACATTTAAAGGATATATGTATATACATATATATATATATATATATTTTAAAATTGCAAAATGCACATACACACACCGACACACACACACAGACACACACACGCACATGACAACATATACAGAGACACACAATTATGGGCTCAGAGACTTATAATTTAATGTACATATGTCTATGTATGTGTGTTAATGCTACGTATATGTATGTATGAAAGACTGGTATACCACTGTTATACATACATACATGACTCAGCTAGATTTACATGTACTGCATATGTACATACATCTGATATACATATGTCTACATACATGCATACATACATACATACATACAAACATAAGGAATCGTCGGCATTATCAATTGAATCTCACATTAGTTATGTATACAGTTAATGGAATCGAAGATTGTATTTAACTACATCCATTTATTGATATATGATTAACTAGCTAACTTCACGGAGGTGCATTTACCATTTGTATATCGAATAAGTTTCTCGATATTTATGTTTTATTTTTACCTCGATGTTTTTATGTACTGAACATAATTAAATGCTAAGACCTTACTCTTGTCGTACATACATACATGCATATCTCACCACTTTAATATCATACCCCACATACTATTAGTATTCGTATTTGTCTATAACTATATACTTATTTTTGTTTGTAACATATATATGAGTATACATAATTATATTTTGTGATTTTGTCTTGTTTGGTGTTTTTTGATCAGCATATACCTACATACGAGTACTAAATACTTTTCTAGCACCCGCTCTATCCCAATCTCCACCTCTCTTTCTCGCTCTATCTCTCTCTCTCTCTCTCTCTCTGTGTCTCTCTGTCTCTCTATGTCTCTCTCGCTCTCTGCTCTTCTCTAAAATTCTGTCATTGTTAATGTATAACCTAAATCAATCAGTATTTGTACTATCGGCTGTTAAGTGTGTAAGTGTAGAGGTGTACGTGAGTGAGTATGTATGTGTGTGTGTGTGTGTGTGCTTGTTTGTATGTATTTGTGTGTATACATGTGCCCCTTTTATGTACAATTATCGTATTTGCGAGTTAGTGCAATTTACTGCTCATTTGAATCAGCCATATATAATCTACATATATATTCAGAATACTCAAGTATTCCAAGTTAAGCCTCAATTCACAAAACGCAAAAAATATATGGCAGAGATGAACAGTGCCTGCTAACAGTATGCAACACATGTATTCGATATTCGCACATACTTGAATTGTCACAGTCCCCGACAGGTTCGATCACTGTCTCGAAATTGTCACTGGCCTGCTCACTGTCTCAGTCACTGTAACGTACATAATGTAAAGTCTTTTATTTTGATATATATATATACATATATATATATATATGTATGTATGTATGTATGTATGTATATATATATATATATATGTATAGTTTTTTTGTTTCATGAATGGAATGTCGCTTCCGTATAATTATGTGTGTATGCAAATCTACCCTTATAACTAAATACTATGTACTTGTATCTATAACTGTCGATATGCAGATATTTGTATCAATATATCAATGTATCAATGTATCAATGCTGTGGTTATATAAACACATCCTTTTGTTCCCATATCTTTATTCTACTCATGTGGAGAGGCTAGTTTAGAGTCGCGCACCCGAAACTTGTACACATTGACGCCGAACTGCAAATCAAATTGATTTCCAGTCTAGCTTTCTCTCTCTCTTCCCCTCTCTGTCTCTGTCTCTCTCCCTCTCACTCTCTCTCTCTCTCTCTCTGTCTCTCTCTCTCTCGCTCTGTGTCTGTCTGTTGTCCATTACATTCCGATCCAAGTAGCGATTATCCACAGTGTGTATGTATATGTGCCGGTTGTATCAACTACTGTTTGAGTTATGTACTTCAGTTTTACTTGTCATCGGTTCTCAATCATTTATAATTGATACCCCTCATACAAATCATGCCAAACCTTGGCTTTTACTTTCCAACAATAATCGTGTATCATGTTATCTGCTACAACTCACCACTTTGACAATTACCTACTTACTGCCTACAACTAAGAACTACTACATCAACATCTACTACTACTGCTACATCTACTTTAAAACAGTTTTTGTATCATATTTAAGTACTAATCTTAAGCTCAATTGTATCGAAACAAACCAATCAATCCGAACCGCACCAAACCGTACCGGTACCGCATTAGTACACGATACGCAATGGGCGTGGCCGTTTCGGAATACCCGGCAGCGATCGCAAGCCGCTGGTATTGTCAACATATCAGGATGCACAACAGCACTTGCCATACGCCGATGACTCGAATGCCGTGACGCCTATGTCTGAGGAGAATGGAGCCATCATAGTGCCTGTTTATTATGGCAATCTAGGTGGGTTCTCTACACAAGCCAACCAACACCACCGACCACCGGTCCACAATACATACACCTAAATGTGTGCTTATATGCTTATCGTGTGGTCATCAAACACATCGATTTATAGCGTGCTTGTTGTAACACTCATTTCCATTCATCGCAGGCTCCAGACACTCATCGTATACCTCGCACCAATCCCGTATTTCGTATACCTCACATGGTGATCTGCTCGGGGGTATGGCCGTCATGGGCGTCAGCACAATGACCAAGGAGAGCAAGTTGCGCAATCGCAACACACGCAATCAATCAGTGGGAGCCACTAATGGCGGCACCACCTGCCTGGACACCAATCATAAGGTTGAGCATCGGGACTACGTAATCATATATATATATATATACATAATTATTACTATATATTATAACTCAAACATAATTCATTTAGGAAATCGGCCTGGAGTGCACGGACGAAGCGGGAAAGATCAAACATCACGACAATCCTTTTATTGAGCCCGTCCAGACACAAACGGTGGTCGACATGAAAGGTATTCCCGACACTGAGAGAGACAGAGAAAAAAAACCAATCTTATTCTAATTTATCCGATTAACCCCAATCTCTCTGTTGCTTCAGATGTAATGGTCCTAAATGATATTATTGAGCAAGCCGCTGGTCGGCATAGTCGAGCTAGTGATCGCGGTGGTAAGTAACGATTCATCAAATCATTTCGATTGTTCCACTTTCGTGTTATTGCATTGCGTTCATGTTGTACATTCGTCATATCCATTGAATATATATTGTATATTTAAATCGATCGTCTTGCAAATTATCGTTTGTTTTGTGTTCTCTTCCATGTGCATTGTTTTTCGTTAGTTTCTGTTTTCGTTTGAAGAACTAAAAAAGAGATTCATGTAAATAACTACAATACAAGTCATATTTTTTACGATTTCCTTTTGGCTATAATAATTCAATGAACTTTTACTACTATAATAGGCTAAGTGCCGTAACGTTTGTTTTTCTGACAACGGATTTTTGCCCATAGTTGTTTCATATATACCACAATACTCAAAACTACTATCCTTTAAGTGACTATCACCTTAAGCCCTGTTGCGAGTGTCAATGATTTTCAAAAATGCGGAACGCATTCACATTTTGCATTACTATTGTATAGATAAAGATGAAAATAATGTTTATCAGACGATGTGCTGAGAGTATATATGTCTAGAAATTCAATATCTCAAATTTTACCATACATATATATATATAATTATTTTATTGGTTTTATCCATATCGCATGCATTTTATGCATTGGAGGTGCTCGCAATGTTGGAAGCCGGCTAATTCATTGATTTATGGATTTATGGCTTGAAAATACATATATATATTTCTAGCGTGCTGCATGTGGAACATAGGCCTGTGCATCAGTTAATTAATCGCATTAATTATTTATTGGTCATTTATTAACAACAACAACAACAACAAAAAGAAAAAAGACAAACCGACCACATTTGCTACCAAATATTTACATGCATTTATTATATTATGTATATATATATATATATATATACATATAAAAAAAACCAATATACATATATACTTACATTTATATTTTATATTCTCATTTTAAGTTTGTTTTCTACTTATTAACAAAGAATTGAAGAATTCAAAACATACTTAAATATTTTAATAATTATACTTATATAAATACATATGTTTATACCCAATGAATGACTTCTTTGACTCGTCCATTTTATTTAATGCCGTTGATGCTAACAGAAGAAAGCGAAACAAATTTAACAAAAATATATTTAAAAAAAATATACAAATATGAATTACAAATTTAAAAGCAGCAAGCAAGCCAAACACACATCCACCCGTACTTAGTATATATTAAGTAACTCAATTCAATTTGATCATTTTGTATGCCAATTAACACACGCCGAATCGAATACACTACAGTCCACCCACACACACATTTTGCAAATTGCAAATTGCCGCCTAATCGCTTTGCCGCACACCCAAAAGTAGGCAACACATTTTGGCGCATTCATAGCGTCCTTCATTGCACCAGCTTTTCCTAGCTTGCTGCACCGTTACCTTTCAATTTTCGCGCTGCTTCTTATCAATAATTATTTAATTGTCATGTTCCAAAAATATAGCATACTTTTTCCCCAAAGAGAATTGGAGTTCACAAAAAGTACGCTATACACATTTCGGAGCTATATAACTATATAGCATCAAAAGTGGAAATTAGAACATGTCCTTATAAAACAAAAAGAAAAAAAAAAAGAAAAAAAAAAAACAGAGAGGCTCTAACCACAAAATAATTTATAGCCAATGTTGGGACAGCAATAAACATTTGAAATTTATTTTGATTTTTTATTACCAACTCCTACTTTCGTTAGTTTTTTGATCTATTTTTTGACTGCATGCCTAAACTAAGTATTTTTTTTTTAATATTTACTTGACTTTAACATAGACATTATTGCTTTTGTTTCGTAGCTGCTTGCATTTTAATTAAATTGCCAAGTCAATTTTGACTCAATTTTAGCTCAATACTAAATATTTTAGCATATAATCGTTTTAATATGAAGTACCTTGCGCATGCTTCTTCAGTAGTCAGTAGTCAATCACAATTCACCATCAAAGTAATTACTTGCAAATTACTTGCAATTTAAATTAGAAACTGAAATACATATTGAAACGCTGAGAAATGAATGCTTAACATCTGTATTGGAACATAATTCGTGCTCAAGATCAACATTAGTGGTGAGAAACTATTGATAGCTTCCAGGCCATCGATACTTTACATAGATACTTTATTTCAATCTATATTTTGGATCTTTCAAATATAGCATTTATGTATACTTGAGAACCATCCATGTGCCAGGACTTATAGTAACAACGAGAAAAAGTAAAATAATTAAATAAATAATTAGAATAATATTAATTGTATTAATTACAATCTAAGGAGTCAAGTCTTTTGAAGAGTCTGTGGATTAGTCGTCATACAATTTAACAAAATACTCGTATATAGCTCAAGTAGTTAGTTTCAGCGTGCACCGAGTAGCTTAAATTATTTCATTAATTATGGAGCTACTTAAAGTAAATAATAAAAAAAAGATGAATCTAGAGTATCTCACATTGAAATCGTAATTCGATTAATGAATTGAAGTAGTCCATTACGAAATTAAAGTACGTTTGTGTTTACTATTTTGAAAAGCGCTCCAAATAAAAGCCTCTCTCTTTTTCAAACGCACACAAAAATACCTACACACACACACACACACACACACACATACACACCCACATTGCGCGTGAGTGTTTGTTTCCTTTTTCCGTTAAATCCGAAAAGCTAACGAATAATTTCCAATGCAATGAAGCTTCACCAAAAAAAAAAGAAAATAAAAAATAAAGATAAAGCGAATATCAAAATACTTTCATACAAAACTATGAAGTTCGATCGTATGAAAATCTGCTAAACAAAAAAAAAAAAATCTGCTAATCTGGCTGAGTCAAAGTTGGTCAAATCACAACTAATAACAAACTTTTGTATGGTTCAGTCTCCGTTTACTATTTTCCAACAGAAGACGACGACGAGGATGGGCCCACGTTCAAAGACAGGGCGCTCGAAGTGATACTCAAAGGCATCGATGTGTTTTGTGTGTGGGACTGCTGCTGGGTTTGGTTAAAATTTCAGGAATGGGTCTCATTAATCGTCTTCGATCCTTTCGTTGAGCTCTTCATTACGCTGTGCATCGTTGTTAATACAATGTTCATGGCCATGGATCATCACGACATGAACAAGGAAATGGAGCGTGTTCTCAAGAGTGGCAATTATGTAAGTTTCAGACTATATATAATAAAACACTCACTTTAGTTATTCACACACACTTAACACTCACCTTGTATTGCAGTTCTTTACCGCCACCTTTGCGATTGAGGCGACTATGAAACTAATGGCCATGAGTCCCAAGTACTATTTCCAGGAAGGGTGGAACATCTTTGATTTCATCATTGTCGCCCTCTCACTGCTTGAGCTCGGCCTCGAGGGCGTCCAGGGTCTATCCGTATTACGTTCGTTTCGTTTGGTAAGCAATAGCTAATCTCGATCCCGGCTACGTAAAAGCGAATTATTCTAGTTAGCTCAGGACTTAAGGTAGCTTTATTGGGAATACAAAATGTATACGATATGATTCTGATTTATATTTAATACTTATTGTATGTATACCAAACATCTTATACTTTCTAAACTGTACTCGAAGCCATGTACTTCGTATTAACGCATACGTCTTCATATCCGATACATGTTACCCAAAACCTGTTACCCATTACCCCTTACCTGTTACCTGTTACCTGTTATCTGTAACCCGTTACCGTTACCACTCAAACACACACACACACACACACTTACACAAACATACAACGCTAATATTACCCGTGTCCTGCCAATTTACAGCTGCGTGTATTCAAATTGGCCAAATCATGGCCAACGTTAAATTTACTCATATCGATTATGGGTCGCACTGTCGGCGCTCTGGGCAATCTGACCTTCGTCTTATGCATTATAATCTTCATATTTGCTGTAATGGGCATGCAGCTGTTTGGCAAAAACTACACAGGTATTATTGTATATGCCCAAACAAATTCAAAAAAAAAAAAAAATAATAAAAAAAAAATAACAATTACCTCCAAACAAAACCCAAAAGCCACAGCAAACAATCGCAACTTTTTAGCGTGCAACAAACATAATTTTTTTTAATCTACTCGTACCAAGCATTTTCCTAGTACAACTTACTCAACTACTTATTCCTTCAAGCTAACTAATTTTATAATATTTGATTTTTAGTTTTTCGTTTTTGATTTTTTTTGCCAAGCAAACTTATTTAATATATAGCTGAACCCACTTGATATCCAAAATTCGTCAATTGACAAACCGTATAAAAATCAAAAGGCAATGCTTTGGGCACGGTTTTTACATTTCGATATCCACGTTTTCATAGTGCTTCGCAATTTCGCATTCTAAAACTGATTTGACAAAATTAGATACAAATAGTTTGAATACACATATAACTGGCCGGTTCGCATTTTTGAAGCGTGTGTTTCGTTCCAGACTTTTGAATTTGGCAAGAACGCTAAAATTACTTGACCCCAAAAATGACGTACTATACAAATGGCATTTGTATGTGTACCATTTGATATGATTGGCATATAATTACGTACATTATTAATTAATAATTAACAATATTAGGTTAAGAATAACAGCTCTGCAGTAGATATTGTAAATATGTGATGCCAGTTAATGAATGAATGAATGTGCAAAATGAGTGAATGAATGAATGAATCATGCACAGCATGACAATATACAGTTCGTTCCAGATACATAGTAAATGCTGTGCAGGATCTATAGCTACGGTCAAATTCGTAGATTTTATTCATAATTTACCGTTATTTGCATATCTAAACATAATGCTACATGAATATAAACATTTTTTTTTTTTTTGTATTCCTAATGCTTTGCCCGGCTTACAAACCAAAAATAATAATACTACTACTACTACTACTGCTAATAATAATAATTCTCATAATAATGATATAATGACAAAAATGGCAAATCAAACAATCAACTTCCCATACATCAATTGCAATCGAATCAAATTGAACAAACGAACAAATCCCTAAATCGCCAATCCAAATGCAATTAAAAACCAAACTGAACCAACACTGAAATCAATCACTGTCAACATTTCAACCTAAATCAAAATCAAAATCCAAATCAAAATCGAAATCAAAATCCAAATCAAATTATAATTCATAATGCAATTCGTAAATGCAGCTGCGTGTTTTCAAATTGGCCAAATCATGGCCAACACTTAATTTACTCATTTCGATTATGGGCCGCACCATGGGCGCTTTGGGTAATCTGACATTTGTACTTTGCATTATCATCTTCATCTTTGCGGTGATGGGAATGCAACTGTTCGGAAAGAACTATCATGGTAAGTAACTCAATCGTTGACGCTCAACAGCTTCTCTTCTATCGATGTGCATTTTATCGTTTCGTAATCGTTTCGTGTTTCATTTTATTGGTTCCGTCAATTCTAATATGTGTGTGTATGTAAATATATATATATATATAAATATATATATTTAATAGGTAAAGTGGTTAACGGACTACATATATTATTATGTGTCCAATATTTAAGTTGTTTATTTGTTTATGTTGTTTGTTGCTTATACCCCAAAAGTGATAATAATACAATTGGTTCCTGATTGCTTTTCGTTTGTTTCTAGATCATTCTATATATTATTTCGAATGTGTAGAAATGCTCTCAATTACTCAGTTCTACAATTACTTCAGCAAAAGCTTCCTGTACTTCAAGTAAAATTGTTTCCACTCCGGAATCCCACTGATCAAATTTATCGTACTTCTCCAACTCTTACGCAGAGTCACAACTTGGATTGTCTAATTACCCTCGAAAATCACTCATCATATATTGTAGGCTACTGAAGTAATTGTAATGCTTATTGTAATTTAATTTGTGTGTGTCTCGTTAGTGTCTCAGCACAAGCAACAAATCTCACTTGAGTAGAATATTCAGTTTATTGAAGAATTTTTAATTTGTTAACTTAAGATTTAGTGCAGATCCCCTACATAAATCCAAGAACAAATATAATATGTCCGCTTAAGAGTGCCAACGCTGAGTTAGCTCCGTCCGTAAGTGAAAAACAAAATCAGCTACGATCATATATGTATATATATCGAAGGCCTTCATTTAGTATTTGCGCTGCATAATGTTTAAGTTGAGTTTGGGTCCCATTGCCTGGCTGGCTGGTGCCTTTTGCTGATTCCTGTAAGTACTATCGTGCAACGAGCAAAACTTTTCCTCTGGCTTATTAACTCTCTAACTTTTTTCCTAATGTACAATACAATTTATATAGTTAAACCAAAAAAAAAAAAAAAAAAAACAAACTGCAAGTCTGCAACTTGGCTGCATTATTTTGTAGCATAAGAGCGGCGCGCGATTTGTTTTCGTTTTCCCTTTTTTTTCTTTATATACATATATATCTATATAGTTTGTTTTGATTTTTAATATATTATTTTGATTGTGGTTTTTTGTACGAATTTTTCTCGCATTTTTCAACACTTTTTATGGGTGCTGCTGCCACTTTGCACACGCTTTCTGTATGTGGCTTTAGTAATTGAACAAACACGAGAAAAAAAATAATTAAATAATACAAAAACCAAACCATTAATTGGCACACATCATATTTGATATTAATTCCTCCATTTTGTCCACCTGCTACGCTCTAGATCATAAAGATCGTTTTCCGGATGGCGATCTGCCGCGCTGGAACTTCACAGACTTCATGCACAGCTTCATGATCGTGTTCCGGGTGCTATGCGGCGAATGGATCGAGTCCATGTGGGACTGCATGTACGTGGGCGATGTATCCTGTATTCCATTCTTCTTGGCCACCGTTGTCATCGGCAATCTTGTGGTAAGTGCATTTGAGATCGTTTGTACAAAAACAACAAAAAATACTTTCCACGTGACACTGACTGAATAATGACAATATTTTTGTATTGCAGGTTCTTAACCTTTTCTTAGCCTTGCTTTTGTCAAATTTTGGCTCATCTAGTTTATCAGCACCGACTGCCGACAATGATACCAACAAAATAGCCGAGGCCTTTAATCGTATTGGTCGTTTTAAAAGTTGGGTTAAGCGTAATGTTGCTGATTGTTTCAAGTTAATACGTAACAAATTGACAAATCAAATAAGTGATCAACCATCAGGTGAGAGGACCAACCAGATCAGTTGGATTTGGAGCGAAGGTTTTTATCCACTTGTTTTCAATTACTAAACTACTTTTAATTATATAATATGTATAATGTAATAATAATAATTATATAATCAATGATATATAATTGCGTTAACGTTAACTTCAATTCATAATTGGCCAAAAATTACATGTTCTAGTTCAGCCAAAACCCAATTCGTCTAAAACTGTAAAATGTTCAAATGTTCCTAGCTAACAATTTGAAAATCAAAAACCAAACCACAAATTCTC
Organism: Drosophila nr. perissopoda 5 BK-2023a; assembly: GCA_035044105.1. Classification (NCBI taxonomy): domain Eukaryota; kingdom Metazoa; phylum Arthropoda; class Insecta; order Diptera; family Drosophilidae; genus Drosophila; species Drosophila nr. perissopoda 5 BK-2023a. The sequence continues at coordinate 629,953 of JAWNMK010000358.1, forward strand.
TTTAGTTAGTTATCCACTTGTACCCTCCATCCCAACTCCAACCTGTCATGAAAATCTACATAATGACTAAATATAACCAAAAAAAATCGAAGAAAGAAAAATACCAAAAATATATACAAAATAGAATCAAATCGAATACAATCAAATCAAATCAAATCAAATCACATCTCGTTGTGCCATTTTGAATTAAATTTTTTTCTTTTGTTGGTTTCCGTTCGATTTGAACATAATTGTTGTTGTTCAAACTTCAAAGTGACTATGCATATGTACATATGTATTAAAGTATGTATGTATATATGTACATATGTACGTATCTGTATTTGTATATGTACACGTTTCTTTGTACTCGTATGTATGCATCTGGGGCATCAAGAATTGCGCCGAGTGTGACATTTCCGCTCACTTCATACCTTGTTTATCTACCTACCTATAAAATAGATTCGTAGACTCGTCATATTCTTAGCGTTAGTATTGCGTATTTAGTGCGTATTTAGCAAAAGTCATATATATATACATAACTTTTTTTCTTAGTACATTTTTAACTTTCAACTTGTACTCGTCGCTCTTGTTACCTCGTTTACTCGTTGCCTTCTACTCTTTACTCTTTTATTTATTTTCCTATCAGCCCTTAAGCATAACGTTCTCGTACTTACCTTCGCAGCTACCTAAATATGTATATGTATTATATGTATTTGTATATATATATATATTTATTTATATATATAAACATATTGACATTTATATATTTAGGTATGTATGTGTGTATGTATATCTACAGCTAGCAGTTAGAACTGGTCGTATTCGAATTTTGGGTAACACCCATTCACAATGTATCCACATAGAACAACTTGTGTCAAGTTTTGGTTTTCGATCGATTTCATAACTCCCACATCCTTTGTGTTTTACAACAAATTTGCACTTAAAAACAACAAAAAAAAAAACAGAAAAAAAAATGAACAACTTTTGTCATTTACAAGAGCCTCGATTTCGAAAACTACATATTAGCGAATTGCCTACGGTTAACCTGAAATTAAAATGAGAAAATAATCGTAAATTTAATATCAATTTTTGCTAGATGCCATTTGTAAACGATGCGAAAATAATTCTAGATACCCATTGTAACGAAAATTATATAAATTGAAAGTAAAACAGTGGATTTGATCCTTCATAGTGTTACGAAACTTTTCTTTTCGATATTATTGTTGTCTGTGTATATTGTATATTGTATATGTATGGAATTATTTTTTGTAAAACATAAAAAAAAAAAAAAATACCACTAGCACTTAAATTGTATCATTAAGTTGTATTTAATGTAAACTTAGTGTGTATGTAATACTCATTTTTACCCAAAAGCCAGATATCAAACCATATTGCCAAGCCATAAGTACGACAAACGTACGACACGGATAACACCATAAATTTTGACTGGCTTTTGGATATGACAGTACAGCATTGAGCCCAGTTTCATTTAACTATCGACAATTAGATCATCCATCTAGCGATCATCTCATCTCACTCTGCAGCTCTTTCTTTGGGAGCCCGATCAGATAATTTACCGATATGCGTTGTTCGCTGTTGTGTTGTTTGAGCGTACAATCTGGACCGCTGTCGAAGCGACGTTTTTTCAACTGTGCTATTATCGATGTTTATCGATCAGTTTAGAAAACGTGCAATTAACTAAACGTGCATTGAATATGTATGTGATGTGTTTTGTGTTTCACTATGTGTCGTAAACAAACAAATTGATCCCAATATGATATTAACCGCATAACTATCTTTATTCTTTTCATTTATGTGTTTTGGCTTGTCATGATTTAAAAAAAAAAAAAAAAAAAAAAATGAACGCATTGCATTGGTCAACGTGTCAAACAACGCATCAAATCTATCATATTATTCAACCAACCAAATCAAAATAAAAAATAAAAAAAAATGCAAAAAAATCAAAATGTATAAATGATCGACCAAAAACGACAACATCAACAACAATGACAATTTATATATATATATATAAAAAAAAACAAAAAAACAACAACAACAATAACAACAACTCTTTAATGCGAACGGCAACTGCTTGTCTTGAATTCGTCTGAATTCGCTTTATGATTTCCATCATTACCCATACATGTACAACCATATATACATACGTATATACATATATACACATATGCTGTATATGCTATATATGCCATATCTATACTATGTAACATGTACATATCGAAAATTAAATGTCTATAACGAAATGCAAAATTCGGATACGAAAGGCAAGGGCGTTTGTCGTTGTATATCTGCAGAACATGGTGACAACGAGTTGGAACTGGGACACGACGAGATCCTCGCTGACAGTTTGATCAAGAAAGGAATTAAGGAGCAGACACAGCTGGAGGTAGCCATTGGTGATGGCATGGAGTTTACGATACACGGCGATATGAAAAACAATAAGCCGAAGAAATCCAAATATCTAAATAATGCAACGGTAAATAAGACAACTCGAATTTAATTACATACTATTCAATTTTCAATTACAATTATACATGCACATATGAACATACATGTACGCATAAGATATATATTTACATACATATATGCGTGTTTACATGTGTACATACATATTTGCCAGGGCAATGATAACATTTTGAAGTGAAGGAAGATACTATAACTATAGCTTAGATGACAAATTGGAAGAGAGTATGATATAGAACAGCTTATCTAAATGAAGGGGATCAGAATTATATTAATTGAGTGTGGTCCGAATATGAAATTTCCTGGTCTTCAATAGAAAAGCTTACCTGAAAATTCGAATTAATGCAGCGTTCATCTAGAAACCAATTCATAACCCCAAAACTGATATAGTGTTCTGATCTGATATTCATATACACTTGTCTACAAAAAGACAGACGTATTGGAAGTTTCAAGAAGATAGCTTTTACTACTTTTAGTTTGCATAGAAAAAAAAACAGATGCATTTATTTAGATCGGCGAGTGAAGCTGATCAAGAATTAATTACTTAATGGGATACATATGTACATACCGATATGTGTGTATGTGTACATATATTGGAAAATATATCTATGTTCTATGTGCAACTTTTAGTACTACTACAACCTATGTATTTTATTATTATATACATATTTAGACTAATTTCTTAACGACAACAAATTGATTTATATTATTTATTCATTTCCTTTTCGTTCATTTTTTTGTTTTCTTTTACATATAACTGTCTATATGTGTACTGTTATGTGTGTGTGTATTCCACAATCCAATCAACCAAAAAAAAAAAAAAAAAAAAATTACCAAAAAAAAAAAAAAAATGATAACTCAACCAACCAATCCAACTGAACCCGACACTTGAACTGAAATCGTTCCAAAATATAAAAAAAAATATATATATAAATAATTATACAGATGATTGGCAACTCAATTAACCACCAAGACAATAGACTGGAACACGAGCTAAACCATAGAGGTTTGTCCTTACAGGACGACGACACTGCCAGCATTAACTCATATGGTAGCCATAAGAATCGACCATTCAAGGACGAAAGCCACAAGGGTAGCGCCGAAACGATGGAAGGCGAGGAGAAGCGCGACGCCAGTAAAGAGGATTTAGGTCTCGACGAGGAGCTCGATGAGGAGGGCGAATGCGAGGAGGGCCCACTCGACGGTGATATCATAATACATGCAAACGATGAGGATATACTTGACGAGTATCCAGCTGATTGCTGCCCCGATTCGTACTATAAGAAATTTCCAATCTTAGCCGGGGACGATGATTCGCCGTTCTGGCAAGGATGGGGCAATTTACGACTGAAAACTTTTCAATTAATTGAAAATAAATATTTTGAAACAGCTGTTATCACTATGATTTTAATGAGTAGCTTAGCTTTGGTAAGTCAACTACAACAACTACTTACAAAAAAAACAAACCAAAAAAAAAAAAAAAACACAAAATTTGATAAAATATTTTTGCCATTTTGAATTGTTGCAATTGTAAAAACTTGCAACACTTTGGAATGTCACAAAAATAATTTACATTAAATTAATTAATTAATTAAAACAATTAAAACAAATACAAGAAAAATATAAGTAGTTAATCAAGCCTTGCTTAAACTTTACCAAAGTTGATTGCTTCATTTTATTCTTTCTTTTTGATTTATTATTTGACTCTAGAGTCAATTAGAATTTGCTAGTGCAGTTTAGCTGAGCCTAGAGTAAATACTTTAACTACATACATGAAATAGACTAAAATATATGTATTATGTTTTTCATTAAATTCATTTCGAAACTTTTACTGATGGCAACACTTTTCACAATGCTTTATGCCTAATTGCTTATGATAATTAAATCGAAACCCCAATAAAACCGATGGGATCATCAAATGATCCCGAATTAGTTCCCCTTTCTTATATGCCAGCCAGCTAGCTTGTTGCTATCAGTAGAGTTGAAGTTTATATAGCTTTGGTTTAATTTAAATAATTCAATTAACAATCAATTATAACAACTACATAAACGAGTCTCATCAAATTTGACTTTTGACCTAAGCTCAGGCACACTTCAGTCAAACGGGGCGTGTCTTTGCTTCAGTCAGAAGTGCACTTGCTATATTTGCAGATCAATTGGAAACATCGGCACATTTAATTTGAGGGCTTTTGTTTAGCGTTAGCTTTAGCGTTAGCTTATTGTGAGAGACGCCAATGCGTATTATTTCAAGAATTTTGTCTTCAATTTCTTTGAAAATTTTTCTTTAATTGCGTTTGACTTTGATTTGTCCGTAAACGAAGAAAAAGACACAAACAAAATTCAACAAAGTTGCCTATTTTCTTGCGTAAAAAAGTAACAAAAAAAAAAAGAGAAAAAAAAAACAAGTATGATATTAATATTAACAATAAAAGAAGTATAGATACTGTAATATGAGTAAAGTCTGTAAAACGGCTACACATATTTAATTACCATATTGTTTATGATTATCTAGCTTCTTATACTGCTTCTAGATACAATTTGTATGTACTTGTAATGCATTTCTTTTACAAATAACTCAAATACCCCCCCTCCATCCGCGTAATGCAAACAGGCTTTAGAAGATGTCCATCTGCCACAAAGGCCCATACTGCAGGATATTTTATACTATATGGACAGAATATTTACGGTTATATTCTTCTTGGAGATGTTAATCAAGTGGTTGGCGCTCGGCTTCAAAGTGTACTTCACGAATGCGTGGTGCTGGCTTGATTTCGTTATTGTCATGGTAAGTCCTCATGTTGGCCGAGTAGAAAAGCATTTTGACTCTCTTTTAAGTTACTTATCACGAACCGATTCCGAATTAATTATCGATAAGATCTTAATAAGATCTTAATCAAAAAATTCAATATAGAAACAAACTTACATTCTACATACAAAAAAAAAAAAAATCTTTACTAAACCAACACCTATACAAAAAAAAAATAAAAATAATAATAATAAATAAATAAATACACTGACTGACCATTGGACTATATTGTATATGTAGAAGAAGACCAAAAAAAAAAAACAAAAAAAAACTTTATGAAAATGTAAATGATTTTTATTTTTGCTATAAACTTCGTACATATACTTATACTTAAAAAAAAAAAGTCAATACCTTTGTTCAATGCTGCATACAAATTATGTAAAGGTTAACAGTTAGGAGATCTACATACATATATAGAACATATGTGTAAAACATACATATGTTACCATAGTAGTTTAACAATGAACCCGTAAGCAGCCATGTATAAAATCCTGTTCCTATAGTTTTAGTCAATTTAGTTAGTCATTTATTTAGTTTAGACTAAGCATAATTACAACTTGCACATAACCTTAACGTATATAGAAACATATATAGATCATTTCAATTCCACTTGAAATTTGAGTTTGCGTTCGATTTTTCGTTTTTTAAGTTTCATTACAAATTTCATTTTGAATGGTATCTGAAGCGGCTTATGCTCAAATACATACTATTATATATGGTTACTTATGGTCATGTAATGGTCGTTTAGCTGTCGCTAATCAATTTGGCTGCGGTCTGGTCCGGAGCCGACGATGTGCCCGCCTTCCGCTCGATGCGGACCCTACGCGCTTTGAGGCCATTGCGCGCCGTTTCGCGATGGGAGGGCATGAAAGTAAGTAGTTTCCGTTGGGACTCTCTAACAGACACAGACACACACAGACACACACACGGACACGCGCACACACACACACACACACAATGTCTCTCTCTCTCTCTCTCTCTCTCTCTCTCTCTCTCTTTCTATCTCTAACTATAACTCTCTTTCTCTCGTACATTTGTGTGTGTCTTGCGCTCGCTCTCAATTTCCATTTCTTTCTCTCTCTTTCTGTTCCTCTCTGTCTCTATCTCGCTATCTGTCGCTGTGTGTGTGTATGTGTGTGTGTGTGTGTGTACTAACATATATGTATGTGTGTATGTGTGGCTAAACCCTAGTGTGTAACCTCAGTTGCATATATGTAAATATAATATACATATATCTTTGTTGTATGTATGTGCATATATACAAATAAATGTTGTAACCCACTACTACTACTACTACTACTACTACTACTACTACTACATATCATAATTACTCATCAAATTCACTGAGTCTCTTTCGCTCTCTCTCTCTCTCTGTCTCTCTCTGTCTCCCTCTCTGTCTCGCTCTCTCTCCCTGCTCTCTCCATCTCTCTCGCGAGATCTCGTGTGCGCTATATTTCTCTGTATCTTTCTGTTGTGCCGCTTACTTTCGATAATACTGTTTGAGGGAAGCTGCACCAACAAACTGTTTCTTTGCAGTCTTATAATTAATCTGCTGCAGCAGTTTTAACTCGTATACGTCTGCAATTTTGTTATTGCGTTCTTCTTATACACGCGTATACGACTGCCTACCTTTTAGCTACATATATACATATCAATATCAGTGTGTGTGTGCGTGCGCGTGTGTGCTTGTGTGTGTCTATGCGTGTATGTGTGTGTGTGTGTGTTTGATGTTATATATAGTTGTTATCAGCTGTTATCTGTGTTGAATACACTGCGCTCAGGGCGGCGTTATGCTAACTGTTATTCCAGCCAGTTTGTTTGTACATTATTTTTGTGTTATTTAACCCGTGTGCCTAAGCACCCAGCAATATATATTATATGTTCAACATATATATGTGGATGTGTGTATGTGTGACAATTGTGTATTATATTATCATATTAACATATATATATATATATACATGTCTTTCATATGTGTACGTATGTTTGGATGTATGCATACCCATGCTTCTTTTTGCCAACTTTGTCAGCCCAACAACGTTGTTGTGTGTAGGTGGTGGTAAATAATGAGCTTTTCTTATGTTTACATTTATTCATGTCATCATGTACCCACTTATGTTTACATATTAATGTATGTATGTATGTATGTACATCTGTATTAATCATGTACGTTGCCACCGTGACGCTTTAGCTTTGTATATTATGTATTTATACTATCATACTGTAACATACATTTATTTTGGATAAGTTCAATACAGTCGCATAGTGTAGGCTCAACCTTAGGCTGTAATTTAGGCTAGTTAAGTCAGTACGTATACCTGTTGTATTATATGTATTATACTGATATCATATGTATTAAGCCGAACGTACTTGCTAAACCATTTAACACATATGATGTAAAGATTTCAGAAATGAAATCGTGCTAATTGTAAAAAAAAATTGATTTAATAGCCCCCATTAGTCCACTATATCCGTATTTACAAATGTATTTCCTGCAAATCCCGTTCACAGTTGAGCTTTCTACCGATCGTAGAATTTAGCGTAAAGAATAGCATTTATTATAACTACCATATGAATACACATGAAAGGACCTGAGCCCGGAACACCAAAACCAAAACCAAAACCCGAACCAGACCCAAGACTTAGTCCCTTAGCGGCACCAAAATACTTATATTCATATGTATCGTTATCTATATATGTATATGTATATAGACATACATATATATTATTTGCAGATGCACCACCACTGTACAGGAAAACCTTCTCGACTTAAGTGTCGCCTATTGTAAAAACGAAATAATCCCAACTGTGTATATAAATATATATTATATTCGAACTGTATATAAGAGTATAGAACCACACATATATTGTTAACAAAACACCCAAATAGAAACGACAGTCGAATACAAGTGCAATTGTCAGCATTTGACAAATTTGACAAAATACGCAGTGGTGGCAGTGTTTTACTTACATACAAGCCGCATCCAAATCTAACAACTATTCTCTCAGTGACAATAGTCACCGCTTGATCTCTATGGGCAGTATTTCCAGATTTCAACTGGCTTCAATTCAAACCCAACCAAGCAAAACCGAAACGAAAGCAAACAAATTAAGAACTTTTGTACCTACCAACCAGCCAATGGAATCCACGAACCAATCGAGTCCGGCAGCAAAGTTTGAGCAAAAATGTGTCAATATAAAGACAAAAGCCAAAAGACAAAAAACCACATAAATATTTTCAAAAGAAATGCATCTCCTTAAAACAATAACAAAGAACAAAAACCTAGTGCAATCGTCGCACGGCTACACAATAGACCAAAAGGCAATGCAAACGCCACTATTTTATCCTAAACACACACACACACTTACACACTCATACACACACACACACACAGAGATGTGTGTGTATATATGTCAGCACTAACCATTATATTAACTGTAACTGTAACTCTAGTTAACCATGCCTACAAGAAATAAATTACAATCATTTGGTCCATTTGTGTCTGCCTCTTGGCGCTTGCATGCCGCATTCGTCCATTGTGGAGCCTTGTGCGGCTGTTAAGGGTGCAACAGCAACTTTTTTTTTGCCCGTCCCCCCCTCCCCTCATGTTTAGGCGAGAGGTGTGTGTGTGTTTCTCTCCAGCAGCGACTACAACAGTCAGTCAGTCATCTCAGGTACTCCGAGGACATCTCACACACACACGCAGACCTGATCTTTTTGATAGTTTCTCGATCTATTCTACTCTTATACCCATTCGAACTACCCTCCAAGCAATAACCTCCATCTAATTTATACAAGAGAAGAGGGCCCCGATCTTTAACAGTTCTGCTACTTACCTATTTATCAATCCGCTCTTATACTTATTCTAACTCTCCATGTGCCATGAGTGTTTGTAATCTCCTGCAAGTTGTGTTGTATCGAATGTTCACATACCCTTCAGCGGTACTTGTACTTGTCCAATTGTAGCGTATACTTGAACCACAACTACTATATGCATAACAGCAACAGCAATAACAACAACAAAAATACTATAAGTATGTACTTCCAATACTCAAACCTTATACTATTTACTATATCTACATCTATGTGTTACAATGTTTCGTTTGTGTGCGTGTGTATCAGTCGATTTACCTGTACTCCTTTATATTTATTTAGCTAACTAAATACCTACATATGTTGTATGTGTTTTGCAAGTACAAACTATATACCTAAACTATATGTATTCCATAACACTAGGCTACCATATAAGTTATCTGTTTAAGTCTAAGCAATTGAATGAACTAAATGTTCAGGCTTAAGCGCAATGCAAGTAAGTTTCCCGTTAGGCTCGTTCCGCCATTTTGTACCAGAGTACAACAGCAGTAAGCAGCAGCAGCAGCAGCAGCAGCAGCAGCTAACTTATATGTCAATTCTTTAAAAGCTTATTTCAGTTATGTATGTATTTGAATTCATATGAGCTTGATACAAGAACAAGTACGACAGGACAAACACTTACCCACTTAACTTAACTAAAACAGTACCCAAAACCAAAACCAAAACCAAAACTAAAAAAAAAAACCAACAAATTTTTCAAATTGAAGTTCGAAAACAGACACTTACATGTATCGTATCTATTTATTAACAAACAAAACCAAAAAAAAAAAAAAATTAAATACAAAAAACAAAACAAAAGCAAATAAATCTAAATAAAATGTTAAACTTGGCACTATTCGAACTATATCGAAACTAGGTATCGCTTATCAACTTCGTTGCTTCACTTGTTGGAGCTGGTGGTATTCAAGCCTTCAAGACTATGCGAACGTTAAGAGCACTGAGACCACTACGTGCCATGTCCCGTATGCAGGGCATGCGGGTACGTACTTTCATACAAATACATTCAAACAATACCAAATACAAAACAAAAAAAAAAAAAAACCAAAAACAAATACAACAACCAAACAACAAACAGCAAACTTTTCAAACAACATTTCAATATCATCATTCAGTATCAAATTCAATCAAATTCCACAGCGCAATTCATATTTTCGATAACAGAAAAGAAAAAAACAAAAAAAAAAACAATGACTGCTGTTGCAGTTGTGTACACTCTTATACGCGCGCTGTATTACTCTTATACATATATACATGCCACAATTTACAAGCGAGTAACCAGCAAACACAAACACACACACAAAATACCAATAACCCAACCACTAACTAACTAGTTATTTATAACCATCAAATGTATTTAGTCGAAATATTAGCAAAAAAAAAACTTTAAATACAAAATTAAAAATTATATAAAAAATACATACAAAAAACAATTTAAATTAATTATCAAAGTGCAGCAGATAATTTTGTTTTTTTTTTTCTTTTTATATATCGATTTATTCGTGTTATAAATAGAATGCATCCATATTTTGTTGACTGATTAGATAAACTTGTTTGTAATATTTTGATACTGAACACCGTTTATTCATATCTGATGTTTTTTTTTTTTTAACTACTTGATCGTATACCGTTTTACCGTTTTACCGTACTCAACATACTCGTACTCGTACTGCATAAGTAATTAATTGCTCCTTTTTTTAGAATTGCCTGATATATCTCACACCCACTAGATCCGCCTCTCCAGCTTCATCAGCATCAACTCCGCTCTCTCTCTCTCTCTCTCTCACTCTTTCTCTTTATCTTTATCTCTCGCTCTGCTCTCTCGCTCTCTCTCTCTCTCTTAGTGCTAATTGAATTGATCATTTCAGTGCCTCACAATTTTGCCACCATTCAAAGGTTTATTGGCTTCATTATTCGTAGATTTATTCATTTACAACTATGCTGCTCAGAATTTCGATCTTATCGCCACATTGCCCGCCCAACACAGCCACGCAGCAACTTATGTATCATCGAATCCCAAAGTTACCTACCTACATATGTAAATGTACAACTACAAATTAAAACAAAAAACAAAATAGAAAAGAAGAACATCATCATACATATAATATACATAATAATGATGTAACATAGAATGAGTAAAAATAATGTAAACAAAATTATTTGGAGTGGAGACAAATTTAGGAATGATGTGTTCCACATGAGAGGCTATCTAAGGTGTAGCCATAGAATTTATTCTTGAAGACTTGTTGTAATAACTAAGATTTCCAAATATCGAGCATCCTTATCATCAAAAGATATATGTAGTAGTGCGATCTTTTGAAACTTTAATTATTCAAATGTTCAATATTTATTTTATCTTTATTTATTTTGTGTTTAAAATGGAGTATTTTGTTATGCGTATGTACATCTTAAAATAAATACTTTTTCAGTTTTGGCTTAGATATATTGGATATATTAATTTCAAGTAAATTTGCGCTGATTTCTAATTAAAATAAATACTATATATATTTACAAATATTTCGCAAGAAATAGGAGTTCTGTTGTTAGCAATAATTTTGATAAATATATTTTGTTAAGGTTCGATATGCTTGGATACTTGACATTAAACTTATTCCGTAGATAGGCTAATGATCCAATTCCCGTTTGATATCATCTACGATAATGCATATGTTTAGTTAAGTTATACATATATATATAATATCATACGATAATGAGCACCAATTCGTAACCTCTTTAACTTAGAGTTAGTGCACCAAGATGAATTCTATATGCTACTATCAATAATCACCTCCACTTTCACATCACTGTCGTGTTGTATATTGTATGGAATTTACTGCTTCTGCATATGCTGCTTTATTATATCAATTATTGTAATTTAAGCAAATGCTTAACACGCCTGCTTCATGCTGTATATAGTATAATGCAAAGAACACAATTAGACACTGACATTAGACACCATTAAGTATTACTAAACAAAAGTCATAATATCATATCGATAAACTAACACCAGTTCACAACACAACTCGCAACAACTGCTGATGAAATAAATACAACATATCTTAACATAAATGTACTATATCATGCTTACTACACACTCTATATAATTAATTACAATAATTAATTATAAATTGCTATTACTATCGAATTGACTAATAACTCTCTGCATTTATTGTATTATATTCTATATACTCCCCTCAAAAAAAACAAAAAAAAAAAACAACAAAAAAAAACAAACAAAAAATAAACAAACATAAAAAAAAAAAACATTAATCCACCATAATTCATCTACACCACTGTTCCTGAAATCCACATCTTCCACATCAACCTGAACAATACCTTTGAAAAATTCCCCACATCGCAATCGAAATCGCAATCGCAATCGCAATCGACATCGACATCGTTGCCAACGACGACCCGTTCAATGTGAAATTCGTGTTCCAATTAAAAAATGATATCAAAACAAAATTATGATAAAACCAGGTCGTCGTTAATGCGCTGGTACAAGCTATACCGTCCATCTTCAATGTGCTATTGGTGTGTCTAATATTTTGGCTAATTTTTGCCATAATGGGTGTACAGCTTTTTGCTGGAAAATATTTTAAGGTACGTTCAAACGATTTTCCAAAAACAACTCAAATTTAAGTAAAAAAAAAAAAAAAAAAAAAAAATACCAAAAACAAATACCGTTTACAAAATTCAAACAAAACGTTACAGAGTCGAAAAGTGGTGCAATTCTCAAAAAAAAAAATCGAGTTTGTGCTATTTTTTTACTTCAAATTCAAATCCAAGCAGCACTTAATTAGCAAGCAATCAAGATTAAAAAAAGAAAAAGACGTCTTCTACTTTGAAATGAAATGCGTATCTTTGCATCTATTTTTCGTAAATAGTTGATCAAATCAAACTGAAATCCAAAATTAAACTCAAAATACTCGTACTATGCAGTATACCCTTCTTCGAAGTACTTCTTCGAAGTACTGAATGCATACTACTACTCATTAACAAGTACGAGTATAGGAAGGCAGTGCAAACTTAAGAAGAAGAAGCTTGTCGCCTCTAGTCGTACTTGTCCCGTCTCTTGTAAATATGCTGCTGTACATACTCCGGTAATACTATGTATGTGTACTAATGTAATGTACACCTCTACATCTCTACCATCAGATGTACTTCGAACAATGCCCAACTGTATCGCGTCAAAATGCATTCCAGTTAGGCAAAGAGCATGAATAGTTGCATATGTTAAACCAAGTAAACCATGCAACAAGTCAGTTGCACCAACTAACTAACTTAACTATCAATTAGTACACTTTTTAGTACTAGCATTTAGTTTTTGCCTTTTGCACAAAATACTCGTAACAATAACCGATATCAGATTAAGCCAAGAGGCTGCAATCAAATATTAACTATATAATGCTAATTAGCTGCTGAATTTACACATACACACACAGACACACACACAAACACATATTTACACCAACTTGTAATGCCTAAATCTAAAAAAAAGTTAAAATATATATATTTATATATTAAATATTTATTAGCTGTAGCTTTATTAGCATTATAATTAGTTTAAAGTGCTGCTTTAACACTCCCCAACAAATTTGCGGTTTATCTCGTTTTTTTATTCTATCAAACTGAAAAAAATCGAAAAAAATAAATAAATATAAACATTTGTGCTTCTTTATAACGAAGTATTCGATTTATTTAAGAACATAACATTAAAGCGAACTGTAGATCAATGTAAATGAATTGAAAACTCTTAGAGGAAATTCGTTATCAAGAAGTTCAAGTGTAAAATGCATTTTTGATTACATTTTTGCTCACAATTGTGCCCGTTGTTTTGCAACACTAACTGCTCTATAAACCCGATCGTTTTGCTTATTGGGGCAGTGTAAAAGCAGCGAAATTCCATTTAACTTATTTGTTATATTTTTCGCATAACTGAAATACATTTTTCCTTAATTAAATTTGGGGAAAAACAAAACAAACAAACAAAAATGTTTTTTAACAAAAACGATCTTCACGACGACGACGCCCACGCTGACAATGATGATGATGATGATGATGATGCTGATGATGATATGATGATGATGCTGATAATGATGCTGATGATGATGATGATAATGATGCTGATGCTGATGTTGATGTATGATAATGATAATGATGTCCACAGTGCGAGGACACAAATGGAACGAAGCTCAGCCATGAGATCATACCAAATCGCAATGCATGCGAAAGCGAGAACTACACGTGGGTGAATTCAGCAATGAATTTCGATCATGTAGGTAACGCGTATCTGTGCCTTTTCCAAGTGGCCACCTTCAAAGGCTGGATACAAATAATGAACGATGCAATCGATTCACGAGAGGTAATGTTGTCCACTTTGCGTATGTACTTACATATTTATCTATAAATAATATATATTACAATAACACACTTGATGCTCATACAAACAATTTATTTGGTAATGCGCTTTAAAACAACAAAAAATAACAAAAAAAAAAAAAAAAAACATATTAAACGCAATCTATACTTATATAAGTCTGTATATTTAAAGTAATTTTCAATTAATCAACATTTATATCTATATATTTTTTTCTTCTTTTTTATATGAACTACAACAACAATGAAAACAACACTATACTACAACAACAACATACACAACAACCACAACACTATGGCCACAACACCACCACCACCACCACCACCAACAACAACAACAACAACTACACTGCCGAATAACACTAAAAATGATCCATTCACAAAATCAAACTCAACCAATGCGAATTGCAACACGAAATTCCATAAAACGAAAAAAAAAAAATTTGATATCGATTTCGTTATCGTTATTGATAATCGAAATGCCAAACAGGTGGACAAGCAGCCGATTCGTGAAACGAACATCTACATGTATTTATATTTCGTGTTCTTCATCATATTTGGATCATTTTTCACACTCAATCTGTTCATTGGTGTTATCATTGATAATTTTAATGAGCAAAAGAAAAAAGCAGGTGGATCATTAGAAATGTTCATGACAGAAGATCAGAAAAAGTACTATAATGCTATGAAAAAGATGGGCTCTAAAAAACCATTAAAAGCCATTCCAAGACCAAGGGTAAGACAACAACAAAAATACAAAATAAAAAAAAAAAAAAGAAAAAGAAAATACTTAAAAACAAAACTAAGTTTAAAACTAAGCCAACTAACAAACCAAACAATCAACATAACTATGCATAACCAGAAATCTGGAATATATTATCTTAAATACCAAATTCATATAAAATAACCGAAAATATTTTAAACATGCTAAGCGATGGGCGTTTCAAATCTTCAATTTGTTAAACTCAATTAATGATATTAAATATTGCAAATCGATTGTAAATGATTCGAAACTGAGCGAAATCAGCTCAATTTCAAAATATTCCAATTAACTTCAGTTCCATCGTACGCCCAATAATCAATATTAAAATGATTTATCAAATACATATAACAATAAAGATAATAATTAAACACTTGAAAGTCTTCGTAATCGCGAAATCTGTGCCAATCGTATTCAAATTGTATATATATAACTTATTGTATATATGATAAACACTTTTTTCTATGTGTTAACGAAAACAAATAAATACAGACAACTCCTGCTTTGATAACAACGGACAAACACTAAAAACACTGACATCAAAAGAGACTATTAAACAAACTAGTTACATAAAATGAGACAGACAGACAGTCAAAACTTAATTACGGAGACGAGACACATCGACGAATACACACACCGAGCAAATGACGGATACGAAGACGGTAACGACAAATACCCTTGCAATCTGTATACATTCCTTATCAACATACACTTAACGCAATTCAAATTCAAATTCAAATTCAAAGGCCCTGTTCTCTAGCAATATTTTGTTCAAGTTGAATAATGGATCTTAAAACAAGCGCAAAGTTGAGTCGCTGGAATAGCTGCCGTAGTGTGTGGCATGCACATCTGTATATGTATGTGTATATGTATGCAATATTGTGCATAGGTTCTTTTTTATGTGAGCACCCTACTGTTGCCATTGAGCGAACTCCTAATAGCATACTATGTTCTCGACATGCTACTGTTTTTCTTAAATAACTATACTTAATTTCAATATCAATATTTAAGTATTGTGTCCGTTTGGTTGTCTGTACTTAAACATTTTTATGTCTGCCAATTTATAAGCTGGACGAACATGAAATTTATGCCAAAATTCAAAAAAAAAAAAAAAAAAGAAAAGAAAAAAATTCAAAAAAAAAAAAATTAAATAAAAAAAAATCTACTTATGTATATACTCGTAACTACTCTCAAACTCTCTATCTCTCTCTCTCTCTCTCTCTATACACACTCTCTTTATCTCTCTCTGCTCTATTTTTATATTGGCCACCTAAGTGCATGTTTCTTTTAACTAATGTACAATAACAAACTTAAAACAAAACTGGCACGTGACTGAATCATGTTCTCGGCATGTTCTTAGCGTTTAGTCACCTCTCCAATTAGACACTGCTAACTGGCATGTTAATGAACAATGAGAAAGCAAATCTAATCAAAATCAAAATCCAAATCAAAATCAAAATCAAAATCAAATCAAAATATCCAAATCGACGGACCTGTCAAAACCGTATCAGACCACGACCGTAGCGGCACGTTTTATAGATCTATATCTGTACTTTAATGCTCAAATACTTACATAATTACTCAATTAACCAATTAACCAATTACTCAACTACTCAACAATTACTCAAATACTCGTGAATGCTGTCTGTCCTTAAGATGTAGTGTGTATGTAAAGTCTGTTCTCATGTTCAATAACCAAGATAATAACTTAAATAAACGCACTGACTCACTGATACACTGTTGATATATATGTATTAATATACATGTGTTCCATTATACGCATACTCTACTGTACATACAGGTACGCGCTGATCATGGAAAAAAGATTGCTATTGGCACAGATCTACAACGCAAATTGTTAAAGCAATGATTAAAGTTGAATAAACAAATAATAACACACAACGAATATAATTGAATAATATTCGAATATAATTGAATATGAATCTATATATAGCGATAATGACGATAATAACGATTACACAAATAACCCAATAACAACCAACTGAATAACGAGTTGAAAACTCCTTATATATAGATACATAAGTACTTCTATGTCTATGTACATACATGCTATTGTTATTATTAACACAAGTCATGTATGTATATATGTATGTATGTATGTATACTTGTTTAATTGCGATCGTGGTAAACTAAATGTACTTATACCAAACTCTTCTATTCTTTTTTTCTTATCTCTCTTCTCTTCCTTGTGTTTGATGTCCTGATGTGCGTTTTCATTTTGAATACCCTTAATATCCTTATTTCAAATGTGACATTTTCCACATTTTGTGTTTTACTCTCATTTACATTTTGCGTTCGTATTTTGTTTCTTTGTTTTGGTTTTTTTATATTCTCCTTTTCTCCATTTACAGTGGCGTCCACAAGCAATAGTCTTTGAAATAGTAACCGATAAGAAATTCGATATAATCATTATGTTATTCATTGGTCTAAACATGTTCACAATGACACTCGATCGTTACGATGCGTCGGACACGTACAACGCGGTCCTTGACTATCTCAATGCGATATTCGTAGTTATTTTCAGTTCCGAATGTCTATTAAAAATATTCGCTTTACGATATCACTATTTTATTGAGCCATGGAATTTATTTGATGTAGTAGTTGTCATTTTATCCATCTTAGGTAAGTAAAAATGCCAAAATTATTAAAAAAAAAAAAATACAAAATATCAATTAAAAGCCATGAAGCTAAAACAAACATAGGCAAACTTTACCATCCAAGTTCCAAGCCAAAATGTACGAATATCCCCCCTCCACATAATCGTACGCACTTTGCTGTGTGTGTGTATGTCTCTTTCTCTCTCTCTCTCTCTCTCTCTCTTAGCACACAATCTGTATCTATGTTTATCATTGTCAGTATTATTTTCAGTCGAAATGCTCTTTAATAAAGACACTGAACGCTCCTTTCTCCAATATAATGTTACTAACTTGCTGTCGTACTTAAACGTATATTCCAATTGTCCAAATTGTTAAATGTTGATTCGTAATTCGTAATTTTATTGTTGTTGTTCTGTTTCCAACAAAAAAAAAAAAACCTAAACTTAAACAAAAAACAAAAACTTATGAAAAGTAATTTAGTTTGTTGTATAAAATTTGTGTTTAATGATTGCTCATGTAATGATTGGGGCTCTTTGCCAATTCCCACATACATGCATACATTATAAGTAGAGTAATACCTAAATAAATGATGTATATGTATGTGGATTGCGCAATTATGCCAGATATTATATGAAACAATCTAATCTCGTTGTGCTTAACGTATTCCAAATGATTTGATAGCTTTTGGGGCTGATTTTGCATAGAATGTATAACAGTTAAATATTATACTAACTGTTATACAAACTGTTATACATGCACATGTGAAATCAGTTCTTGTTGTCCTTATTGTTGCTTTTTTAAATGTTGTCAATTTATTGTAAAATTAGAAAAACAAATTTGACGTTTTTATGTTCTTCATTTGAATTTATTGTAAGCGTACAAATTTAGTTGTTTATACATTGAGATATATATCTATATATATATATATATGTATATATATATATGTATATTGGTGTCCATTTGTATTTTAATTGTTGTTGTGATTGTTGCTTAAAAATATTGAAAAACTATTGAGATAATTTTATATACATACGAGTATACGAAATTCGATTATTCTTTTCAATTATGATCTTCAAATAATTGAGTATTTATTTATATATACATATATTTTTGATTTGTTTTATTCTTAATTAATATTGCTACCAGTTTCAAATACTATCGAGTTTATTATTAATTAGCAGACGTTTGCTACAGCTTAACAATTGCGCATACGTAAGCACAGAACCTTCCAGAACAAAAGCAATCCGTACTTAGTACAAATGAAAAAGTTCAAAGACAATTAATAAAAGTGGAAACAACTATCGAAATGAGAATACAATTATTTGAATGAGTGCCGCTCTTCACCTCTTTAACTTAACTTGGCTATACATGTGTCTATTGTTTTTTCTTCATCTTCTTTAACAATACATTTTTGTTCGTTTTGGATATGTAACCAAAGAACGAAAAGAAAACGTAACAAAATTGAAATGGCTTTGTGTGTGGAGTTTACGAGAAGAAACTGTACAAAAGATGGCTTAAAATATGCTTTACTACATTAATTTTTGCAACAGAGAGCTTCCATTTTATACTACCCTTGTACATAAAAGGGATGCTGTTATTATTTCTGCTGCTCCTTAATCGAATGAAACCAACATGAATTCCGTGCTAGCCCATTTGTGAACCCCGAACCCCGAACCCCCTAACCAGAACCAGAATTATTACCAAACATAATTACTCAGGAACCCCCCCGACCCCAATGAATAGTACACTTTGTTGTACTCACCTGACCTTCTATAAATACATTTTATTGTTGTCTTTTCATTTTGATTAGCAAACAAAAAACAATTACAAAAAATATTCCAAAATGCAAAACAATATTTGAAATACTGCTTCAACTTCAAGTTGGCTAATTTTTATGAATTTACTCCTTACGACGCCTTTGCGAAAGAAAGGCTGGTATTTTACTATTGCTTTGCTTCTTTATGTGACACACGCGCCAAATGTTTCCAAAGCGCACTTTCAATAACTTTTTACAAAATCAAATTTTCATTCCAAATCCAAAAGCAAATGCTTAAAGTTTCAAAACGCCTTGAAGTATGCTTTATTTGTTGGCTTCGATGTTCGACCCAGTTGTCAATGCAAAACGCAAAACGCCGAGTGATATCCTTATAGACGAATATATTAATACACGCTTAAAAAAAAAAAAAAAAACAAGAAAAGAAAACAGAAAACAAAACGAAGACTAACAAAAATCTACTAAAATACTAAGAGAAAAAACTACGCTTTGTAAATGCAAAAAAAAAAAAAAAAAAAAACGAAAAAGAGAAAAAGACATTTATATAAAGATGAAACTAATAAGCGAATAGCAATAACAGCAACATACAACTTAAATATATAAATAATATAAAATGCAAATGCAAATGCAAATACCAACACACACACACACACACACACACACACACCGTTAAGAAAATGGCTTGCACAGAACGCATAAACAATTTATTGATAAACACAACACGAAAAGATTCAATCAGAGTTAGGTGTCAATGGGCATTCCACAACTCTCAGTGTGCGATTGTCGGTTGCATAACTCTGACAGCTACTGCCCGGTATACAAATTTTGACCATTGTCAAATCGAAAACGAAAAAAACAAACCCTACCCGAAGGCCAGTCAATGCAATGGCCGTCCGGAATGTTTAGCACACATTCGTGTACGACGGTTGCATTGGCCCCAATGTTGGCCCCATCCACTTTATAGTGTGTAGCATAACTGGAAGGATGATAATACGAGACCCGTTTTATGATTTGCATACCTCCTCCGACTTATATGTTATGCGTATTGAAATTTTTAAATGAACCCATCTTGAAATACAAATACCGTGGCACTAGCCTGAATCTTCTTAATGGTTTTGGTCCAATCTGCAATGGAGATTATGTACTTTACTATGAACGTAGTAAAACGCATATATAGATACACATATCTATACCTTTTAAATGACTATACCCAACTACGTAAACCCGAACCCGAATCGGTGTCGAAGTTACAATAGTGAAGAAAAAACAATATCAACTCTCATTACTTTTAACTGTTTATAGTGCCTTATTGTTTAACATTATAAATCTATATAAATATATTTTTCTGTTTCTGGTTTCGCCACATACATACGTTTACCTACTACCTTTCTCTGCGCTACCCTTTCTCTCTCTCTCTCTGTCTGTCTAGCTGTCTCTCTCTCTCTCCCTTTTTCTCGCTCTCGCTCTCCCTCTCCATTTATCTATCTAACTGTCGCTTTTAAGTGTATTGAACTCAAATTACTTACTCACTAGCCCCAACCTGGTTTTTAGGCTCTCGCTTTTGCGCTCCCTTTTCAAATTCGTTGTCTACTCGCAATAGTTCGTTTGTCTATCCAGCAGCTCCCGGATTTCGTGTAGTGCTCTCCACTGCCCCACCACCAACCCCTTCCCCTCTCCCACCCACAACATCGCTCACTTTAGTGCGCATTTCGTTTCATCTAGAGAATGAGAAGCCAATGAACATATTGTTTCCAAATTTTCCATACGAAAGAGAAAACTCTCTCTCTCTCTCTCTCTCTCGCATCCTTCTGCTCGCTCTTTGGGCAGCAAACGAACTTTTTGCAGAAATTTGGCACTATTAAAATATGCTGCGGATTATCGCTAAAAGTAAATGACGCCTGCGTACAACTCACACATACTTATTTTATATATACTATATACCCGACCAATGTTAAACATTAAGAAAGAAAAAAATCCAAGATAAAAAAATTGTTAAATCAACTGTATAAAGAACATCTCTAAAGACATATATACATATACAACGAGATGACGCCTTCGGCTTCGCCTTCGCCTCTTACTTCGCATTTGCCGCTGCTGCCGCTTACAACGCCTGCGCCTGCGCCCTAGCAAAAAAAGGATATCCGACTACTGGGTGTTGCTGCTTAAAGTTGCTGTTCCCGTTACAGTTACAATTACAGTTACAGCTACAGTTACAGTTACCGCTAAAGTTGACCTTCAACTCAACCTTTCTTTTGTATCATTTCCGTTACTCTCTTTTCATTTTGTTTCGTCTCTTCTTTTTTGTTTCAGTTCTAATCAGCATACTCGTGTACTAGTACTATGTATGTATGTAACTGTATCCGTACTTCAAAATACCGTGTGTCCTCAATACAATACTTCTCGTTTCTCGTTTTAGTTTTACTCGTATTGTTTAGGTAACAGTATTAATGCAATTACTATTTATTGTACATATTTACATGTTTATGTTTATCTTTATGTTTGTATTATTTCTCCTTTTTACATAATGAACTGAGTTCACTATATATGACAACGTCTCTTCTTCAATTGTCAATTTCAAGTTTTACAATTTACTTTATCTCTTCTTCTTCTGAAGAAAACCAAAATCTCATTTATTTCAACTTGTGATCTTTAGATGCATAAAGTAAAAGCTGAAATTAAGATCGAATTAAAAGCTGGTTAAGCATCTATTATAACTTTGAGCATATCATTTCAAAGTGCTGAATTTAAGATTGTAAAGTTTCCCAGACTTCGATAGAAATGCGTAGCTGGAAATTCAGATGAATGCACTATTCATATAAACACCCTCAGTATGATTGTGGAAAACTTGTGTTTCGAAGAACTTTAAGTTCGATTAATGGGTCCTATAGTACCTATAAAATATAGTCAGCCCATCCGGCTGCAGTTTGATATATGAACTCGCCTAGTGATGCTGATGAAGTTTTCTTTAATTGGAAAAGTTGAAGTATCCCCGTGAGCAGATTCAGACGCATGTCCGTAAGTCCAAACTTGGCTAAATGTGATCTTCAACTGATTGTAGATTGTTTTGAGTTTATTTTTGATTTTTTTGATTATTTGAAAATGTTGTCCATTATTTTTTGTGGCACTGTACATATGTACATGTATGTATGTATCGATCGAATTGTATGGTATTGTATTTGTATTATAATAATTTTAGTTTCCCTAATTTCTTGTTGTGTAAGAATTTTGCGGTAAACAGCTAACAAAAATGAAAACTGTCTGTTCCTAATGCTTTAAATATTTCAGCTGTGTAAATTGTTAATATTGTGCTGCGCCCTTTTTTAGTGTCTTGTTTGTGCAATTGATATTGCGCTGGCCCTCGAACCACCCCAAAAACCAAAACTAAGTCCATATCCCGAATCCCCAGTAAATCAATCCAAGTCCTCATACAAAGAGACCAATTTAGTTACACGTTTATGGCAAATCTAATTCTCAACAACAATCTTCTCACAATCAATCTCTTCACACGTCTGTCGTCGATGCCGTCGTGTCTGCCTGTTCCTGATCCCCAAAATAAACCTGATCAAAACACCTGTCTGCTGCAGGTCTCGTACTTAGCGATATTATCGAGAAATACTTCGTCTCGCCGACGCTGCTGCGTGTGGTGCGCGTGGCGAAAGTGGGTCGCGTCCTCCGCCTGGTCAAGGGCGCCAAGGGCATACGAACGCTGCTATTCGCGTTGGCGATGTCGCTGCCGGCGCTGTTCAACATTTGTCTGCTGCTCTTTCTGGTGATGTTCATCTTTGCGATCTTCGGCATGTCGTTCTTCATGCACGTGAAGGAGAAGAGCGGCATCAACGATGTCTACAACTTCAAGACGTTTGGCCAGAGCATGATTCTGCTGTTTCAGGTAAGCGTATCAGCCACAATTCCGTTAACGGTTTATGTTGTCTATTGTTGTTGTCGTTGGGTGATGTTGCCACGCCCCACACTAACATAACCAACACCCAGCCAAACCCAACCATCCAACCAACACCGCCACACCACCAGTTAAATGTGAAGCGGTCTGGCAGGTCTGGCAAGGCGCCTCACAGCGGCTGGCAACATATTTTTGTACATAATTACTACACACAAGCTATTGACGGTAGCACTTATCAGACAAATTGACAAATTGACGGTTCGAAAAGCCGATAAGTTGCCGTTCAATACGGTTGCCAAATGCCGTGTGCGCCATTTTGTTTTAGTGGCAACATCACAATGTTGATTCAAGCTGCGGTAGTTGTTGGTAAAAGCTAAATTAGAGCGATTTTTTGATTCATCATCATTGGATTAATTATATAAATATACTTTGGTTTTTCATTCATTTTTTCTTTGTAATAACCCATTATTAATTAGTTTCCATTTGATGGCATAAGCATTCAAATTCTTTTCAGCTTCAACTTTTTTTTTTTATTTCTTAAACAAAAAAAAACAAAAAAAAAACTACTCGAGCTTTTAATGTGCTCCGAGCAAATCCAAATTGTTGTCTGTAGCTGTGATTCGTCCACACATTTGCCATTGCCATTGCTGATCCATCGAGAGATTTTTCTCTGTCATTTCCAATGCTCATTTTGTTTTCACATCCAAAATGCCTTACTTATTTATTTAGAGTTGCATACAAATCTTAATTAATTAACATCATTTAAGTTGATTGTATTACAAAAAAACAAATCTAATTCAGCTCTTTCAACAAACACCATATGAAATGTTGGAATTTCCTCATGACACTGCAAATAAATACTTTCGCGCGTTTTCTAACGCCAAGAAACACAAAACTACGCTACTCTCTCTCTCTCTCTCTCTCTCTCTCTCTATGTCTCTCTACGTCTCTGTCTCAATTTCTATCTCCTTCACACTCTACTCTCTCTCTCTCTCTCTACCTGCCTCTGATATATTAAAAATTTGACCTCGCTTTGCTCACACCAAAGCAAAGCTTTTTATATGCATAACTCCCAAGTACCAAAATGCTTGCATTTACAGCTAGCACTTAATATGGCAATGAAACCGTTATGCGACCATAACTGTTTGCCATTTTGTTTTGGGCAAATGCCCACAAAATACCACCAATGAAGATGGCTATTGCAAAATGTGTATTATATACATGCATATTTATGGAGATTATGTTTGGTCTGCAAGCAGCCATCGAGTAAACCACAAAATTTGCTCACTGTACTATTATTGTACACAGCCACACCCACACCCACACACACACACACACACACACACATACTCCAAATACGTATTTACCCATAGAACAACTACTAAAACTAAAACTAAAACTACTACTACCTACTACTTCTACTACTATATGCCATACCTACTACTTAGTTTGCTTAAGCAAGTGATCCATTAACCTAACGTTTGACTAATGACTCTTCTTGTTATTGTATCTTCTGTCTTAAACTCTCTCTTTCACTGCCCACACACACACACACACACATACACACAATAAAACACAAAACGTACGACTCGAAACTACAATCTTGACAACACACAAAAAAACAAAAAAAAAAAAAAAAAAAAAAAAAAACTCAAAAAAAAAAAAAACAAATACGAAATGAACGATCAAACGAAACAAACAAAACTAATACCAAAACCACCAACCAACCGCACAACTGCCGTCCACACATGCGTTTCGTGCCGCATCTGAATGCAATTCAATTCAATTCGAATCAATTCAAATGATATCGCTTATCGATTTCTGATTGTTAAACTATCGATCGATTTCGAATGCATTTTGCGCATACGCTAACTGGCAGATGTCCACCTCAGCCGGTTGGGATGGTGTACTCGACGCCATTATCAATGAGGAAGCATGCGATCCACCCGACAACGACAAAGGCTATCCGGGCAATTGTGGTTCAGCGACCGTTGGAATAACGTTTCTCCTCTCATACTTAGTTATAAGCTTTTTGATAGTTATTAATATGTACATTGCTGTCATTCTTGAGAACTATAGTCAGGCCACCGAAGATGTGCAGGAGGGTCTCACCGACGACGATTACGATATGTACTATGAGATCTGGCAGCAGTTTGATCCCGAGGGCACACAATATATACGCTACGATCAGCTGTCCGAATTTCTGGACGTACTTGAGCCGCCGCTGCAGATCCACAAGCCCAACAAGTACAAAATCATATCGATGGACATACCAATTTGTCGCGGAGATCTCATGTACTGTGTGGACATACTCGACGCACTCACCAAAGACTTTTTCGCGCGCAAAGGCAATCCAATCGAGGAGACGGGCGAAATTGGCGAAATTGCCGCCCGACCCGACACCGAAGGCTACGAGCCCGTCTCCTCCACACTCTGGCGCCAGCGAGAGGAGTACTGTGCCCGCCTCATCCAGCATGCGTGGCGCAAGCATAAAACGCGCGCCGAAAGTGGCGCCAACGAACCAGAATCAGGTGCAGGTGGAGGTGGAGGTGACGGTGACGATGTCAATGCCGATGATGATAACGATGCTGCTGATGGAGGCGGCAACGGTAACGGTGATGATGCGCCCGATGACAGCGGCGGCGTTGGTTTTGCTGACCACGATGACAGCAATGATGCCGCCGGCGCAAATGGCGGCCATGAACCAGCCACCGAAGGTGCAGCTGCCACAGATGCAGCCGATGAGGCCAAGAGCAATGTAAATAGTCCAACGGATGGCGGCGCTGGCGGCAGTCCCGGTGGCCAGAGCGCTGGCAGTGGCGGCAGCGCCGGTCGCCAGACGGCCGTTCTCGTCGAGAGCGATGGTTTTGTGACAAAAAACGGCCACAAGGTTGTAATACACTCGCGATCACCGAGCATAACATCACGCACGGCAGATGTCTGAGCCAGGCCTCGCCCCCCCCTTCAAGACGCACGCGAGTATTAGGTGCAGCAGCAGCAGCAGCAGCCGCAGCAGCAGCAGCAGCATCAGCAGCAGCAACAGCAACAACAGCAACTGCTAGAATGCTGCAGCAACCGCAACAACATCAGCAACAGCAGCAACCACAACAACAACAACAACAACAACAGTGAGCAGCAGCAGCAGCAGCAGCAGCAACAACAACAACAACAACAGTGAGCAACAAGGTACAGCGAACAACAAACAGCAACAACAACAGCGAACAAGCATAATTTTCTGCTATAGATAAAAACAAAAACAAAAACACAAAACAGAACAAATCAAAACGAAGCAAAACAAGAAAACAAAGAGAAACGATTAAAGTACAACAGCAACAACAACACCAAAAACAAAAAACAACAAAAAAACAACAACAAAAACAAAACAAAAAAGTCAAGAAACAAGAAAACAAATGAAAATAAAATGAAAAGAAAACAACATCCTAATAACAACGACAGCAGCAAGTGTCTACAATTTAAGTTAATTCAGTTCCAATGAGCACAACAACAAGAACAACAACAATCATACTTAAGCTAATGAGAAATGTTACAAATTAATTAAATTTATAAGCAGGCTCGTAGATACCTTTTTATCGCAACAAACCCAAGAAAACAAAAACAAAAACAAACAAAAAAAAAAAACAAAAAACCAAAAAAACACACCTAAAACACCAACCAGTTCACAATTGGCCTATTTAAGTATAATGAATTAACGTAACTTACTATTTATAATCCACATACTCATTACCAAAAGAAAACAAAAACAAAAACAAAAAACAAATGGCAAAAAAAAAACCGTACGAGTACAATCTAGCAATCAGCCAATATAAGAAAACAAATGATACAAATTAAAAACAAGCAAAAAAAAAGTAAGAAAAAGGCAAAAACAACATCAAAAAAATCGAAATTAGATTTCGAATTGCATTTTCGATTACTGAACTCAACAACTTCTACACAGCAAGCCTAATAACATTTTAATTTGCTTATCAATTAAAAAATAAAAACAAAAACATACATACACACACACACATACACATACACATACACGCATACATACTTACACACACACACACACACATGCCTTGTGCATTGAAGATGGAAAACTAACACAAATAGCAACAAAAAAAAAAACCAACTTCATATTTACATTTAAAAATCGCAAGTGAAAAATCGTAATTAAATAAATTAAATACAAAGTAATTAATTAATATAACGTATTCGATATGAAGGCAAAAAAACACCAATTACATGCATAATTATATAGTATTTTGTATTGTATATTAAATTTAAAGAAGTTATTACAAACCGTCTGAACTGCCATAAAAAAAGCAATACAAATTAATAATGAATACCAAATAGGAAAAAACAACATTTCTGACGCATACACATACACACACACACACTCACACACACACACACACATATATTACATACATATGTACTGGTGTTATTCATTTTTATTTACAGCAACTCGAACTCAAATCCCAACAATTGAATGCCAATTGTCAATTGTATCAATTGAGTGAGAAAATGTTATGCATTGTGTTGAAGCGATTACCATACAACAACAACATTAAACATAAATACCTAAACACACATAACAGTTTATACATACATATATATTGCAGGTTTATGCCATAAATGACGTGTTTTGTTCGCATCTCACGAAATGCTGTGGCATTAACATTAGTTAAAATGCCGATTTTATAGTTAGCATCAACAACAGGATGTTCATTATCAGTGTAATGTTGCAACTGTACATCATTCACAACAACATACACATACATACACACTCACACACACACACACACATACACTTAGACACTGAGACACTGACTATTGGAGTTGGGGCGCATTAAACTAAACAAATACGGAACAAAAGCCAGAATGTTAAACATATAAGCAACTAAACGGAACGGATATTGAAGTGAATATGAACAAGAAAGCGTAAAAGCACACTTGAAGTTGAGATTGAAATTGAAATTGAAATTGAAATGGATATTGAAATGTAAGCTAAGTAAGAACTTATACAAACTGTGTCGCATACCAAATTGAATGAAACCTGTTTGAAGCAGGAGAGTGAAGTGATTTAAGCAAAAGAAAACCAGACAAAATAACAATGTGAGGATCAGATCAGATGTGCAATTAAACAATAAAACTCAAAACGATAACGAAAACAAGCAACCAAGAAATGGCACACCTTTTGAAGCAAATGAATGAACAAAATGAGTGTGCGGTGCGGCAAAAAAAAAAACATAATAATAATATTAATAATTTAAGAAAAATGCATTGAGCAAAAGCAAAGTACACTAAATTGCGTGTGCAGAACGATGATCGAAAGGAGCACAAAGAGTGTACAATTGAGAAAGTTTAATTTAATGACGTGTTCTCGTTTTCGAACCCATTCGCCTTATTCAATCCTTAACTCTAGCTCAGCAACCAAAATCAACAAAACAGCAAAGCAAAACAAAGTGCAGTGAAATTCGTGTTAAATATATGTACGCTTATAGTTCATACAATACATAAGTAAAAGTTACAAAAAAAACAAAAAAACAAATACAAAAACAAAATCAAAAACAAAAACCAAATATTCAATTAAAAGAAGAAAAAACAAAAATGTTTTTTTCAGCGTGATTGCTTGAAAAGCGTTGCCTACTTTCGAGCTGCCACGCATTGCATCCGCTTTTCGTTTCCGTTTCATTTCGCTTCGTTCCGCTTCGTTTTGCTTCGCATTTGCCGTCGTTTCAAGTGTTGCATCCATTTGCCCAAAAGCTAAACTCAATTCGATGCCGCATTTCTATATGTCTCTATATATATATATATATATATATATATATATGTATGTGTGCTTCTTTCATTTGAATTACGTTTCATTTCGCTTCTTATTTGCATTGTGTTTTCTAGCGATTTGAATGGGTCTTCTGTATGAATTGAAAGCAACAAGCAACAAGCAGAGGATTACATAAAGATACTCCAATTACAGTAAATTAACTTAGTAACTGTGTATGTAATATGAGCAACTTGATATTTTGTACCAATGTGAGGTTCCATTGCGCACTAACACACACCCACGAGCACAAATAGTTCACACACACACACACACACATTGCTTCAAATTGAACAAACTCGAAATTGGGTTAGAAACAACCACTCGACTCACTTTTGCTCTCAGTCTGTCGCTCTCTTCAAATCACACACACACACACACACAACACACACACAAATGCTTTAAACACACTGCCTTTCTGCGAAAAAACAAAAACAAAAACTGTAATCTGATCAAACTGCAGCATTACGTACATAGGTACATATGTATGTACAAGCCACCCAAACAAGTTACATACTCGTACATACACACACACACATACACACGCATACATACATACATATATCAAGGAAATTGTACAAATTTTGTAGAACCTAGCTAATATTTTGAATTGACAGAACCACCCAAGGCAAATTATGAAACCAACGTTGAGCTTCAATAGTCTAAATTATACTTACTGCAAAAAAAAAAAAAAAAACACTAATTTGCATAATTTGTATCTTTTCGGTTTTTGTTGTAGTTTTTCGTTGTGTGATTCACGTAATTCTGAAAGTGGCTCGTTTTCGACACGAAATCAACTTTGTAATTTGCAACGGCATATAACAGTTTCAGACCCAAGTACAGTTACTGTATGAACGGTTCTTTTTTTGTTTCGTTAACTGTGCAACTGGTATACGCCACTGTTATCAATGTATATGTATTGGCTTTTAAGCTGTAGAATAATAAATCTTATTTTGAAAGCAATCTAATCTAAAAACAAAAAATAAAAAAACAAAACAAAAAAACAAAAGACACCAAAAACAAAAAAAAAGCACAGTTTTTATACATATGTATAGACAAATTATACATTATATGTATGTATATTATGGGGACCAGTTTGAGCGTTGCCTTTTCCAATGAACAAATCAAGTTCACCTTTAACAACTACATACCAATCACATGTATATGCTTTTTGTATACATTTCTATGCATTGCCAATGCCAAACTTCTTCTTCTTCTACTACTACTTCTTCTTCTTGATATTTGATAGTTCTCAATTTGAATTCTTCTGATTTCGTGTTCCTTCTTCTTGATACTCAAATACTCTAAATAATTTTAGCGCCTTTTCATTTGATCGCTTTGAGCATTTCTACGTTTTTGCGAAAGGATTTTTTTTGACTTATTTCTTCCCCCACACTTAATGACCGCTTGCCAGTTGATAATTGTTTAACTCCGACTCGAATATACTTAGCTTCATTATTATACATTTTGTTGGCTGTTTGACAAATAATATGAAACCACAAAAAAAAAAAAAAAAAAACGAAAAACAAAATGAATATAAAAGAACACATGCTAAAAAGAAAACATTAATCGACTGCTAACTAATAACAGAAAATTAAGTTTGAAATTCCGTACAAAATGCATAAGTTAATAAATAAAAACAAATATATATACTGAGTGCACTGTTATAAATGAGGGGCGGGGCGAGATTAAATAAAACAAAAACAAATGCAAAAACAAATACAAAAAAAAAACAAAAACAAAAAAAACGAACTAAAAACTAACAGAGAAAAACAAAAATGAAAAACAAAAAGGAAAAACAAAAATGAAAAATGAAAAACAAAAATGAAAAACAAAAATATTATACAATACAAATACAAAAACGACGTTATTTGGAGGAGCGTACACAAATTATGCTTACGCGTTTCAAGAATAACAACAAATGCGAATAAAACTATAAAATAAAATAATAATTGTACATTTACAATAATAATAATAATGATATACATAAATATAAATTTTACTATTAAATTAACAAAACACAAAAGAAAAACAAAAACCAAAACAAAAACAAAAACTATGACAACAAATAATCAAATAAAATGCGAAAGAACTATTTCATAATTTAGCATAAATATTTTTTGTGCCGAGGTTACGTTCGAAGCAACACGCGCATCATTGCCATTAGACAAAATAATATTAATATATATATATATATATATATACATATATACATACATATAAATGTATATAGACATATATATATATATATATATATATATACAATATGAATATGCCTAAAACTGAATATGAAGTAAAAACTATTTATAATAAAATACTTATTGCATATTTTGTGCTGCTGAATGAGGTCACAACGCAACAAAAAAAAAAACATTATAAATAATAACAATAAATAAAGAAGTAATTAAAACTTAATAACAATAAAACAAATATATTGTATAATTTAATAAATTTAGAGCAATAAAAACCATGCATACTTATTGTAAGAGTAGTTTTGTGTGTGTGCATAACACACTTACATCTATTTTGCGACTGCTCTGTGCACGTTAAGGAGGCTCTATTGTACTACAGTAGTACAGTAGGTACAACCACATTTCGTAGACACAGGTGCACAGGTACAGTCGCAGAATAGTGAGCACAGTACTGGCGCAAAGTTTTCGAACCGGCCTGTGAGATTCTGCAGCAAGGCGCATCTCTTAAATATACAAAAAAAAATTCAAATAAAAATTAAATAAACAACAACAAGCAAAAAAAAAATAAAAAATAACAAAAAAATTCAAAAATAATAATAAGCAAAAAGCAAACCGAAACAAAACAACAACAAAAAAAAACAAACAAACAAACCAAGAAACTTTTTTTTAGGCACACACTTAAATCGAAGCGTGAAATATTATATTAGTTAAATAAAATAAATGCTTTTTTGTCAAATCACTATAGAAAATTTAAATAAACAACAACTTTAGCTTTATACTCGTACATTTACATTTGTAATATATTTACATAAGTCTAGTTAATTACATTTAAAAAACAAAAAACACAAAACAAACAAAAACTTAATAAGAATGAAAATCAAACGAAGCATAGCAGCAAAAATCAATTCAAAGAAATATAAAAAGAAAATGCAAAATAAAAGAACTGTAAAAACAAAAGCCAAAAAAAAAAACAAAAAACAAAAAAAAAAAACCAAAACCAAAAAAAAAAAAAGACAGGAACATTTAAATGTAATGCAGCCAGTTATTATGCGTAGCTAAAAAATAATAATGCAAAAGAAAATGAATAACAAAAAATTGCAATTAGATATTCTATATATACAAATTTTACATTTCTACATATTTTTGTTATAATTGTGGTGTACTTGTATTTATTATTGTAATTTAGTTACAAATATTTATTTGTGTTGCACACACACACACTCACACACACACACACACACACACGCATATACACACACACACATACACATGCTCACACCCACACTGATTGCCAACAGTCAAAGCCCATGCAAAGCAGCAAAGCCGAGAAAATAATTTTAAGTACAGTTGTGTACACGTTAACTAATCAATGCCAAGCCTAAAGAGTCAGCTAAACAAAATGAATAAGAACACACAATTATGAAAGTTGCCATCCAGCGAAGTATTTGCAATTTACATAGGTACATACATACATACATCCATGCATACATACATATGTGTACGCACATATGATGTTACATATGGATCAGTATTTTGAAGGGAAGCCAGAAGAGCATTCAATTTAAATAATACATATAAATTAATTGACAAACCAAATGCTAATTAACCACTATCACAACAACAACAAGAATAAAAAGCAAAAAACAAAACAAAAAAACAAAAAAAAATAAGACAAAAACAAAAACAGACTGAAAAAAAATACTAAATAAAAAATGATTTAAAATTTTTATAATAGCCATAATAAAGGTAAAAATGCATTAAGCTGCTTTTACAAAATAACAATACACACACACACACCCATACACATATATACACACACACACACGCACAGATAAATACATGGCTACATAACGACCCACCCACACAGACAACACAACCAGTTACCCAGCAGCCGCAGCCGCAGCCGCAGCCGCAGCAGCAAAGGACAGTTTATTAAAGGACAACTAATTTCATATAATACAAAATAAAATTGAATAGTGCCACAAGTTAAGCTTGTCGATGAATTATTAAAGAAAAACCGAAAGTAAAAAATATATATATATATATATATATATATATACACATAAAATGAACATAAAAACGACAAACAATGGAGACAAATGTATTTATATTTATACACAAAGCAAGCAAAGAATAATTTAAATATACATATATAAAATTCTTTTCTAAACACCAAAACAAATAAATGAGAGTCACAGGCACCGTTAGCATTTTTTTTTATATACAAAATACAATTTAAGCAATGTATATGAAGTAAATGATTAGTGAGAACAAACTGATGTCTTTGTAAAGACTTTATATATGCCTGCCATATGCCTACATCTGCCTAGCTGTCTGACTCTATTTAACACTAATTATTTCCTCTCGCTTGAGCACAAAAGCACTCCCACACACACACAGGCACACACACACCCACACACACACACACACACCCACACACACACACTCCCCCACACACACACACTTCCACACACACAAACATATACATACAGGCTCCACCTAAGCTCACAGTTAGTACGCGCCCAGGACTTTGAGGAGGCGCGTCGAAGAGCGTAGATCTATAGATCTCTATGTTTGATAGGCACACACCATAGATATACAGACATACATACATAGTTCTGAGGCAGCGATAGTCCATACTCATTTCCAATTGCATACTTTCCCTCCCCCCCCCCCAATTCTCCGCATTGGAGCGCAGTTTTTGAGCAACTCTATTTGATAGCAACTTCCCCGGCTACAAATTATTAGTGGTTCAGATGACTGTACAAGCCCCCCCAAAAGAAACAAAAAAAAACAACAGAAAAAAAAACAAAACAAAAAATGAAACAAAACCAAAACAAAATTGTTATACTGTGTATATATACATATTTTGTTATATATGTATTTGTGCAAACAAGTAAGCAGCTAAAATGTATGACACCCGCCACTTTTCTACTAAACAAATCGACTGTATATATAAGATAATATGTATGAGTATATTTATGTAGCAGCAGTATAACAGTATATGTTGTGCATTTGCTTGTCAAAAAAATAAAATAATATAAAAAAAAACACACACACACACAAACACACACACAAGCACACACACACACAATTACACTCATAGCTACACACGACTTGTACATAGGTCGATGCATTTTAATAATAGTTCCAATAGTTATTTTTCCTTTTTTCATTGGCATTACTTCTATTAGCAATATTCTTATATACAAAAAAAATTAAGAAGAAAAGAAAAAAATAAAAGAGCTGTCATACATCTAAATGTTTTCTCAAACTCGATAATGTTATGCATTAATATGAAAACAAAAGCAAAAAACTATTGTTATTGTTTTTTTTTTTTTTTTGTATACTCGTAACTACAAAATCATTAAGTTTGTGCGCCATTTTTATAATACAACTACAAATAAAAAGAGAAATATATATATATATATACATAAATACATATATACATACAGATATATATATATGTGCATATATATAATGTATATATATTTATATATATACATATATACATTAATGTATATACATATATCAGATATATAAAACAAGAAAAAAACAGTGCGACAACATTTTTGTATGTATTAATTTTTATTATTGAAAACCCGAAAATACACACAACAAAAACAACAACAACACAAACATAAATTGTTTTTATAAAAGTATATATATTAGATATATTATATATGAAAAACAAAAAAAAAAAAAACCAAAAAAAAAACTTTAATAAATGTATTTAAAAATACACAAAAAAAAAAACGATACAAAAAACGCCTGAATTAGTTTGTTACGCAAACAAAAAAAATATAATTAACTAACTTCACGGTAAAACAAAGGAACATACCCAATAAAATAAAAAAAAAAAACCAAAAAAAAAAAAACAACAACAACAAATTGCACAGTAACATCTAAATGTAAAAATATTAATTAATTATAAACCGCAAAGCAAAAACTGAACATACAAAATTTAATATTAAACCCAACAACAATGATGCCCGAAAGCACTAAAAAAAATGAATCATTTTTATTTTCATTAAATATAAATAATTAATGCTTTTTTAGTTCTCAACAAGTTGCATAATTTACATCAATGTATAATTTTTAAAAGGAAAACAAAATTATATATATATTATAATAATAATACAAATCCAACTTTAATAAAAAGGGCAAACAAAAAAAATATTGTAATGTAATAAAAACGAAAAACAAAATAATATATTAAATTAAAAGCGAAATTTTTTCACACTTTAGCTTAATAAATTGTAAAAAAAAAATACAAAAAACAAAACTGAAATAAAATGAGATTTAATTGAATTTGTTATGCAAATGAAAAAAAAAAAAAAAACTGATCTTGTATTATTGGTGATTTTCCAACCATAAAAGTATTATTTTTTTTTTTAGATAAATATTATGCAAATATAAATTTCACTTCCCAACTTTTTTTTTTTTTTTTTTTGCTCTGTCTGCTCTTCGTAGCCTGCAGTTGTCTGATATCCAACGTGGATGGCTATCGCCACGGACAGCGAGCGTCGATGACGACGACGACAACGTCAACGACGCCAGCGCCGCAAACGCCCAAAGAGTATTTGGACAGCAAGTCGAGTTTCTCGACATTCGGAATCATTTCGATAATATTTACAATAATTGTGCTCTCGCTGGTCTTCTACTACGGCATCATGTGCTATCCGCTGCTGTGCCGCGACAAGAAATACCGCTTCATGGACTTATCGACGACAATTACGGCGGCCACATCCCTATCCAAACAGTCCATCGAGAACTATCCGGTTGATCAGAAGGACAGCAATCACCACCATCAACATGCCAGAGTGCCACAAATAAATCTCTTTTCGCTCATTGAATATTTATTCAAATTAGGGCTTAAACGAAAGAGACCTTTACAAACATATACACACACATATATAAATATATATATATATATATATGTATACGCATATGTATACACATATATATATATAACAGATAATTCATACTCATTCCAAGTTAAGAAGTCACGCTTCAAGTTTGGTAAATTCAACTCTCGCTGTGAATTTGGAACTTGAATAAAAAAAACCATATTTTTCTCGTAGGTTACACTTAAAGAAACAACGTACTTAATATACTTATATATATTTTTATATACTCCCCCTTTACATGTATTTAAAATAGAAACCTTTAGATTAAGTGTCATTTTTGCATTTATTACCCAACTCACACATTGCTTCCCATATTGAATTATACATTTTGAAATTTTCATAATTTTTAGTGAAATAAATATTTTGGACAAAACCCTTAACCAAAAAATAAAGTTTTACTTTAAAATGAAAGACTCATAAACGTG
The DNA here is from genome assembly GCA_035044105.1 of Drosophila nr. perissopoda 5 BK-2023a. Lineage (NCBI taxonomy): Eukaryota > Metazoa > Arthropoda > Insecta > Diptera > Drosophilidae > Drosophila > Drosophila nr. perissopoda 5 BK-2023a. The sequence continues at coordinate 666,870 of JAWNMK010000358.1, forward strand.
GCTAAAACAAAAATATAGAAATTCAGATCACGCTGTCCCAATTTTTTGAAATATATGCGATCCTTGGAAACGTATTGGATATGCATTTTCCATTTTAAATTTCAAGGTAATAAATTGGAATTACATATCTGAATTGATCGATATTAGAGAGTAAATAAAATTGATACGGATCTGGAGTATAGTATATGTAAATGTGTGATACACATAACGGCAGTTGTTAATTTAAACATCAGAGGCAGGCTTGTGCCGATGAAGAAGTCTGTCTTGCGTGGGCCAGCTATCAGCATCTCAGAGCGTTACATGAAAACTTTTCATCTACAATGCCATTTTATGAAAATTAAAAAAAAAAAAAGAGTATACAGAAAAAGATTGTTTTTTAATTTCAGTTTTAAATATATATATTTTCATTGGCTGCTGCAAGGCGAGCTGTTATTAAGGCGCATATTACACATTACATATTACATATTTACAGGTGTGCTTGGCTGCACTTACAGTTAGTGGTGTTACAAAATCGGATGTGGAGGAAAGAACATACTACGAACAAGGTGTATGTGTGTGTGTATTTGTAGTGGCAAATATGAGTTAATTTTGGGATAAACGATATACATAAATACATATTGGGCCCCATTACTAACCGAATGGAACTTGAATTGCACACAATTACAAAATGTAAAATGATTAGATTTTTAAATTAACAATATCCGCAAATTCTACAACAATCAGGAATCGTTGAGAATATCCTTTAATATCGAGCTGGAGTTGCGCGTTGGCGCAAATTCGGTGCTGGTGATCAGCAGTGATTGCATCGGCAACATTGCCGGCGACGCTGGTGTCGCTTGTGCCATCAACTGTTCGCTACTAGCCGTTGTTATGGCTGTTGTTGTTGCTGTCATTGTTGCTGCTGTTGCAGCTGTCGCAACTGCTGCTTCTGTATCCATCGTTGTTGCCTCCAACTGTTTGGCCATGCTCAAAAGATTGGGCGTTGATTGCGGCTGCGATTCCTGTTCCAGAAACTGAACAAAGGCCTGCACCAGATTATCATGGCCTGCAGCAGAAAGATGAGAGGAGTATGAGAATTAGTGTTGTTCTATTGTTGTTCTATTGTTGTTCTATTCAAATAAAAGTTCTCGAGAGAGATATCGTTTGACTAGCCGACTAGCAAAGCAGCCACAAATCGTATGCCATTTTACCTGCGCCGCTGCCACTGTTGCCACCACTGCTGCCGGCTCCACCCAGAATGTTGCCCAGCCAGCTGGTCTGCTGTTTGTTTAGCCCCACTTTGTCAACCTCCTGGGCGCTAAAGTCGAGCACAGAAGATATCATGCGGAGCACTTGCTGCTTATCGTTCGCATGCCCGCTAACCACATAGCCAATGAGCAGGCTCTTGATGAGACTCTTGTCGATCTTGTCCGTCTGGCTGGACTCGCTGCTGGTCAGACTCTGCTCCAGCTTCACATTTTCATCCCTTAGGCTGTCCACTGTGCAAATTGGCAAGAAAAGCATAATTATTATGTGAAATGAAAAGGATATCAAAATGATATAAGGATACGGCTAATCAGGCGGATACTAACTTAGGGATAATAGTTTACACGAGACGCGAGCGCGCGGATATTATTTGTTTTGTTTTGTTTTGTTTTGTAGGCGTGGCATGCGGTTAGTGCGCCCACTGCACGGCGTAGTATGACAACAGTACTGGTTGTTGGTTAAATGGCACACCAGTACCTGATGTAATACTCAACCGTACAGGCGCTTGTGATGCTGCTTCGGATGCTGATGCTGCGATTAAGTTTGGCTGTGTTTGGCCCCAGAGGCAGCTGCTGAGTCAGTTGGTGGTCTCTGTGTATGTGTTTTGTGTATGTTTGGGTGTGTGTGTGTGTTTGGGTGAGTGTGCGTTTGGTCAGTCGGTCTAGCTAAGGGGGGGGGGACTGTTGCTTGGCTAACACGCAAATCAAAATTAAAGCTGGCAATACTCAAAAGTCGAATGCAAACAACAACAACAACAACAAAGAGTCAATAATCAAATCAATAATTATTCAGCTAGCGGGCAAAACAACAACAACAACAACAACAAAGAGAGCAATACAATACATACGAGTATGGGTATACGTATATATAATATATATATGTATATAGGAATACATTATGTATATGTATGCATATTAGAGAGTAAGTTTGTACATAATGTGGCATATGCTGCAATCTCGAGCAATCTCCAATTGCAAAGTGAGTGCGTCAAATTCTTAATAATCGCTCACATTTACAAATTGAGATTATTCAATGCTGCAGATAAGTTAACAACAATATAGAGAAAGCTGTTGAATATTCTTCTGGTTTTTTGGTTTTTTTTTTTTGGTTTTTTTTTTGGTTTTTTTTTTTTTGGTTTTTTTTTTTTTTTTTGGTTTTTTAGCGGGTTTACGGTTTTACGGTGACGCATCATTACGGATATACGGTTATACATATATATGTATAACGGTACTGGCAGCGCTCGCACGTTTAAGTCAGTTAAACAAATATAACACGAAAAATTATAAAATACAACGAAATAAAATTATAAATAGTTAAGATTATACAACAATTAATATGGTTTACAATAATTAAAATAATAATGAAAAATAACAGGCAACAGCAAAGTGTAAATAATTGTAATAATATTGTTTATATAAATAACACTCAATGTTAACAAATTAAGAGTGGAATTGGAAACACTGTGCAGATTCAAGCTATAATTTTAACAACATAATAACAACAACAACAACAACATCAAATACACAGTGCGGCAAATCATTAAGAATATTAAGTAAAAAACCAATTTCAATATATATATATGTATATTCAGATTATGACTATTGTTTGTGGCGTCTGCACAGTGGTGCCAAGTCAACAATATTTATATATGTGGAATAAATAGTTAAGCTACAAATCAAAATTGAATATATATAGAATTCAAAGCATTCAATTAGTGTGGAACATAAAAGGCAGCTACATATAAATCTAGACATTTCTTATGGGTATCGATGTCTCGAGTTTAAGTGTGTGTGTGTGTGTGTAGTGTTTGTGTGTGTGTGTGTGTTTTTCTTTGTTTTGTGTGTACCAGCAACAGGAGTTAAGAGGTGCTTTTTGGCAGTGGTGGTGCTTGTGCTGTTCAGTTAGTGCAATATATATATATATATATATATAGAGATATATAGGACACACATTAATTGCAAGGAATGCGGAAACGGACGGACGCGTTTTGAGTGGGTTCCGAGTTTGGTTTTACCTGATCTATAGACGAACTTTGCGTTTACAGCCAATAATTGCCATATGCCGTGTGCGATCTTACGATTAGATTACATTTCCTTGGTTTTAATATTGATTGTTTATTTAGATTTTGTTTTTTTTTTTTTTGATTTATTTTGGGGTTTTTCGATTTTTCTTTTCTTTTTTTGTATTTTTTTTTTTTGGCGATTTGGTGATAAAATGCAATTCAAAAAAGTCGATACCAACTGAAATTCCGAGTGTTTCATATTTTGGCATTGCTCCCAGAATTACCAGCTGATATTTACCTTTGAGAATCGGGTGAGGTGGTGACGTCATTCTTTCTCTGTCTGTCTCTCTCGCTCTCTCTCGCTCGCACTCACTCACTCACTCACACTCTCTCTCTCTCTCTCTCTCTCTCTCTCTCGCTCTCTTTCTCTCGCTCTCTTTCTATCGCTCTCTCTCTCTCTCTTCTCTCACACCCATACAAATGCATAGACAATGATAGACACAAAATCATTCGCTCTTTTGAAGAACAAAAATTGTTTCAACATTTAAATCGAACTTGGTGCGGGTTTTATGCATGAGGGTAGATCGATCAGTAATTAAAAGTAACAACGTTTTTTTTTTTATAAACCATAATGTGAATATCGTGGGTTAAGACCATGCCGTTAACTGTGGTAACTGAGTTTTGCTAGTCGGTAAAATTGGTAATTGGTAATTGGTAATTGGTAGTTGGTAATTGGTATTTGTGTAATTAATTGTTAATTGTATTTAGATGCGAGGTGCGTTTTATATACACCACACCAACGATTACCGATTTCTTTGTGGGTTAGTCAATCAAATCCGTGAGACACGTTCCATGTTGCATGTTGCATATTGCATGTTGCACTCACCTTCGTCCCGCAGCACGGCTATCGTCTGCTGCCCGGCCTCCAGCTGATCGGAGAGACGTGCCGCGGCACGCAGCCCTCGATTGGCATCGGCCAGCTGCTGCTGCAGTGCACCCATCTCGGCCTGCAGCATCATTTGCTGCTCCAGCTGCGCCTGCATCTCGCGTCGTATGCGCTGTGTCGCCAGCTCAATATCATGCTCCTTATCTACGGTTGCGACGACAGACATGCAACATACAAAAAAGAAACTATAAAAAAAAATAAATCAAATAAATTGCTGTGGATATGCTTACCATTCTGGAACTGTTCCAAGGCGCATTGCAAATTGGTCAGCGCCGCCTGCTGCTTCAGTTCGCGATCCTCGTACTGACCCAGCTTGGCAAGCAGCTCGTCGCGCTGTTGCAAAAGCAGCGCGTGCTGTGCCTGCAACGTCTCTGCCTGCTGATTGGCCCTAATGCTGTGAAGTTATATATCGTTTTATATATATAGATATATATATATTAATATGGTTCAGCAGCATGACAATTTCAAGCGTTAACGCCGCATGACAAATGCATTTATAATAACCAGACACAGACTGAGTTGATTCACTGACTAATGAAGCATGCGAAACGAATGGAATCGAATCGAATCGAATCGAATGGAATGGAACACGCTTACCTGGCCGAGGTGTAGGCGGTGCTGGACTTGGACACCTCCTGCTGCAATTGCGTCTGATTGTGGCGCGCCTCATCCAGTTCACGCTGCAGCTCGACACTCTCCTGCGTGTGGAGCTCCTCGATCTCGAGGAGATGGGCCCGCAAACGTTCGAGATCACGTTGCACGGTTGCATGCTGCTCGTTGGATTCGATTTGTTGCTGCTGCAGCAGACGCTGATTGGTTTGCTCCGTCAGCAGATTGCTGGTCAGTATGTCAGACTTCTCCTTGAGGAAACTGATCTGATCGCAGAGCTTCTCCCGCTCCTTGATCAGATCCTTCAGCTGCTGTTCGACTGGCTGCAGTCGCTGTATTTCCGCATAGTATTGCGTGTTCTCCGTGAGCTTCTGCTGCAGCGCCCTGATCAGCTCCACTTTTTCAGAGTTCAACATATCGAGCGATTGCTGTAGTTGTGCACTTGCCGCCAGCTGTTGCTCCAAACGCTCGCTCAACTGATAGACGCTCGACTGATCCTCGCCCCCATCTTTCGGCGTTTCCTCGAGCTCCTGCAGCTGTAACTGCAACTCCGCCAGCTGTGACATTAATTCCGCATTCTGCTCGTTGCTCTCAGCGAGCTGCAACTGCCAGCGTTGCTCGGTGCTACGCATGCTCTCCAAGAGCACCAGATTGTTTGCCTCCCGCTGCTCCGCCATTTGCTGGCTTAGCTGCTCCATTTCTGTTTGATTTTGTGTCTGCAGCTGCTGCAGCTGCTGCTCCAACGCCTGCACTTGCTGAACGAGTTGCTCCTGCTGCTTGTCCTTGGCCAGCTGCAGTTCCTCGTGCTGCATCCGCAACAGCTGCAATTCACTGCTGCTCACCTCATTCGACTTTTGTTGCCTTAGCTGATGCACCTCAACCGTTAGCTGCTCCAGCTGGGCGGCCAGCTCATCCGATTGCTGCTCCAGTTGTGCCGCATCGTTTCGGTGCAACGATTGCGCCCGCTGTAGTCGGATCTGTGCCTCCTCCAGCTGCGATTCGAGCTGTGCGATTGTCTCCTCGTGATGCTCCTCGATGGTCTCCAGTTTGTTGCGCTTGAACTTCTCCAGCTCGTTGAGCAGCAGCTCGTTGTTCTTCATCAGCTCATCGCACTGCAGTATGTACTGTGAGATGTCCGCCTCCAGTGTCTTCTTCTCGTGCTCGGAGACTAGTTGCTGATCCTGTAGCTCCACCAGTCGCTGTTCGGTGCTATCCAGACGCTGCCAGCGCTCATTTAACAGGCGATGCGTGCGCTCCAGCGCCTGATCCGTGCTCTCAGCGATCAGTGCCTCAAGCAGTGCGTGCAGCTTGTGCGGATCATGCTCGTCCTTGCTGTCCTGGCTGTCCAGCTCCAGATCTAGATCGGTTATCTCCTGCTTTTCCTCGGCAATAGCTTGCCGAAACTTGGCTTGAGCAATGCTGGCGTCTAGCTCCTGGCGCAGCCGACGATTCTCGTCGCGCAGCGAGCCCAACTGCTGTTCCAGATCATTGGCGTGCGTCTCCTGATCGGCCTCGGCGTTCAGCTTTAGCTCCTGATTCTGCAGCATCAGCTGTTGCAGCTTGCGCTGCAGCTCCAGCTGCAACTGCTCCTTCTCGCTCTCGCTGATGCGTAGTCGCGTCTCCAGCTCTGACAGCTGCTCTTTGAGCACATTGGCAGCCAGCTGCCGCTCCAGCTCCCCATCTTGCAGCTTGACATTCGCAGCGGTTAGCTGTGTAATGTGCGCCTCCAGAGCGACAAGCTTGTCGCGCAACTTCTCCTTCGATGGTGGTGTGGTCGCATCGCCATCGCCATCTACGTCGGCATCGGGATCTGGATCGGAGCCAGTCGCCTCAGCATCCGCATTGCGCACCACTATAAACTCATCCTCGCTGTGCTTGCCGGTCGATGAGCTGTTCGAGGACTCTGACGTTTTCTTCTCCTTTTGTGCCGCCTCCTTTTTGATTAGCTCGTCCACTGCACTCTGAAGCTTCTCGCGCTCCGCATCGGCCTGGCGCACACGCTCGATCAGCTCACTATTGTCAGCGCCCCGTTTGTCCAGCAGCTGCTGCATCTCGGCTAGTTCGAGGATGCCACGCTTCACCTCCTCGGTCTGCTTCTCGACGCGCTGCTGCAGCTCCTTTTGCACCTCCACAGCGCCCAGCTGTCGCTTCTGCTCCTCCGCGAGTTGGGCTTGGAGGCGGGCCATCGCCAGCTCGAGCTCCATCGGGCGGGCCTTCGCCAGCTCGAGCTCCACCAGGCGGTCCGCCTGCAGCTGCTTGAGTGTGGCCAGCTGTGTCTGCAACTCCGTCTTTTGGCCGAGCACATCCTCTATGGCGATCTCGTGCTGTGCATCCAGCATGTCCATTGCGTCACGCATCTGTCCGTTCTCCTGCTGCAGATTCGCAATGATCGAGTTTAGCCTGGCCACATCGGCGACACCAGAGCCAAGCGCAACGTCCACCATTCTCGCTTCTTCTCTGCCCCCAGCCGCCGCCGACGCCGCCGCTGCCGTTGCTGCCGTCGGCGCTGTGGCATCGTTGCCAGCTGGCTCCCAACACCAGCTGTCGTCCACCACATTTTGCTCCTCACCTGAATGCTGAGGGAAATAAAAAAAAATAGCAATTAAATTGTTAACAAATCTTCTTTTTTTTCATAATTCTCTGATTAAGCTTAATTGAATATCTATTTTCGATATATTATGACATATTATGTGATCTTACCAATAACAATAACAATAACAATAAATAACAATCAGAAGAAGCCCAAGAAACAGGTGCAAGGACACTGAACCCGAGCCTGTGGTCAAGTCAGTCATTCCGTGCGCGACAATTTCGAACGTGTTTCGTATTGTGTCCCACATTGCGCACCTATGTGTGCCCCGACCCATGTGTGTGGAGCACATCGGACGACTCGGGCGCACAGCATTAAGTATTGCCCCAAGAAACCCATAGTCACAATGGAGGATATGCCATTAAGGCCGAATCATTCCAGCAGCAGATGAAGGTTTAAGACTCAAACTCTGGCAGTATATATATAACAGATATATTATATATCTAACTGTGAAAACTTGGAATTTTGCGCAGCCAATCGTGATAGTGTTTAAATTGAGTATATACTCAAGAAAAAGAGTAATGAATATTTTCGATTTGACATAAAAAAAAGTTGATAAACAACAATTTTCAATATATGTTTTTATTTTGCACTATTTTATATATATTCTAATTATATATATTACAAATATATATATACAAATCATAATGTATTAATATACAAAAGTATATAAATCTTTTCTTTTTTTTATACAAATGCCAATTAAGTATAGTCTGTAAGCCAAAGTTGAATTTACTGGCTAAATCGAATAAACGGTTTAGTTATCTGTGTTACAATTAAATGGAAACTTGGTAACAGAAGGCGATCAATAATCATATCGCAGAATAGTCGCAAGGAGTGCTTCAATTTTGTTTAAACCCACCCTTGCCACTTTTTGAATTGAGTTTTCAAAATAGGTGTAAAAAACAAAGGCTTTTTCATAATAATCATAATAATTATGGTAAAAATTACATAAGTCACAAAAAATCGCATCACTAAATCAGATAGCTGCCATGGAAACAATCGATCGAAAGATGAGTTTGAAGTTCTGGGATCGAAATAGACATAGTATATAGACATGTCAGATATGTCATCCTTTTTGATACCATATAACATATAACTTTTTGACATCGTATAACAGAAAATATATATATAAATGCCATTTTATCATCTTCTGAAATCTGAGCTTCAATTGCAAGGGTATCAAATCTTCGGCGTGACTAAAATAGCTGTACTTTCTTGCTTCTACGCAATTTGTAAAAGCAAAGCACAACTGTACACGAAAATGGTAATGGAATCGTGAGCAATATATCCTTGAAGCGTGCCCAATCCATGGTTACACATTGATAATGTTTCCGATATTTGTGGCTACCTGCCCCCTTCGACTCGCTGCTGTAAGCGTGTCAGGTGCCGCAAACTGAGCGCGTGAGACATGCGCTCGGCGCTAATGAGTTTATGAAAGACTCGAGAGTCGTTTCGAGGCGAATCGAGTCGAATCGGGTCGAGTCGAGTCGAGTCGAGTCGAGTCGAGCCGGAGCCAATCCAAGCCGAGTCGAAATATGGCCGCCATGTGGTGCGACAGCACATGCGATAAGAGAGAGAGAGAGAGAGAGAGAGAGAGAGAGAAGTGGGTACGGGGACGGGGGGATGGGAGTAGGGGGAGTGAGCTGCCGACAGCAAAATGGCTATAAAAGTTACGCACGACGCTGGCTGATGACTGGTTGTTGGGCGCCCAGCAAAATGGCTGCTGGCAAACGGGCCAAATTTAATTAAAATTAGCACAAAATGTGCGACGGCAAAACCGACGGCGAAATGCTGAAATGTGATGGGTAGGGTGGTAAAAAAGTGGGCGTGGTAACGATAAGCCCTACAACAGTTCATATATATATTCATATATATATATACATATATATATATATGTGTGTGTGTATGTGTACAAACATGATGCATTCTAATACAAGATATAGACGGGAAAAGAGACACTTGTGCAAACTGGGTTATCTACATACAACTCGCTTTTAACCAAATATATATATATATATATGTATATGCCTGGGTGTGAAAACACTTGTGTTGCATAAACAAATATTAGCTACATTATTCATTTGGTCGGGTCCCAGAAAATATTCCCAATTCTGTCTATTATATTTTTGTGGCCAAATTGCTGTCAGACACTCGCCATAAAAAAGCGTATTTCAACGGCAAAAACCGAAATGAGAATTGTCACAGACAATCGATCAGTTTATGCGTCATTCTGTTAAAGAGATATCCAAAACTGTACTTCCATATATGTATGATGTGTGTATATAGATAGGTAAATATGTATAGCCGGTCAGGCCATAACAGGCCTACAGTTATCTTTATGTACATAGAGACACATGCATACATAGTCATTAAATATAGCGGAGACAACAACCGCAATGCAAACACAACACTAATAGCAACAATAAACAAGAGGAACTTAAAAAAAAAATAAAAAATATATAAAAATAATAATAATAATTCCTTCGAAATGATAAGGAAGTGGAAGAACAAATGCTATCGCAACAGATAAGATACAGAAAATGCGGTGGAAAAGTATGTATACGACATGGTGAGCTCCTAAGCACCTCTTGGTTGCCACGGCCGGAAGTCCACAGCACACAAAGAAAAGAAACCAATTTGGAACTGGGCCAGAAAGGTGCAACACAGGTAAACAGAACACAAAAAAATGCAGCTTAATATTACAGCAGCAACAGCAAAGAACTCGGCTGGAACAAAGGAGGTTGTCAGTTTTAGCCAAATGGCGTGTAAAAAATATAGATATAAAGAGAAAGAGATAGAGATAGAGATAGAGGGAAAGAGTTTCAGCAGAGTATAGAACTCAACATCATATATATATATACATACATATTTAATTTGTTTGGTATCGTCTTGCAAGAGCATCAAATTTGGCGATGCTAGCTTTTTTGTTAGTTATTCAAATTTGCAGGCACAGCAACAACAACAAAAAACACACAAAAAAAAGAAGTAAAAAACGGGGAACTTGATCTGCAATATATATGAACACAGAGGTTGGCAAGTACAATCGCAGAATACTTCTTTTTTTACCCCTTTGGCAACAGAACAGACAAAAGAATATTTATCTATCGTTTATGAAGATATGGAAGGAAAAAAGTGTCAGTGACTTTTATGAATTTATGCATAATTTGCCAGTCATAATCGAGTAACGAATTGTTTTTATATACAAATGTAATTGGGAATACCCCTGCTTTAACGCAAAACATACACAGTCGATTTTTAGATTATATATTTGACTTATATATAGACAATTGTTAATTATTATTGATTTGGCTACATGTGTCAACTTAGATAGTTAAGCGTGCGCATTCCTGATTTAGATATCAGTTAGTTCACTACAAATTCAATAAAGAAAAAAAAAATACAAATAAAAAACATGCCCATAATCTACACCCAAGTCTTATCAAAATTGTCGGAACAAAAAGAAGGAAAAAAAAACAGAAACGAACATGCCATGAAATATAATTTGAAAACTATGAGTCAAATACGTTAGCCAACGGCAAAAGAATGCGATAGTCTGGAAACGCGACATAACTCAATAATAATAATAATAATTATAATAATAATAATTATAATAGTTCAATTTCAAAATCGAAATCAATTTCAAATATCAAGTGCCCAACGCATTTTGCCAATCCTTATGTTGATTAGTAATAACAGTTTGGACCAGACCAGACCCATGGTGGATGCCTGCAAGTTGCCATTGGCATTGCTGCCGTTGTTGTTTTAGCTGTTGCTTATCTTATCGCTGTTGGCACACACACACACACACACACACACACAATATTAACCATGTGTGTGTGTGTATGTATGTACACACAAAAAGTCGACAGGTCCGCAGCGAGCCCAAAAGGGTTTCGTTTGGCAATTTATTTGTTTATAAATAAATATTGGAGCACTTATTGCCGCCATATGGCACTGGATGCCGCACTGAATCATCATATCGCCAGCAGGGACAAGCAGGGACAAGCAGGGGCTGTGAGGAGGAGAGGCATTAAGCTAAATACACGCCCAGGGGAGTATTTGATTTCTGCTGTTTGAATTTGGGGTTTCTGCTTGGCAACCGTTTTCTTTCCATTGTTTATGCTGGTTTTAAGTTCCATTCGCTCGAAACGAAACTCAGTTCCTAACTATCAGCAAAAAAACATGACTTCTGCAAACTCACCAGAAGATGAACCGGATTTTGTGGAAAACTAAACATTTGTTTAACGCAGAAATCAATCTGAAACTGCAGAAAGCTACTGTTATGTATACAAGTAGATTATTTGTACACTTCTACACTTCAGACTAAAAGTTGAATGCATTCCTCAAAATTTTGAACCGTTTTTTTCAGAATTTAGACCAACTTCTGGGCAAATTTTGACTACTCTTTTGGTTCACTCCATTTATAGACACAATATAACAGGCATCAGATGACAATACTATTAATATTTTATTATAAACCGTTTATGAATAAAATTTTCAATATTTTTATCATCTTCTTTTTATGTGCAGTATTTATTATTAAATATTCAGCAAAGCGAATATAGAGTTCTCTCGGCACAAAATGCTTATCTAAGCAAAAAAAAATAAAAAAATAATCAAATAATGTATGTATATATATATAAATATGTATTTCTGATATGTAATTGTTTTTTGTGCAACTCTGAAGTAATTAAAATATAAATTATGAGCAAGCATGAAATTAATTATTGTTTCTCATAAATTTCTGGCACCTTTGCGAAGCACAAATATTTGCATATTTCGTCCTCGCCTGTCTCTATATATATATATATATATATATATCGACTCTCTGTCTCTCTTTCGCTGTGTGGCCGTGTGTTTGCCTGCCGCAGCAGTAAATGAATTACATATAATAAAGAATAATAGTTTAGTGCATGCACTTCAACAAACACAAAAACCAGAAACAACAAAAACAAAAACAACAAAAACAAAAGACAAACAGCAACAACAACAAGTGGGGAATTAATTGCACAAAACGGAGCTAATAAGCTAACACGAGAAGATGTCAAGAGACAAAAGTCGAAAGTCAAGTTGAAAATGACGATGAGATCTCGTTGCTGACCAGACAACTTCAGTCATAATTAAGTACACGTACTTACACACACACACTCACACACACACATACACACACATGTGTTAATATAATGAGCATTTTAAGCAAAAAAAAATAAAAATAAAAAAAAACACATACAGCAAGGGAAAAAAACTTACATTTTTCTGATGTTTTTTTTTCGCCTGTCAGCGAAAATGTCAATTTTCAATTTTGCAGCTCTGAGAATTTATGGCTCAATCTAACAATTTTTCAGTTGTTAAGTTTTCGTTTCAGATCAGTTCAAAAATACGGCAAACGAAAAAACAAAAAAAAAACAAAAACGTTACTAAATTATTGTCAAGTTGTACATGGAACGGAAAAAAACCCCGGTTAATTTTCACTTGGCAGTCACTTGTTGCATATGGCGACGTTTTTCTGATTTGTTTTGTTTTTCTTCTCTTTTTTTTTAATTTGTTTTTTAGTTTTACAACTTTAAACGTTTTGAGCGGCAGCAACAATAACAGTAAAAAACACAACAACAAAAAAAATGTGTGAGCCAAACAAATGAACTTAAAAATCGAATAGTTCTAGAGACACCGATTGACTATTTGTGCCGGCGGCGAACGTACTACTCTGGGCTGAGAGCAGAGTTCACCACGTCTTGCCCGCAGCGCGACCGATCGACGAGTGAACGCAACGTGCAATGCGCCATGGGGAAAATAGCGAAGCGGTGAGAGCCAAAAAACCCGATGGCACCCCGAGTCGACAGCTAGAGCCGACAGTGCGGTCGTCATCGTCATCGTCATCGCCGCTGCATCGTGTTGGCAGCGCAACGATCAACGACCAATATTCACACACACACACACATATATATTTGTGTGTGTTTGTGTGTGAGTGCATTCGGCTTAGTGACAACTCCTGTCGGTCAAGCGCCGCCCCGTCAGCATAAATTGCAACGTAAGCTTAAGCGTCTCAGTATGCGTGTGCGTGTGTGTGTGTGTGTGTGTGTGTGTGTGTGTGCACAAAAAATGGGCAGATAAGTCCCCAAGTGGATCATCCCAGATGATCAACAATAAGACTAAAATTGACCATTTCGTTCAATCTCATTTCGATATACTATTTGTTATTAATTTCGCCAAATATATTTTTGAGTGCAAAATTCGACTCTTGATCAGAAAATTCAATACAAAAACAAAAGTAATGCACAAAAAAATTGGAACATAATACCGAGTTGATCATCTTAGATGATTAGCCATATGCACAAGTTGTGCACTTTTTAAAACTAATTTCGAAATATTTTTGTGTATTGCGAAATACATTTTGATATTACATATTTACGTATGTGAAAGTTTTTGAGTTCAAAACTCGAAATTTAAAGTTGAACTAATCGAAAGATAAACTTTAACAGAAATACGAATAATGCAAATACAAAAAAAAAAGGAAATTTATACACACATTTATTGATAAGAGTCGAATAGAGTAAAGGGAATGCCATAAATCTCTTAACGCCAGTGCCAATGGATATTATTATTAACAGTTGGATTAAATTCTTATCTATCGTATAGTTAGTTATTGATATAGATGTAAATATGTATTAAATGATAGATTAACGAATCGTGAATCTACTCCACTAATGAATGGGGCTTAACTATGCTTTTCTGTTTGGAGTACTTTTGTAAGTACTTTTCGGTTTGTTTGCTTGATTCATTGCCATATATATATATATATCTATATATTTATGACGAGTGGTTCACATCGAATCATTTAACCATTTCCGTTTAGTTCGGTTCAAGGGAAGTAGAATTTGTGCACTACGTGCACATCTATCATCTAATCATATTCAAACAGAGGTGCTCAGCTCAAGACGTACTCCAGTTGTGTACACAACATACATACACACACACACATAAACACACTCACACACACATATGTGCACAGACACATACATATATACAACATAGGTATTCAACATTTGTTCCATGTTGCTGAGTACTTTTCCCTCTAAATGTTTATATCTGCTGGTATAAACACATATATGTTTATATATACATATATGTATATGTATATATATTTATATATATATATGTGTGTGTGTAGTATATGTTATGCCGATCCAACTTCGACTTGTGCTCTCCATTTCAAAAATCAAATAATGCGCGTCGGCTATTTAACTTGAAATTAAGTGACGTTTGTTGCTGTTGCTGTTGTTGTTTTTTGGTAAAAAAAAAAACTAAAAAATAAAATAAATAAAAAAAAATTCTTGGTTTTATTTTTTGTATGTGTACTTATTTCTGCCTTTTTGTTGTTGTTGTTGTTGCTGTTAGAGCTGACGGCGACGTCGCTTTTATTTGCTTTGCATTTGTTTGTCCTCAACGCCGACATAGTCGCTGTCGCTGTCGCAGTCGCAGTCGATGCTGCTGCTGCTGCTGCCGCTGCTGCTGCTGCTGCTGACGTCGCTGCGCTGCGCTTTTGTTACTTTGCTCAGAGACGATCTCAAAAATGTGTTTCACTTTTGGATACATATAGCAACAACTTGTTGGAAATGGCCAAACAAATATTCACATAGGTGTAACTCTAAGCACGCTATGTGTGTGTGCGTGTGTGTGTGTGTGTATGTGAGTGTGTGTGTAAGATTGTCTCTAGGTGGATAGCCTTAAGCATATGAGCCGCATATCATAGAGTCTAGGGCAGCGATATATGTACATGATTCCATACCAAAGAGTGCTAGATATGTGTGTACACATAAAAAAATTAGCAGCTACATAGCAATTTTAAAGACTGATATTTCAGATTTAGACAATCAACAAAAGTAACACAACAATCGACAAATATTTATAAAATAAAAAATGAATAAAAAAAGACTTCATTTTTAGAGTTTGCATTTCCGGCGAGCATAATTGAAAACAGAAAACATTTCAACTTAAGGAAAATCAAATTAAATTTTTTTTGTTTTTAGTTAAGAAAAATTGAGAAATTTTATTGGAAAAGATGCGACAAATTATCAATTAATAATAAGATTTACGAACAATAGAAAATCATAAGTTCCACTTAAGTAAAAATCAATTATTATTTCAAAAAATTATTTTTCATTATTTAATGCGAACTAAAAGTAGTTCCCAGTTTTCAAACAGATTTTAATAAGTACAAATTTCAAATGTAATTAAATGCAAATTGAAATTTCCAAAAAAAAAAAAAAAAGGATGGGATAAAAGTGCAAATTAGAGCTATAGATAGATCTAATGATCTATTATAGGAATGATCTATTATTGGAGCAGTCGTCTGCAATTTGAAGCAGTCAGTCTTAGATTCGTTGTGTGTGTGTGTAGGTACAGGTACAGGCACCTGCAGTTTCCTGCTGATATCTTTGCAAATAAGCTTATGTATGACAGAGATGTACACGTATGTACGTACATATACATCTATGTACATGCATATTTTTGTTTGTAATGTGGTTTGCAGTTATTGCGCTAAATAGTGCAAGAGTCAGCGAAATTGTGGTAATTGCTTCACATGGCAAGCTTCTAGCGCCACGACTTTAAATATGTGTTTAAATATGGATATAAGTATGTGTATCTGTATTGCATACACACACACACACACACACACATACACAATACGAATGTGTGCAGGTGTGCGTTGAATATGGCCACGTCGTTGACTTTTAAACGGGCCTGTTAATGTAGCTGTTTTTGTTTCTATTGTTACACTTTTTTTTCTGTTTTTTTTTTTGTTGTTTTATTTTTTTTTTTCGTTTTTTTTTTTGTTGTGTGTATTTTGTTGTTATTGCAATCGAGCGTCTGTGTTTAATTAGCAGATAAAAATACAGCCAAGCCATGAGGTATACCTCTGCCTGCATCTCTTTCATGCGTTTGCCGCTCTCTTTCGCACTGGTGTGCTGTTGCGCCTGGCACGATATCAGTAACACATACATATAGGCATGTATGTATGGAGAGTATGAGAGACCCGCAGCACAGCAAAGCAAACTATACACGTTGCAGGCGTTAATTAGTTTTGGAAGGGCTTTTCTTTTATCAGCAACAACAACAGCAACAACAACAACAGCCACAACAACAGCAACAACAGCAACAACAGGAACATTAGCAACAACAGCAACATTAGCAACATCAGCAGAAGCAATAAACAACGTTGTTTTTCTAACGCGTTTCGTTCTGTCACAAATGCAAATCGAATTCCTGCTATATACTACGAAACGACAACATACAAAACAAAATAAATATATAAATAATATATATATATATATATATATATATATATGCGCCACAACGACGCCAATTGTCGACCCAATTGTATAAATTTTCATGCCTTGAATATTGTATATTGTATATTGTATATATAGGTGTTTTGTTCCAGGAATTGTGCTGGGAATAGGAAAACTCAGAGAGCCATTGATATGCCTATATACATACAGAAACATATATATATATACAAAATACAAACATATATACAATAGTCTAAAATTGAGGACAACTCGCACCGTAAAATTGTGTAGAGTGTTTAAACAGATACAAGATGCTAACGAACTGCAAAGATAATAAATATTTAAATTGTATTTTATTTGCACACGTTCGATCAATATGTGGAAAACGAGCATCGAACAGACGCGGACAGCGCGCATAAGTTAAAGAAAGCGACAGACGCAGGCCAGACCGATAGGCAGATAGACGACAGATACAGATATTGATACAGCCATGCTAGATACCAGATACCAGATACTAGATACTAGATACTAGATACTAGACACGATACAAAGTACAACAAAAGCGTAGCAAAGCAGGCCAAACCAAGCCAAGCCATCCAATCATCTATGTCAGCATGCTCAGACGCGTACACGGATGCGGATGCATAATGAACACTACATATATATATATATATATATAATGTAAGAAACAACAACAACAAAAAACAAAAGGAAAACAAATTTGTTATTGTTGTTGTCGTTAGCAGCGAAAATGTTTAAAGTTTATCTAGAGCAGCACAGACTGAGCCATAGATATACAAAGATATGGAAATACATAAACAGATATTTATGTAAGTATATATATATATATATATATATATGGTGGTGTATGTGTGTGTGTGTGTGTGTATTTGTGTTTGTATATAGCACTTGGAAGGCATACCTTGGTACCTGGTGGCACGTCACGGAGCACAGCAACATATAACAGCAACAGCAACAGCAACAATCGACAAACAACAAACGACAAGAACAACAAGAACAACAAACAGTCAACCGTTGAGCCGCTTTGTATTGGCATCCATTTAACACATTGCTGTTAAAATTCAGGCAAGAAATCAAATTCAAATAACGCGCTTCAATTCAGTCGACGCCGCCGCCGCCGCCGCCAAGAGTTTGACCCAGCTCCAAAGCGGCTCAACATTTAGCAGATGGCTGCCCCCCCAACTAGAGATGCGTTTGGCCAAGTCATCGGCAACCGAACACGATATATGTGGAATTATAACTATATCTATTTGGTATCAGATACTTTGCCTTATTCCTTAGTTGGTGACCGGATTGTAACTGCAGCCCATATTTATAACACTAGTGTTTACTCTCTCACTCTCTCACTCTTTGACTATCTGCTCTTTCTCTCCCCTTCTTAGCTTTTCACATTACCTATTATCTCTCTCTCTCTCTCTTTATCGCTTATCCTTCTTTCTTCAGTCTTTACTTTTTACTTTACTTATTGCTAAGCGTCTAACGTTTAACAATTTTTGTTGTCTCCATTTTTTTTCCGGGTTTCCTCAATCCTTGCAATAAATAATCATTTTTACTTTATGATTTAAATGTAATACGTAATCTTTTGATACATTCCTAGAAATCTTGTAATACATTCCTAGAAATCGAATAATTTATTCATTAAGTAGTATTACTTTCAGTATCAGAGATTTTATTTTTGTGAATTTGAATTTTTCGCGCGTCCATCTCTAGTTTAGATAGTTGCGATTGCAGGCACACTCAGATCACATCTCGACATATACACATAGTATCTGAGTATCTGAGTATCTGAGTATCGGAGTATTTGAGTAGCTCAAGCACAAATTGGGTAGCATTTGGAGCAGCGGATGAGAAAGTTTGAATAGTTATGAGCGCATTGTGCCAGGATATCCGGCGGCCATTTTGACAACACTTGACAACAATTGGCAACAGTCTGACCAGCACACATACACACATACAAACATACATTTATATGATGACTAAGCGGTATCTGCTAGTCGTGTAAACTTTGATGAATTTCACTCGATTGTTTGGCTTTTCGCATAACTTTTCTCTGTGCAATTCAGTTTCTTTCACGCATTGCCCTCTCATATTTCCACTTCTGCTCCAGAGCAACTAAAACGCCCCCCCCCCCCCCCCCACCGCACCACCCTCTGGGGTAGGCACGGACTAATGCTAATAAGCATTAAATTATGAAAACATTTTCGTTTGCCGGTCAGTCGTGCCATAAATGACGAAACATAAGCGCCCATATTTATGTCCAGACTTTTTGCACTGGAAAACTTAAGCACAAACTTTGCTCAAGGTAGCAGGTGGAGACAGCAAAAAAAAAAAAACTGTGCAACTAGACGCAATAAGGGGGGGCGGCTGCATGGCGAGAGTGTGAGTAAACGCTGCGTCAAAGTTTTTATTGGTTAGTCGCGCAGTTGCATAAACACTGCCACAACAAAAAAAAACAAAAAAAAAGCAGCAAAAATGAAAATATGTTTTTGTAGTTTTTTTTGCACTTGTCGTTACTTTTGTTGTTGCTTTTATTACTGCTGGCCAAGCGGGCTTAAATCGAAAAATCCCAGAAATTGGCGCACGTCCCATAAAATACATATGTATGTACTAACATGCAACATGTGTCATCATCATCGCTCAACTAGCAACCAAATAGCAAAAAATGCTTTTTTCACTTTTCCAATTTGCAGCCAACTCAGTGTTTGGGGCATGACGTGTATTAAGGTCGCTGGTGGCATCAAATTGGTAAGCGCAAACATCGCAGCATAGTTTGCAGCGCATTCGAATTAAGGAGAAACAAAGAATTATATAATAAATATTATCTATATATAACCCACGACATCTAAAATCGATCGATCTTTCCTCTAAAAGTTGTCAACTTCAAAGTTGTTCATATAAGAACTAATATCTCATTATTACTTTAGTCCCATCGAGATGACTTTTTGAGCCAGATGAATTTACATATATTCATTATTTTTTGTATACAAGAACTCATCCTTCGAGCGTTTCAGCTATAAGCTATAGAGATCCGATTTGGTCGGCAAAATCAGCATAATTTCAAAATTGAGGGACTAGTTTGCATAGCCACAGACAAACAGACGGACTCGGTTATATCGACTCAACTGGTGATGGTGATCAAGATTATATATAGATATACTTTAGATAGGGGACGTCTACCTCAATGCGTTACACTTAACGAAATTGTGCTACACTCTACAAGATTAGACAGCAACGAACACTTCGTCGTTTTGCAGAGTGTATTATTCATTTAAGTTAGTTAAGCTATTTGCCTGTTGAAGATCAACTATTGTTAAACAGTTTATACATATATATATATATATATGTAGATGTTGGCATATGTGCAGCACTCATATAATTTGGTCGAAGGTCAAATGCAAACAAAAAGCAACTGAGAAACCATGTTTCGAATCGAGTACAAATTTAAATGCAGTCACATCGGATTGAGTGTTGTTGCGGCAACTGCAGCTGCAGCCAGGCACTTGGTGGGTGTTGGTTGTAGTAGTAGTAGTAGGGGGGGAAAGCAAACGAGGGATTTGGCTAAAACGTCGTTTAGGCCTCGGTCCACGTATCGTTAAACAGACGCGACAATGCGACGTGGCTTACAATTGTCTAACGGAAATGCGGAACAAATATTATGTGTGTGTGTGTATGTGTGTGTGTGTGTGTCATAATTCACACACACAAATATGCATTGTGCGGCTGTGTGTGTGTGTGTTCACAGGCCCAAATTGATTTGGAGTCAGATTGGGACACTGTGCAATGGCATTGTTAGCTTCTCAGTTGGGCAGTTAGTGAAAATTGCAGCTCGCTTCGCTGATTGTTTATAGAAACCTACAGAAAACAACAACAGCAACAACAACAGCAACAACAACAACAACGACAATAATAACAATAACTATAACTACAGCAGCAGCAACAGCAACAGCAGCAGCAGCAGCAGCAGCAATGAACAATGTCAACTATCAAATGTAAAAAAATTTAATAAAATAATTGCAGTCCTCGACAACAACAACAACAACCGCAACAACAACAACTGCACTTAACGACATGCAACGTTTTGCTGCGCACATTTGGAGGCGGTTCAGGGGAGGAAGCGTGGCACCAAAAAATTATTATTTCTATATGTCTAACTAACTACTTACATATATGTACATACATTGTAAATTTCAATTGTACATCAAGCCAAAAGATCTCTGTGTGTGTGTGTGTGTGTGTGTGTGTGTGTTGGGTGGGGTGGGGTGGGGGGTTTAGTTATTGGATAATTTCATAAATGCAACTTCATTTTCATTGTGCGCTCGCTGCTTGACCATTTGGATATTTGTGACAGTTTTTGTTGTTGTTAGTTAGGCTCTGAATGAGATGTGGCACAGTGGGTGGGCCATGGGTGGGCCATGGCTATGAAGCAACAACAGACGTTGCATCATCTTGAAAGGCCTTAGATGCACAAAAGACAAAAGAAAGTTCTTTATAAATCAGCGTACTTAAATTATTACAGTTACTCAAATGTTAAAAAATGTCACACGAAATATAAAAAAAGAAGAAAAAAAAGAAAAAAAACAAAAAAAAAATAAACAAAAAGCGCTAAAAAAAAATAGCACTCGACCTTGAGCTAGCGAAAAATATATTTAAATTATCAAAAAGAGGTCATCAAACAATAAGCAAATCGCTTGAAAAGAAAAATGCTAAAGAATAAATCCTATATATAACTGTATATAATATAGTGCTTCGATCCGGGCGCCTCATAAGTGGGGGAAGCAACAACAACAAAAGAAAAAAGCAGATTTTGATCAGAATAGAGGCTAAATCGGGATCGGGCAGTATTGTGAATTGAGAATGTATATGTAGGGTCTTTATAGGGTCGGCGACGTCTTCCCAAAATTTCTTCATTCCTCCCACGCAGGTGTGGGAGTGGCTTTCGGCTTATATATATATAGATGAAAGACACGTGGAATAAAAAGATAAAAAGCAGGCAAAAGCTTTGTGTCAAGCTACAAATGTGGCTGTGTTGTTCTGCTAGAGATATCGTTTAGTGCAAAACACATGTGCATAATTGCCAGGTGTAGAAAAAATAATAAAAAACCATAAAAAATAAAAAATACAAAATAAAAAACGGTAAATAAACGAACGAAATGAAAAACAATACGGCCCAAGTGATGATCAGCGATTGGCACGCAAATTGAACAAGTCTCCTCCGATCGAATCGATCCATGGCTAACGGACAGAATCAATGCCAACCTCTAACTCCCCCCTCCACCCTCCCCCCCCCCTGACGCCAACAAATTGTTGCATTAATTATGAAACAAGAAGTAGTCGAAGCGAAAGCGATGCAGCTGAAAGCGATTTGGCACAGTTTGACCAAGCGTAACAAATCACAATTTTCAAATGGAATTCGGGTGCTGACGTGGCCCCAAAATGGAGACCAACCAAACAACCAAGCAATCAGCCAATCAGCAAACAGCAAGCACCACCCAACCACCCACCCAGCACTCGATCCACCAACTTTACAGTTTCGCATTGATTCGTGTCGCTCAACGTGTGTGATGATCTAACGCAATTGTTAGCCCTGATAGCAGTACATCCCCCCCAGCCAACAAATCCTTGCCCCATCCCTAACCCCTTCCCCACATACACAGCGCACCACAGCACCACAGCGCTTCTGCCCCCGTTTCTGTGGCTGACATGTAACATTAGTTGCTAATGCCAAATAGTTTATATTTGTTGTTGGAACGCGACGCTGCCAACACGGCGTGCTTCCGGCCCAATGCATGCCATCAGGTTAGCTTGTGCCACCCAAAATCCCCTCCCCACCCCCCATCCCCTCTCACCCCTCCACATCCCTGCCAATACAGCCCCTCAGGGGAGGTGGGGGTCTCTTGCGATGCGCGCTTTATTACCTGATCGCATATCAACTCAACTCAACTCTCAATTGGATGATGCGCGTTTCAACCTACGCCTACACCCCCCCCCCCCCCCCTTGGACAGTCCGTGGCCCACTGTGCCCATTAGCAGCGCCAGGTGCGTGCCTTGTCGCTCGTGTCGAAGCGACAGAGATTCGACGGCTTGTCTAAATCATTGCGTTTAAATTGAACAATTAAACTAATTTCGATGGCGCATTTCATATTTATACTCTGTTTGGAAAAACAAAAGAGAGTATATTCGAAAGTCAAAAATCATATTTCTATTTCTCACTCACAGACCAGAAAACACGAACTCAAAACAAAAGACAATATTCTTTGCTAATGGTTTTTCGATGGGGGGAACCTGAATAAAAATGGTATTTTTAGGATCATTTTATTTTCTGCCCTGGACCCACTTTCAGGTCGTTTAATTCTCAATTGCAGAGTAGTGCGGAATTGGGAAAGATTCCATTTTGTTTTTCAAACACTTTTATACTATTTGTTGATTTAACTCACCTTAACTGAAAAATGCAATCGCAACTTCCGGCACGATACAAAAAAAAAAAAAAACAAGACAAAAAAAAAAAGCAAATATGGAAAAAAAAAACAAAAATGAAAACGGAAAATGAAAAGAAAACCTTGTTGAAAAATAAATACTTGTGCACAGGCGGTTGGCCTGGTTTTTTCGAAAAATTTCACACGATTTTCAAATGCAAATTGCGTTTTTGTCTTTTTAGGCCAAAACAGTAGTAACAACAATAGCGCACAGCCAAAAACCGACAAAAACAAAAAGGCAAAAAAAAAAACAAAAAACAAAAAAAAGTAATAAAAATAGAAAACGTTAAGAAAATTAACACTTTATGCGGGCTGCGAGACGGCGTCGAGAGACGGTAGACGGGAATCGATGTCAGGCGGCGATCGCACGTTACAAAATGAATGGGCAATGAGCAGGTGGGTCTGCTTTTATAGACGGCTGTCCAACCCCTTACCGCATTGGCATTGGCGTCCATTTCCAACCCCCAGGCACCCCAGGCCTGATAACGCCTGATAACGGGGCCAACCGTTTGTTATCCATCGAATCCTGGCTGGTCCGCCCGGATAAGATAACAATCGGGCAAGTTTGGTTAATGCTCATCGGTTGCTGGTAACAAATAACTGGCTGATGGTTAATGGGGTCGACCCTCCAGTCCCCCCACCCATCCCCATCCCCATCTCCATCTCCATCCTCATCCCCATAACCCAACCACAACCACTCTTATCGCCAAACCGGCTGGCGCAATTATGCAAAACAAAATGGTGTCTGCTATCGATCCAGTTTATAGATAAACGACAATCTACCACAGATAACGTCCGACATCCCACATCCGAAAACAGCTAACAAAAACACCCTCAACCAAATCAGACACCTGGAAAGTTTTTTTGTGATTTCTTTTTTGAAACAATCAGGAGTAATGTGAAATATATATATACATATGTATGGGGTGATCTTGAAAAGATCCTATTCTGATCGTGTTTCTTGCAGGCGCACAAAAGTACAAATGATCTGGCCGAGGGAGCTTGAAATATCAGGAATTCAACTGTTGTTCCAATTGTATTGCTACAATTCCCCTTAAGAAGTGCTCCACAGTGCTGGATGCATCCACGGGATTTGGCAAAGAAAGAAACATCAATACCAACTTAGCAACGACAGCAGCTCTGGCATTAACTCCCGTAGCAGTTCTCGTAGCAGCTACGCGGAGCACCAGAGCAAAACCAATAAGCAGTAGCAGAAGCTGTAC
This sequence comes from Drosophila nr. perissopoda 5 BK-2023a, assembly GCA_035044105.1. Lineage (NCBI taxonomy): Eukaryota > Metazoa > Arthropoda > Insecta > Diptera > Drosophilidae > Drosophila > Drosophila nr. perissopoda 5 BK-2023a. Next base: position 691,272 of record JAWNMK010000358.1, read on the forward strand.
ATTTTGGCGGCTACGCTCTCGCTCCGATCTTGTTCACTCTTTTTTGTCTTACTTTTGCTCTTGCAAATGACCCAGCAGAGCAGAGCAGAGCAAAAACGCATTCATTTTTCGTTTTCTGGTATTAGCTCTGCTCCAAGTTCGGCAAAGTTCGTAGCAGTAATGAGAGTAGCAATAGCAGAGCAATATTTCCATTGCTCTTGCTCTTACAGAGTAGCGAATTCAAACACCGCATATAACCAAGTCCAATCGATCAGAAAACTTGATTCCAACAAGAAACATAACATTTATCTTAGGCACGCCGATGACTACGCACCGCTGACTTCTTAATTGTTGTTCGACGCTCAAAAAAAATATGTTTGTTTTAAATAAATACAAAAAAAAAAAAAATGTTCGTTTTAAACAGACATGATAAAAAAAATGGTCGCATTCTAATATATATTTATTCGAATGATACCTGTTTCAGTTCTGGCTTTGAACTGAATATTCCACATTTGTGTCGTCATATGGTATCAGAAATGGTGACATATTCTAACTCGATCCCACAGCTATATATGTTTTGTGAAATGTGAAGAACTGAATAATATGCATATTTTTCTAAGGTTGGTCTGCATATCCCTATATAACAAATCATATTTGAATACGATAGCAAATCTTTAGCTGTGGTAGCTATATAATATTAGAGTGTTCCGATCCGGTTGTCTCCCAAATAAGTTCTACAAACTTTCAATTAATCCCCTCAAGGGATACTCTGTTGACTCGTATAGCAGCTAAAATTCATATTTAGTTATTAGTTAGTTTTCAATACAATATTTATAATACCCAATTGATGTTATATTTAATGTGACTAGGGTATAATCAGTAACCGGGTAAAATAATCATCAAATTGGGTACAGTTATGCACGAGCTAGTTAAATACTCGTATTCAAATATAAAATGAAAAAAAAAACACAAAACAAAACCAAAAAAAACGAAGCCCAAGCCAAAAAAGAACCCCTTAGCAATTCAAAGAGCATATCAGTCAGGTCGCTAGATCGCTTAAGGGAAAGGGGGATAAGTGGAGGGTTCAGGTTTGGGTTTGGGTGAGTTTAACTGGTTGGAGTACGGGTTGATAGGCGACTTAATCAGTAAGTAATTCGGTAAATTAAACATATAGGGCAGCGGGCTGATGATGAGAGCATTCAGTTATAGCCATATAAAAACATGTACATACATACACACACATACATACTTATGCACACTTCTACATATACAGTAGATATGCGAGATATTTTGGAGTTGAGCATATGGGCGAAAATAGACGAAACCACATCCGATTTGTGATAGAGCGAGCAAATAAAGCCTAATGTCAAATCAAATAGAAATTGCCTAAACTTATATATCCATTTTTAGAGCGAACTATAAAATTATGCAATACAGTGATCGCTCGCTAGCTGAAACTTTTCGATTGCATAAGTTAGTCTAAATAAGCCTTTTTAGCTTGAAATTTGTATACGTTCCAGAAATTTGAAAGCCCACACTAAGCAAGGAGGCAAAACCATGCCTACAATATTTTAAGCTATTATTTTTGATTCTCAGATAATAAAATATCAAAAAATAAGCAGTTTCCAATACCATGGCGAGTTCCAGGACAGTAAGTTACAGTTTGGTAGCGATCACTGTGCTTGGCAAGGCAACAACTGTTTGGAGCAGGAGTGAGCGTTTGCCGCCTGCAACTTATCGCATAATAGCGCGCAACATAATGTGGCAGCAGGTAAACGCTGATAAGGCCACGTTGCAAATGCAGCAGGGGCAGGCAGCAACACTACTAGCAACAACAGATAAGCAGACTGTTGCTGTTGCTGGTGCCGCTCTTGCGCTGACATTGCTTATCACAATTTAAATATTAATTTAGGGATATATGAGCGAGAGAGCATTTGACGTGCAACCGTCGCCGATGGCGATGCCGATGGCGAAGGCGATGGCGATGGCGATGGCGATGGCAATAGCTCCGGCTTTGACTCGGCGCGTTTGCTTATCGCCGCCGCGTGCAAACAATGCGAACGCAAACAGCCAACAGCCAACCGTCAACGATATGGAGAGGTAGATGTGAATACATATATACATATATATCGTAAATGGACTTAAGCCTAAGCGTATAGTTCACATGATCCAGCGGCGTGGAAGGACTGACTGTCGAACCGGAAATGTGGCCAGTTGCTGCAACACAGCAGGACTTGGGGAAACTTTCCCCTGTAACTGTAACTGCAACTGCTTGTCAGCACCTGCCACGCCACGCCACGCCACGCCACTCCACGCATGTTAACCAAAGTGTTTGAGTCGTGTTTTTGATCGACTTACCAACGACTTTGTCTCGCCGCCGACGTTGTCTTCATTAGCTCTGCTGGCCTTTAATGTTGTAATCTGTTTGCGTAGGGCGACAATCTGTGGAACCAGAAATTGCGACATGTTAAATGCGTTTCGGTGCGTGTGTATGTGTGTGTGTGTGTGTGTGTATGTTAGGAGCAGTAGCTGGTCAATGGCAGGAAGTTCTACAAGTGCGCAGTGAGTTTGCTTTTGCAGCCAGTGACAGCTTTGATGAAGCAGCCAACACATCAATCTCAATCGCGCACAATCCAAACCAATCGCTAATTGCACTTTAGAACATCAGGAGAGTGGGTTGGGGGGGGGGGGGGGAATTCCCACTCACCTCGCGATCTTTATCCTCGCATGACTTGTCCAGCTGTTCCTTAAGCAATTGCGTCTCATTTAACAGCTGGAGTGCCGTCTTAGCGCTTAACGCGTCGTCGCCACCCCGATATTCGTCATCGCCGGGTCCGGCTGTTTCCGCTAGCACCTCCTGGGCCAAGTTTGTCAGTTGTCCTTTGATTGTGTTGATAGTGTTCAGACTGTTGTTTAGCCACGACATGCTGCCTGCTGACTGCTTACCGCTGTTCCCTGCTCCCTTGCACAATACAGTTGATTTGCCTTTGTCTTGGGTGTCTTAAATTAAAAAATAACTATTTTATTATTTTGCGTGGCACAAGAGCTGCTTCAGCTGATTATTGTTATTGTCATTGCTGCTATCGATAGTCGCACTTTCGATATATATCGTCGCATGCATGCCAAAATGCTGGATGCTGTGATATCTTTAAACTTGAATTCACCAGTTTTTTAATAGTTCTTAAATTAAAATTACCAAGCTGACAGTAAATTTCATGTGTTGTCTTTTTCGGCAAATAATAAATCTCCTTAAACTCTCATCTATTGTGAAAAAAAATATAGTATTTACTCAACTTTTTTTTTGCAAGCCAAAAATGCCATTGAATAAGTAAAGTATCAGTTTTAGTACTGAAAGCTTATTATTGAGAACCGCAGGTCGGGCTTACAGCTTATTTTTAGAGAGGTTGGTGTTTGCAAATTGAAAGTCCTGACTTGAGATTACCGCATACAAGCCAACATTGATTTTAGTCACTTAAAATAATAGTGGTGCAAAAGATATGGTTCGGTAGGCTTCCGTGCCACCATAATTAACGCAATTTCAGAAAACGCCAACCAAATAATATATTTTCAAACATATTAGGTATAGTAATACATATTTAAACCATCATTATAATATTTAAGCCAATTAATAAGTAGGATGTTTCAGTACAAGCATACGATTATTGAGGGCACTATTTGCCACACCTAATCTTATCGATAGCCGTGCAGCAGCAGTGCCATCAAGCTTTCTTAATACAATAGATGGCGCTAGCTTTATCAACTGAGAGGCCGCCGCTTAAATAATGAGCAAAGATGGAATTAAAACAAATTCGAAATTATTTATTTTAAAAAATTCCATACGTTTTTAGCAATGATTGCCAATCAAACCGGTCACGGTTCAATGGACCGTTGCCCAAGGACGTGCCAACGACATTGAGAGATATCACAATGCCCGATAAAGCAATTACAAGTCCAAGCAAACAATTACTAAACCCAAGGCATTGCGAGAGCTTTGAAGTTGCCAGGCTGCTTTCTGTATTTGCGCCGCTCACACGAGTTCCAGCCAGCACCAGCAGCAGGCGCAGGCGCATAGGCTGAGCGAACGACGACGACACAGTCAGAAGCGAACCTTCCAATCGAGCAGCCACCAGCTGAGCGGCAAAACAAAGGCTAAAAGAAAAAGATCGGAGAAAAAAATGCAAAACGCAACGCATAAACTTTTGATGTTGCTGGTTTTGATGGTTGTGGCAGCAACAGCGGCGGCGCGAGCTTCAGGTAAGTATCAAATTTTACTTTGTGCCAAAAACCAATTATAATTGTAAATTGTTAAATTTTGAAATTAGGTTGTTCAAATACTGCTGCTGCGAATCCTGTAATCAAGCCACAATCGCAGCGTGGCATTATCTTTCCAACCGAATCCTTTGACGATTGTTTTGCGGATGAACTGCAGCATGTGCCTGGCACATGTAAGCTGCTGTTGGATTGTCCCGCTGCACTTCAACGCTGGGACCTACAGCATATCCCGCCAAAGACCTGTTTTTTCGTAAAATTCGATCAGTATGTATGCTGTGCCCACAGCAACGACAAGGCAGCTTACTTACCTGTAACAAGAGGTACAACAACAAGAGCTACAACAACAAGACCTACAACAACAAGAACTACAACAAGAAGAACTACAACAACATCAACACCACTAACAGCAACACCACCAACAACAACACCACCAACAACAACACCACCAACAACAACACCACCAACATCAACAACTCCGATAGACTTGTTTGCGGCACTGGCTCTGCGACGACGCAGCGAGGCTGGTGCGTATCTTCTGCCGACTAACCTGTTTACCTTATGATCATTTAAATCAATTCTCCATTGACCCTGTAGCCTGCGAGGATTCACGACCCATTTTCCCCGCGGTTGTTAACGGCGAGCCGACGTTACCTCGGGAATTCCCCTTTATGGCCGCTCTCGGCTGGCCATCAAATTTTGAAGCAACCCCGTATTATCGCTGTGGTGGCTGCCTCATCTCGCCCACATTTGTACTGACTGCGGCGCACTGCATCAGCTTTGGTGGCCAGCCCCCGACCACAGTGCGTCTTGGCGGCGACAATCTAACGCTTAGCATGGGCGAGGATCATCAAATACGGCGTGTGGTCGCGCATCCCGACTACAACGAGACCACTGCGTATAATGATATTGCACTGCTGGAACTGAATACGCCATCCCAAATGGTAACTGCCTGCTTGAAGTCAAACGAAGAAGCATCATCTAATCCAAATGTAACGGCTATTGGCTATGGCCAGATTCGATTTGCCGGCGTCACCTCGTCGCAGCTGCTCAAGGTGTCGCTGCAGCAAGTGAGCACCGAGCAGTGCCAGCCGCACTATCCGCCCGATGTGCTCGTCAACGGTATTGCCGAGAGTCAATTGTGTGCCGGCGATACACTCGGCAAGAGCGACACCTGCCAGGGTGATTCGGGTGGACCGCTGCTGCAGCTGATTTATGGTACACAATATGTGCTTGGCATCACATCCCTGGGACAGGGTTGTGCCACAGGACCACCAAGCATATATACGCGCGTCTTCAGCTATCTGGACTGGATTGAGAGCATTGTTTGGCCCACTGACGGGAATCAGGCACAGCAGCAAACATTCGATCAGCGCGGCTCCAATGATTCATTGACCGCCAACAGAATATTCTTTTAGCAACGTCTGTGCAAAAGTCAAACGGCAAACGGAATTCCCACAACTTAATCATGCATACATTTTTCCATTGCGTTGACATTGGCATTAGTCATGCGCACTTCAAGCGAAGCTTATTTGGTAATTCATCGGAAATATATTCATCAAATATTATAATTAGTTGCCTAAGGTCCAGAAATTAAGCAAAATAATGAAGCTTGCCTTTTAACAAATAAATGAATAAATTAAATGTTTTTTGTGTATTTATGAAATGATTTCATCTTTTTGTTTACCTTTGTCAAACCTGCTTACAGAGTTCATTGAATTTGCGAGAACAGGCTTGCCTCGATGTAAATGTAACTCGGCTCGGTTTGGATAGGAGGTTCATTCGTCTGATATCCAGCTATATATATTATATAGTGATTCAATTTGTATAACGAAAAATTGAAATGAAATGCAAGCTAAATTTTTCTTGTTTTTTTATTTCACTAAAATTAGCATCAAACAGTTTTTTTTTATTTGTATATTATATATTTACGTTTTATATGTTTCATTCAAATTGCCTTTGTTTTTAGTTTTCTTCTTCTTCTTTGTCATACACTCATTCCATCTTTGTTTTTGTTAATCAGTAATCAGTACAAATTCGCAAAAATATGTTGGCTTTTTATTATAGTTGCATTATGTTTCTATTATTAATCAAGAACTTGAAAAGGCACGATTTCTCCAAAAATCATAAATTCCAAAAAAAAAATCAGAGCACAATTTGTGGTTTTGTTTAAGTATTTTTTTCCTCTTCATGTTTTAGCATTTTCGCTCTTACACTAATAACAATTACAAGCTTAAATGTTAATACGCTTAAATATTAATTGTAAAGTTAGATTTAAAATAAGATTTAAAAAAAAAAAAGATTTTTAAAAAATACACGTAGAAAAAAACACGAAATATTGACGGCAAACAAAAAGTGGGCGTAAGTCCATTAAAGTTAACAGAAATCAGTTAGTTGGTTTTCTCTTTTGTTTTTAGTTGAATTGACATAAATTTTGGGTTTTGGTTTTTTCATTTTTCATTTTTCTTTTTCTCTTTTTTGTTTTTTAGCTTGTGGATCGTTTTTGCAAAAATAAATAAATTGCTATTTTGCATGAACAATAATAAATTAAACGATACGAAAGGCGAAAGTTGTGCCAAATACTAGAGTTAAACAAATTAAAAGCAATTCAAATAATAATAAGAAGAAATTATAACATATGTGCTCCTCTCTCGAAACGCTATCCAAACACTTGATGTGATTTTGTTTATTTTTAACAATTGTTGCTCTTTTGGAATGCTCTCTCTCTCTCTTGCTCTTTCTGTCTGTCTCTCGCTCTCTCGCTCTTGCGGAGCACACATGACTAAAGATTAAAGATTAGAAATGATCGATTCGTTGGTCAGTTTGTTAGTTGCAATCAGAGACACAATTTTTGATGTGCTCATTTTAGTTTTGAAAATATATCTGTATTGTAGAGGATCGATTCAAATTACATACATATATTGATTGTGCGTTTAAGCTGCTATTGCTGCTGCTGCTGTTGTTGTTGTTGTTTGTTTACAAAATATTGGCTTTTTCTTAGTACACATATATCAAATCTAAAATATATATTGTATACGTATATTGCAAGGCACAATTCGTTTGTGTGTGTAAATGTTTATATATATATAAATTTATATATATATATATATGTATATAGATTTTACAAAATTTGACTTAGTTGAGAACGCGCTTCAATGGCAGTTTTGACTTTTGTTCAAGCTGGTTTTTCACAACTTGTTGATATTTTCTTTTTGCACGCGCACCGTTTTAAAAAAGAGAAGAAGCTGCTTCGTTTATATGGATGGACAGGCCGTGGGGGGCGGGGGGATGTTTTTTAGTTGTTGGCATCGAACAGAAATTAAAAAAAAAAAACATAAAAAATAAACAAAAATAAACAGTCAGTTTGTTAAATGGCAAAATTTCACTATAGAAAACAATTGGCAACGGTTGCTGCTGCTGCTGCTGCTGCTGCTACTGCTGTGCTGCTGCTACTGCTGCTGCGCTGCTACTGCTGCTGTGCTGCTGCTGCGCTGCTACTGCTGCTGTGCTGCTGCGCTGCTGCTGCTGCTGCTGTTCCAGTTTATTTGCCCGCATAAATGGGATTCTTGAAGGTGGATGTGGCCTGCTTGTATATGGGATTCTCGCCCTGCACAATTCAAAAAGATACATTCAAATCAATTAACCATATAATTATTGTGTTTTTTTTTTATCTTTCTTTTTCTTACCGTATCCCATTTGGCATTCATGCGCTCCTTTTCGAAGCGAGCAAATTCGCGTCGATCGTGGATGGTGGTGAGCAGCTTCCAGAGCAGCAATATGGCCAGACCGATCAGGACAATGGCGGCGATGACGCCGAGCACAATGCCAAGCATGAAGACCTTGGGCGGGCATTCCTTCTCCTCCTGCGCATGAACGACCAGTTCACCCACTTCGCTGTATTTAAACGTAAACTTGCAATCATCCTCATCGAAGAAGACGCACAGCTGCTCATCCTTGTGCTCATCAATCTTGACCTTCTCGACGCCGACGGGCGTGAATGTTGTACAGTTTTTGGCACAATCATCGCCGTTCTTTAGCTCGCCGGTGTGATACATTTGACACTGGACGCAATCCTTCAGTTCGTGACAGCGGCCCGAGCATGTCGGACACTTGTCACAATATATGCCCGAATAGCGGCCATCGTCGGTCGACTTACATTTGCAGACGCCGCACTCGCAGGTTCCGTGACCGGAACAAATTTCGCCGCCATTTGGTGGCATGCACGTATCCTGGGAGGTCTGGCAGTCACAGCTGCTGCCCGTCCAGCCGGGCTTGCAGATACAACGATTGCACTCGCAGGTGCCATGATCCGGGCCGGAGCACAGCAAATTCTTGCGTCGCTCACAGCTAAAGTTCTCGCATTCGCAATATTTGCCAGAGATGACCTCCTCGGGCTTGGGCCGCTTAATGCACTCACAAGCGCCGCACACACAATTGCCACGACCATTGCAGTCGAGGGCGCTGGTATCGTTGCCCGGCCGGCACATATTATCGTTGACATTGTTCAGATTCGTATCGGACATGGAGCACTCGCAGGTCTTGCCAAAATACAGATCATCGCATTCACAGATGCCGCACATTAAGGTGCCGTGATTTTTGCACATCGGCGACTGCATCTGATAGCCAGTGGAGCCCTTATGCTCGCATGGGCACGAGCACAGCATCTCCAGATCAATGGTCATGCTCTCGTTGATGCCCACTGGATAGATTTGGATTACCTACAGCAACAGCAAAAGCACATAAATATCGCATATAACACAACCATTTCGATTTACGGACCTGATTCCAATCTTTCGGATTTGCCGGGCACTTGGTCACCGTTATTTGGGCGGTGAAGGTGACCTTGTCGCCAACCTTGAGACCTTCGCACTTGTTCGTCTTGATTTGTGGTCCACCGTTGAGACAGCTGGACAAATACGTGATCTTAACATCACCCATGGCATTGTCCTTCATTTCGACCGTCGATGAGATTTTCTGTAAATGCCCGCAAAAGTTTCAAGTTTCAAATTCGATTATTCGATTTATTCGATTTATTTGTCTGATTTGAACACTTACGCTGTATTCCTCGCGCACAAGATCGACCACATTGGAGGAGTCATTGGACAAGATGGCACTGGATGAGCCCTCAATGTGATTGGAGAGCTTCTGATAGACAGAATACTGATTCTGTGTGACGGCAAATATAATATTGATGGCGTTCTGTTTGACCTTCTGGTTAATCTGCGATATGCTCGGATAATCCTGGATGATCGAGTGCGTGTACAAGCCCTGGGCATTCAAATGGCATTCGCCATCGTTGGGCGTTATCACGCCACCCAGTTTACCATCGCCGGCATAATGGAAACCAGCATCCGTTGAGAAGACAAGCAGGCGACGGGCCTGTTCGCGCCAACCAACCTGCTGGCGGCATGCAATGGCCTGCATGATGGCATCGAAGCCGCCTTCGGGTGCATCCAAATTGCCAGAAACAGCCGCCTGAAATACCTCCCTCTGTTTGGTTGTTTGTTTGTGTGTGTGGGTAGAAAAAAAAAACAGATATATTGTTTAATATAATGTGCTCAGCTGCAGCCTTTTTTGTGGGGGTGCACTTGTGTTAGGAAGGCTTCGTCCTGTGGCACACTCTTTTTCTGCGTAGGCCGGCAACCAAAACATGCCCAAATCAAATTGGCAATCATTTCAAAAAAAAAAGATTTGAACTGAGATCATTTAGTGACATTCGATAAATGCAAATATTAAATGCATACGCGGAAAAACAAATCAGTCTGCAATTTAGAAAATCATCTCAAAAATTAAAAAAAAAAAAAAAAAAAAAGTTTCTTGTTCTTCGAAATAGAATTTGTAACAATTTCAATTAGAAAAACTTGACTCTATTTTTTGGAAATATTTTTTATTGCAAGCCCTTCTGAAAACAATCCAGTTAAATCCTTATTGATCCTTATTATCCGATATTGATATCAAACTATGGAAAATGTTTACGAATGTGACAAAAAACGCTACTATAAGAAATAAATATTTGATATATACTTTCTGTATAATCTGGTGAGAACCTTTCCCCCCCCTTGAAAAAAATTCAGGGCGGTATTTTTGCTGAGCGAACAGTTCTCAAACTTCATCAAAGCCAAACGTTTGCCGATAAGATTGCCGACTATATATAGTGTTATATGATTATATGTGGACACAATCATATCTGCAAGAGTGTGCCTGGGAACGCAATGAAAACAAACAAAATATATATATAAAAAAAAAGAAGCTTTCACACATTGTTGGGGTTTATATATTAGGTATAATGGAGCAATGATCTTCACTCTTAAGATATGGTAGGTGCAGAGATTATTTCAAGTTAACAACATCCACAACCACAACATGCAAAACATGCAAAATGAAATATTAATACCAATACAAGACCAAAAATAATATTAATGTGGAAAAAAAAAAACAATATACAAAAACAAATTCTCTGGGGGTTAGCAACTAATTGAAATGTCAACGAATTTTGGACCGGTGGCTCTGAGTGTGGGTTAGATTGGAACGGTTCAGCATCTGGGTTTTTAGTTCTTCGTTCTTTAGTTTTTCAATTTCAATTTCGTTTTCGATTTTTGGTCTGGTAACAACTTACGGAGAATTTATTTGTGTCCGTGCTCAAGCCCATGATGTTGCGATAGCCATAGGGAGCATCACACTTGGGACAAGGCTCCAACAGGCTAAATTTTGTTAACGAATATTTGTTTTCGACATTTTTTTTTTGGTTTGTTTTTGATCGTTTTTTTTTTTTTTTTTTTTTTTTTTAGTGTGATGCAACAGGCAACAACCGATTTTCACAGTTTTCATACACATATATATATAGATACAACGTATATAGAGATCGATCAAAAAAAAAAAAAAGAGACAGAGAGAGAGAGAGAGAGAGATAGTGATAAGCATATATGTAAATGAGACAAACACAAAAAGACAACAAAAAGAATACCAAAAAAAAAAACTAAACTAAAAGTAATAAATATAATAAAATAGCATATAGATATAAGGTGTGATAAGCCCGGGAAATTCGTGGAAATCTCCAAAGTGTATAGCTCTTAATCAGACAGATGGACGGACAGACAGACGGCACTGCCGTCTTTTCGGGACTACCACACCGAATTTTCACAACTTATGTGTTGAGAGTTCAACAAACAAGTGTCATCAGATCAGATATATATATATATATATGTATGTTTATCATTAAAGATATATGCTTGTTCCTTTTTTGAAAGACGACTGCAAAAGGACCAACACAAGCATTCGAGCACTATAATAATATGAGTAAAATCAGTTTTCTGCTTGTTTTTTGGCCTTTCTCAGTTATACATATATATATATATCTTTATCTATATATACATATATATATATATATATATATATGCAAATGCTTATGCAATAAGTGTTTATAGATATAGAAATGACACAAAGACATAAATTCATACATATATAGAGTGTAATATAACTAAATACATGTTTCATAGATATGTACGTCTAAAATACGATACGATACGATACGATACGGATACAATAAGATATATAGATGCAATAAGATCGATGGTTAAGAACCAAGGCAAAGCGAAAATTATAATTGGCATGATATGTGGCATATAAGATAGATAGACAGATAGATAGATAGATAGATAGGTGGATAGATAGATGTATATAGAGTTTGTATGGAGGTTTAGTGCACAACACAGAGCTGATGTAGGTTTGTATGTGGGTGTATCTTGTGTAGAGAGTGCAACAAAAAAATATATAGATTTATTAATGTGGCTCTTACAGAAAAGCTTTCGCTGTTATTGCTCAGTGCCATGTGATGGCGATAACCATAGGGGGCCTTGCAATCGTCGCATGGATGCTCGAGTCTGTATAAAAATACACACACACATAATATATACATTTATATATATGTATATATATATATATATATATATATATATTTTGTATATGTCATCAAACAGTTGTCGGTGGTTGCGTTGATAGATGGTGATTTTTTGGTTGATTTATTATTGTTGTTTTTGTTGTTGTTGTTCAATCATATAATCATGATTATTTGTGGCGTTAGTTGTTTGGTTTTTTTTTTTTTTTTTTTGGTTTTGTTTATGTTTTTTTGCATAAAAGTAAAAATTAAGTAAAAGTTTGTTTGTTTTGAATTAGTCATAATAGATACATAAGAGAGCATCGAGAGCTCAGCTATTAAGAGGAAGAAAAAAAACATATAAAACAAGTAAGAATTCTCTAGGCGGGAGAGCTCGACTAGCAGATACCCTGAACCCAAGTCTCAACCTATCTGAGATCTATATTCGATACTCAAAGTAACACATTAACTTTTACATTTTTGTTTTAAATCGATATTAAGTTATCGATAACACAATTTGACAATTTAATCTGACAGACGGACGGACGTGGTTGCTTATCTATTTATGCTGATCAAGAATATATACACTTGGTGGCGTCGCAGATGCAGATGCACAACTACAAATTGTTTAAGCATTTCTTTTTACATTTTATTCAAATCGAAATATGAAATTTAATGTGTTTTTTTTTATATAGACTTTTGAAAGGGTTCAGGGCATAAACAGTTAACTGTGGTTTGACGCATATCAAAACATCCTTGCTGATAATATTTAGAGATACAATTCTTGTTAACTACTTTAAAAAATTATAACTATATAATTGTCTACTTGAAATTGAAGTAAGCCAATGAATTATGCGTTTTATATATATTATTTATATATATTTTATATATATATATATATCTTCTTTTTTTTGTATAGGTTAGGAAGCCATGAGTCGGGCATGGTAGCAGAGATATAAATACTTTTTGGTGACTCGATGTTTTTGAAAAACCTGTAAGATATTACTCAAAGCTATTAATCATACATAATAACTATATAAAGAAATACCTATGAACACTTATCAATTAATTTTTGTCAATATATCTGAAATAACTATGACTAACTTACGGATTGGGATCAGCAAAATGGAACATTTCTCAGAAATGTTACATGACAACCTAAACTATTCTAGGACTTAACTAACTAGATAATCTAGGGAAAGTATTTCATTTGATTTTCATTTGAATAAAACTCACTTGCTGGGTATGGTGGAGACGTAAGGCATGAGCACCTTGTCGACGAAAGAACCAAAACCCAAACGGAAATTGTTTGTGATCTTCCTCATCGTTTCGGAGATATTGTAGCCAAGTCGGGATAGTTTCTCCTTGTCGTCCTCCATTGATTTGGAGAGATCCATCAAATAGTAGAGATCAACCGGATAGTCTTGGGCCTGTGAGTAGCTCACATCCAGATTGTGCACCTCATCTGCAAATAATTGAATAATGCTTGTTATTTTTCTGTTTGTTTTTCCATCGATAACAGTTATCGGATGACTTACTGATGCGCAACTTGAGGCTGACGCGTTGCGGCTTGATTTGCACAATTTCACCAGCGGCGGCAGCACCGCCGACTGCTGCTGAGCCGGAGCTGGAGCCCGAACTGGCACTAAAACCAGAGCTGGAGCTGGAACTGGAGCCCGAACTGGCACTGGAGCCATAACTCGAACTGGAACCGGAGGCACTATACGAACCAGATGATGAACTTTGCTGACGTCCACTGCTCTCGTAGCTGCCACCAGCTAAATATTGGCCACCCGACCTGGCGGCACCACCGCTGGCCAACGTCAAATCTTTGTTGATCAGTATACGCTCCGATGTATCCGGATTCCAGATGTACTCCTCCGGGCAGACCTCCGCTTTGGGCGTATGCAGAAAACAGCGCGGCCTATCACCATAATCGGGTTTCATGCACCAGCCACAGTTCTGGGTCTGTATGCACTCATGACAATTGGCCTTGTTCACGCAGGGATTCTGCTCCAATTTGGCCGGTGATTGCGAGGCGCTGGAGCTGGAGATGGTTGTCTTTGCCGTTTGTTCAGCCTGTGCCCCCATCGGTAATTGGATCAATGTGCTGGCAATGATGCACAGCAGTGCCACATGCAACATTTGCTGCATCGCGGCTATTTGGCTCTTGTGTTGGGCGGGTGCTGTTGAAATTTCTGTTGCTGTTGCTGTCTCTTGTCTCATTGTCGCTTGTCTCAAGCGCTCACTCTTTCACACACAATCTGTCTCACTGCCTCTCGCTCTCTCTTTCTCTCTTGTGCCGTATCTTCCAGCCTTTTCGCTCTTTTTGGTTGCTGGGCGGGGGGGGGGGGTGCGAAAGTTTGTAGGTGCAGCGACTGCAAATTAGAAGATTTTAAATGCAATTCGTAAATATTCAATTTAAGATTTTCTCATTTTAAATTGGTATTTTTTAGTTTTTTGAACAACTTTTTTTCAGATTTTATCCACACACAAATATGCCTTAATTCATTTTTAACACACACACATACATAGTTAGATATTCATATTTGTGTATTATTTATATCTTTGACCGGAAAGCTATTAAAAAAAAATATTTAAAAAAATGTGCGCCGCACCAAAGGCTTTAATACCCTGCATCTTGTGTCACAATTACAATTACTGATCTAAAATTACTTTCGCTGCATATGATAGATCGCAACTTAAACGATATATACGAAATATTATCAATTCTTATTATGCATAAGTCTAATACAAATTTAATTAATTAAGTCAAATTTCAACTTCACCAGAATCTCAATTCTTCTTCTTCCTGCCAAAGAAGCTATGCACATCAATACATGCATCAGTATATGGTGAATACTCATTCACCTTTCGTAATAGTAAAACAACAACAAAACATCTGTTCAGGTCTGCTTTCTGCCTTTGCCTCGTGTTTAATTTTATTTCTCTTGCGAGGCTGTTTGTTGTTTTTGTCGTTAAGCTATACAATCAGCGCTGTTTCGTACGAAACGCACGAATCAAATTGGATATGACTCATCCTCATCGCTGCTGCTGCTTGCTGCTGTCGTTTGCGTGTTTGTTTTGTTACGCTCACACACACAAACAGACACACAGCAACACACATTCTTGTTCCGAATAAGGGCGAATAGCAAAAGTTGACCAACTTTGATGAGTGAGAAAATGTCAATTACGGCACGTTTCGTCTCTACTTATCCACAAGCAGTAAGTAAATGGCCAGAGTATGCGAGCGAATGAAAGAGAGTGCGCTTGCACTGTTAACGGTTATTCATTGTTGTGCTAGCGCCGTCTTGCAGCTCAAGAGCAAAGCAAAATCATAAACATAAACAAAGACGGCAATGCTGACAGGACAAAGACTGCCCTTTTTAATGCAGGCAATGAATGGTAAATATCAAATAAGTGTATATATATAACATATATATATATAAATGTGTGTGTATACATAACATATATACAACATATATATGTGTGTACGCCGTATGAATGGGAGAGAAAAGCAAACTTAAGCGATGATTTTATTTGCAATGGCTTGAGTCATATGCAGCGACTGCGCTGACGCCTTCCAGACTGTCTCACAATTGAATGAATAATCAATCGCCTTGCAAAACCTGATACTGGTGAATTTAGTTATGATTTGTTTGCCGTAGCATTAATCATGCCTCTTTCGATTGAACGAAGGGTGACCATTTGTCGAGTGCGGCTAACAAACAACAAATTCGCTGTGCAGATGTTTTTTTGTGTGTCTAAATATATCACAACGAACCACGCATACAGAGATCACCACTAGATGGCGTGGAGGGAGGGACGGAGTGTACGCAGAGCGAAGAGTTCCGCTTTTTTCCCGCCCCCATTAAATTTGGATTTTTTCAAACAAATTTGAATTGAAATAATAATGGAAATATTACGAATTAAATGCTAATTTTATTTCGTTTCGTCTCTTGCCGCTAAAAGTAGGTTTTTAGTTTTGTTAAAGTTGGCAACACTGCTGGAAAGATGCAGTATTTTGCGCGAATAAAGAGAGCAAAGACTGAATTTGACAGCAAAGATACAAGCATACATATAAATATGTTTTTGTGAGTGTGTGTGTCTTAGTGTTGGCCTCGCAGGCACACGCCCACCACAAGCAGCAACATCTGCGCTACACTACATAGTGTGGGCGTACGAGTTCCTCATACACCAAACCAACTAACAGGCACAGATAAACACACAGCTAAGCAAACATGCAGGCATTAATACGGACACACATACACGCATTACACAGGGAGAGAGAGCAGCAATTGGATGTGCAAACTCCTTGTCTGACAACGTAAACACGACGGTAGGGGGCGCTGCTGCTGCGCTTCTTTAATCAGTTGTTGATCGTCAACTTTAAAAGTGTGATCGCCCCACCCCCAGCGCTTGAATATCAGACTTTGTTCTTTAGCTCCCCCTGGAGGATATTCATTGGCACACACACACACACGCGCAAATTCAATATATAAACGCAAGCAAACGCAAAGTCTGCGTCTGTGTGTGTGTGCATGAGTGTGTGTGTGTGTGCGTTGGCCGCGTAGTCATCGTCATCGTCATCGTGAATGAAATCATCAATACGCCCGACGACTTTTCTCCCTTTGACCAAGAATGCAGTCAGAATTTGAACATATTCTTACGTAATACAACTTCATTCACATTATTTCACGCACACTCTAACACTTGTTGCTGTTCAATATTAATGTTAAGCGCCTTTTTAATTAGTAATTCTATAAAATAGTTCCATCAGGGCAGGCGACATGCGTTTCGTTGCTATGCTTTTATTTTGATTTCACGCACACACTTGTGGAGTTGCCCACACACACACACACGCACACAGGCACATACACTATGATACACAATTGCAATGAGAGTTTACATATGTGCTATTTATGCAGTTTCTGCACGCCGCATGTTCTTCAACACAAACAACAACAAGAAAACTAACACTAAGTTGCAAAAAAAAAATACAAATAAAAGATGGCAAAATAAAAATATTGCGAGAATTACTTTTTGGCGACGGTTCCGCACTGCCACTCGATTATCAAACAACTGACGTCGTGTGGCCAGCCTTAAATAACATACAAAATACGCGCGTAGTGTGACCAAGATTTCGACCATACAACGGGCTAGTTGCACGGCAAATGTTATCATATGTTCGTTAAAAATGATAAGCACGAAAAACAAAGTTGCCACATTGACATAAATCTTATTGGAGTTGAAAATATAAAAAAAAAAAATGAGAACTTTGATTGTTCGAAGAAAACAAAAAAATTTCCAATAATTTCAAAAATACACATGCACACATGAACACGATTGAATTCTAGTATTTCGATGCACACTTAAAAATACCAAAACTGATTTGACTAACAAAGTGCATATTGCAAAATACCAACAAAAAACTATGCAGGACAAGCGGACAACAATAAAGCGCATCGAAGTGAATGTAAATAGATGGCCATAAAACCAATTCAACTGGCCAATTGCAACATCGAAAACAACAAAACGAGACTGCAACAAAGGAATAACAAAAACAGGAAAAACAGTTACAAAGCCAAAACAATTTACTGCTGCTAAAACTAAACTAAATTAAGGTCGTTGAGGGTGGAGCCAGGAGAAGGAGGAGGAGTAGGTGGTGTTCGACATGGACAACGACTATGATATTGATATCGATTTGAATTTTGTGCAACTGAGCCGACAGCAGTTGCTGCAACGGTACACGAATGCCGTACGGCAACTGCGCCGCATCGCCGAGACCAATTACGGTGTCCGTCCGCTCAGCTTCGATAACTATGTGATCTTTCAGTATTTCCAGCAGCGCAGTCCACGCAGTGCACAGGTGGCGCAGGCCCCGCTTTACACAACGCCAGAGACGCCACTGATGGCCTACCTAAAGCTGGAGGTGCTGCATCATCTGCTCGATAGGCGACGCAAAATTCTTTGCTGGCTGTTCTATTTGACTTTGATGTCGCTGTGTGTGGTCGCCTATCGCTATGATACGTCGCAGAGTGCAAACAATGTTCGGATGGTGCAATCGATGGTGTATCCAGGCATGCGGATGTGGCGTCGCATGACCATGCCGCTAATCCAACGCTTTCCACGGCTCACCGAACTCTACGACGAGTCGTGTCTGATGGGCAATCCGTTCTTTCAGGTCGAGGATCTCAGTTGCGGGCCGTGTGCACATGTCGAAAGCGTTTGGCTGGAGAGCGATCAGTGCGCCCAGCTCCATGCCTCGAATGCCAGCAATGAGACATTGTCTGGCTATGAGCAATTGGAACTGTTACAACACTGCCGCCAGCCAGCAACGGATCATCATGTGCCGTACATGTTCCGTGGCGATCAGCATGCATTCGATTTGGCCGATTTCTATCAGATCTATGCGAACAATATGCAAATCTTTCAACGGGACGCTTATCGTGTGCACTCCACCAATCAGCATGTCCATAATCTGGAGGATCTGTTCGAGCAGTTCAACAGGAGCAGCTTGGTGCAGGGCGCAATGGATGAGATGCACCCATCCTCCGATCGCTGGTCAACGCACACGCACAACTTGTGGCGCTGCAATCGGATGCTGCCCGCTCGCCTGCTACGACCCATTTTCGCTCGTCCGCTGCGCTTGCCCAGCATGGGCGTCGCATTGGAACGGTATGTGGCCATCGATACGGCACAGGCGCCGACGTATACTCTGCCCGAAACGGAATGTCCCAATGTTTATGTGCATCAGGCGGTGGGCACTCGTTTCATCATCCTGCGTCCGACCAGCGAATGCCGTCAACGTTGTCGCACCCTCTCCGTGCGCCTCACCCAATCCTTTGTCCGTAAGTACCACCTCCATCTCAAGCAAAATGTCATCATTTCTATTCTTCTTGTCATCTTTTTGCAGTCAACTACAATTGGTTATACTGGAAGCCGATCTCGGCCCCTGATCCCATCTCGGAGAACATTTCAATCAGTCTAATTGGTTCCTACTGCTAAGTGTGACCAGTTTCTCCCCCCTCTCTTACACACAAACCTCACAACACACACATACATATATATAAATATATATATATATATATATGTAAATCGATAGGCGCCAAGCAAATGCTTAAATCATGAATTTTGTTGTCTCTCAGTTAGAAATGAAATGAAATTCTTGAAATGATTAACTGATGAATCGATAGTTGACCATTGAAAATGGCAGCTGGATTAGCTATAAGAGCCATGTTCTCAATTGTCCTTATAGTTATTAAGTTTAGCTTATAATTAATGCCGATCGTTTTGTCCCCCTGATTTAACTTTATGTGTTCTATTCGATGATGATTTTCGTTATTTTCTTTAATCAACTGCATTTATACTCAGCTTTAAGTTAAACTTGATTTTAATCGTCACTCGTTCACCAACTGGCGTCTAACATATAAATATACTACATATATATACATAGATATATAAGATGCCATTTTAGCAATTTAAAATATCGATTTATTTTTTTTTTTTATGTTCTCGCAACTTTTTTGTTTAGTTCAATCGTTTGCCAAATTGTGAATTATTCAAAATTCTGATGCTGCATATAACGTAAATATATATATATACATATATATGAATAAATGAATGATAATACACGATAAATCCCATTTATATTTGATATTTTTATCGCATTTATCAACAAACCGGAGAAGTTTAGTTCTTGGTGAGGAGATCGAAGTAGGAACCGGTCATTAGATCAGCGGGCGCAATGCCAAATGTGCCACACAGCTCCTCGGCAATGGCCTGGCCCTGTGCCAGTGTCTGTTCGGGATCCAGGCAAACCTCGAACTCCATGAAATGACCCAAATCCTTGACCTCATCCATATGAATGCGTGTTTGTCTGTGCAGAAAAAGCAATCGCCGCTTGGCCAACACACCCAGTGTACCGTTCGATAAGCGTAGAATCTTCTCCAGCACCGTCGGCGCATCCACCTCGATTTTGTTGTATTTGGAGAGTTTGGGACCCGCCACATCCGGCCGGTCATAGTGGACAAGTTGCGAGCGCGCCGGCGCCTCCAAATAGCGCAACTTCAGTCGGCCGCCTTGCGGTGAATTGAAGAAGACATCGCGCTGCACAATCAGCTCACCAGCGGAGCCCGTTAGCTTCTTGGCGATGTCGACGCGACGATTAAACTCGTCGATTCCGCCCGGAATGCGGGCTTTTATCTCCACATTGCGCTTATCTGGCTCAACAACTGCAGCTGAATCGCACATGCTGCTTGGCTTGACGTTGGTCCTTAATCTGCTTATGTATTGCGATAGATGCTTGATTTGTATATGCTTGATTTGCATATAAATATTTATATATATACTGTATATGTCTTATTTCATATATTACCTAAATTCTCGTATTTATGTGCTTTTCGACCGAGCTTCCTGGTAGACTCGCGCGCTTTTGCTTGCTATCGATATTGATATCGATAGACCGCTTGGGCTGCACTTGATGTGGCAGCACTGCGGTCTATCAGATTTCAGTTGATTTCAAATTGAGTTGATCGGAAACAACACAAATAACTTGGCGGCTGAATTTTCGTGTGGAGCGAACAAGGAATACAAGTATTTGGGAGTGCACTAACCCCCCCCTGATATTTGTGGAATTGAGTTTGGCTTAAGTGAGTTTGTTTAAATAATTTTTGTACTGTGCTAATTTATGTAATTTGTTCAGGTGGCCGACGGCAGGTCACGCCGCAGGTTTATTTTCCTTTTTCTGCTTCGTCATTTTTTTGCTGATTCGGATCTGGCCACTGCCAGATACGCTTCTAATGCACTTTTTTTTACATTTTTACAGCTGTTGGGCACACTTTGTTCATCGTCTGATTGGCGCAAAAATTTGTGACAAATTTAAAAGTAATCTTGTTTGATAATCAATATGCGAATATAATTCTTATTACTCTTGTTTGCATTGAAAGGGGCATTTGAACTAAAAATTGTGTGGTATAAGCTTAAAGCCATACAAACATAGTTCAACATATGTAGTTTGGTTCAATTTTGGATGGGTTTTTATATCATCAAATAACTCCATCGGTTATCATTCTGTTATGTGCTTGTGTGTGCAGGCAAATCGATAGCTATGGGATAGATTTGAATAACCGCATATTTCAGCACAATGAAACCCACCTAAATGTAAATCAACATCTATGAGGCTCTTGATAGAGACTTCTCGTCAAGCAGATACCCTGTTCTTACCACACAATTACAGAAACATATCAGTACAATCTGATCTATGTTCAAAATACGAAAATAAACTAAAAATAAAAATCAAGGCGTCGCATTACTGGAATACACGTATAATATGCACACACGTATATATGTAGGTATGTATGTAATTATGTACACTCATACATACATGTATATGCATCTATAATAATATAATATGTAAGTAAATAAGTGTCAAAGCAGCAAACATCGAACCAAAAACAACATCAACAAAAATCAGCATCGAAAAAAACAAAAAAAAAAAAACCCAAATTAGAAGAAGAAGAAAACACAATATATAGACACACAGACAAGTTGCATAGTCTCTTGCAGAGGCCCCGATTCGTGACGCGCAATGCTACACGGTAGATATGTTTGTATGTATGTGTGTGTGTATGTATTTAGGTAGGCTAGCGGTAAAGGGAGAGACGACGTCGGCGGCGGCGGCCATGATGACGATTCCGCGCAACGACTTTAGCAGTTCAACACACACACACACACACACAAAGAGCATAAAGGGTCGAGCAGTGGAGTGTGTTTGTGGAGGGAGGGGGTGTAGGCGTGCCCATAGTGTAGGCGTACGCGTTTGGCGGGCAAACCGGGAGTATTGCCATCAACTTCCCCCACTTCGAAAGCTTTTCGGCGCGCTCATTTTGCGGTTCGGCTGCCGAATGGTAACGTTTTTTTTTCTTTTTAGCTGCTTATTACCCTGTCATGTTCGAAAATGGCAATAGCAAAATTTACTTTTAATTTGCGACCATGCTGCCACACGCACACACACACACACAAAACCTCCATAGCTCTCAACTCTCTTCCTCTTCCACTCGCTCACGCCCCAAGCGCAACAGCGCCCCCTTGCGTCAAAAAAAAATCAACTACTGCAAAGATGGCAAATTTAATATTTAGTTGCCTAAATTGGTTTTTGTTTTTAGATATGCATATATATATATATATCTACAGACATAAATATCTATATACTATATATCTAGACACCGATATGACAGATGCTTTCCAACAATTACTGTAATCATGAGATTTGGTGGAACCTTTGAAATTATTAAATTTCAAATTTGTGTATAGAGAAATACCAATGTAAATATATATATATACTCACACACACACACACATACATATAAAAATCCAAATGCATAATTATTCGGCGAAAATTATATGTATAAGTGCGTATCGATTTTCTCAGGGGTCCCGAATCTGATTTGGGGTTTTTTTTGTAATCGCAACTGCAGTGAAACGTTGTGCTTCTGGGAAATGTTGACTTAATACCTTGTAAGCTAATTAAGTAAGTAACTAGGCACATATGTAGGCATGCATGTGTGTGTGTGTATGTTTGAATGTTGTACATATATACATGTTTATTTATTTAGCCAAGATCATCGCCAATATTTAATATTGACTACAAGCCAAGCAGCAGCTCTCTTTGGGCATCATCAGCCAATCAGCAATTGGCAGCTAGTAGTAATGGGTCACATTATCATCATCATCACAGCCACCCCCTATGCAGCCCCCCCCCCCCTCCGTCCACTACCCTGCCGCTGCACCATCATCCCTTTTAAATCTTGCAGCGAACATTCGATGTTCATGTGTATCTTTTGTGAATTTTCATGAATATATACATAATGTACAATATATACTTATATATATCTGTATAAATATAATATAAATACATATATAAATATCCATGTTTGAAGCTTTTTCGACAGAGTGCGCGGATATCAAACACACAAAAACCCGTATCCGACCAACAGGCATCTGTATGTGTGTATAAATATATAAATGTATATATATATATATATGTGTGTGTGTGTGTGTGTGTGAGTACACACAAAGACAGACGTTCACACACACACAGAGAAGCTACGAAAATTTAATGCAGTTTTCTCAATTTTCTATGTGGAATTCTCCGTTGTTGCCATCGCTGCTGATGTCGCAGTCAACGTCTGCGTCGACAGACAAAACAGCGACGACGACCTTCGCTGCATCGCATAGTTTTGTTGTTTCTTTGCTTCTTCTCTTTGTTATTGTTGTTGTTTTTGTTGTTGTTGGTGGTGGTGGTGGTGGTGGTGTTGTTGCTGCTGCTTTTCGTTTGTTGCTGTTGTGGCCCTCAGTTTGGTGGCCGCTGCGCTGCCGATGGTACAAAATGTATTGGCCATATACACATTCATACATATATAATCACGTACATATTTACGTACATATATCTATGCATATGTATGTAATAATGTGTGCTGTTACCTTTTGTGTATGTATCTGTTATGTGGCTGTAACTGTTCCCCCTCACGCTCTCTCTCTCTCTCTCTTTTTGTCTCTCTCTTGCTCTCTTTCTTTTATGACCTCTCTCCAGCTCTACATGCTTACATATATTTTCCTGTTTGTGTGTGTGTGTGTAGCCAGCTGCGACTTTAAGTTTTTGTTGCTGCTGCTGCTGCGAATTCGCTCCCAGCTGTAAGTGTATGCACGCATGTGCATGTCTGTGTGTTTGTGTGCATGTGTTAGTGTGTGTGTGCGTGAGTGTGAGAGTTTTTGTATGTTTGAGAGATACTTTGACCTTTTTTTCCCCATCAAGAAGACTTTTGAGCTGTTTGTTGTTGTTGCTGTTGCTGCTGACGTTACCATCGCAGAGAGATCATTGCAGATTATACAGGGCATGTACACACGCGCATACATATATATATGCATATATACACACACACACACACATATATACACGTATATATATATTGTGTGTATCTATATGTACATAAATATTTTTGAGCATTCATAAATGTTTGTTCCATTCACTGTAATTGCGTCGCCGCCCATTTATGACTTTATTTTGCTGCTTTGTTTTTTTCCATTCTTTTTTTTTACGTATTTTTATTTTCTTTTATATTTTGCGTGCTTGTTATTATTTATGTGAAACATACAAACATTTATATCTTGTTGTCGCAGCTACAGCTTGTAAGGGGCTGGATGGGGAGGGGGGAGGCCGAGGAGTCGGAGTGGCAGCGTGGTTGGGGCGGACTTGCCAACAAGTGTCGAGGCACACACACAGTATTCGAAAACAGTCCTGGACGCGCCTCATCCCTTGTCAATGCAAAGCATGCCTCAGTTCCGGTTCAACGGACTCTTTTTTTTTTTTTTTTTTTTTTTTGGCATTTAACCAAAAAAGTGGCAACGCTTTCAGTCGCTTGCCAGCTCGCTCTCGCTCTCTGTCCCTCTGTCTGTCTGTCTCTGTCTAGCTCAGCCGTTGTTTATCTTTGCTTTTTGTTCGTTTTCTTTTTGGATTTTCATTGTTGCACTTCGCTTTGGCTTCGCCTTTGCTTTCGCAGTGCAAAATAAATAATTTAGAAATGTTTTTAGATATATATATATATATATATATATATATATTTCAGATATGCATATATATATATATAAATACATAAATAACAAGGGCGTACATGTGGGGTATGGGTGTGGGTGGGGGGTGGTGCAGAGCAGTGTGGCATAGACGCATACGTTTAGTCGCACAAATCAAATGTAAATAATTAAAAAAATAATTGAAAAAAAATACCAAAAATTGACTTGACCTTAGATGCATTTTCCAAAATCCTTGGCAAGCTTTTAAATATAGACGGGATTTAGATAGAAAATTAAATAAATAAATGAAAATTAGCCCCCGTTGCGAAAAGCTAGATGCGCCCTTGTATTTAAATATGTATATAGAAATGATATAATAAATATACATACATACATATAGTATGTATATAAAGTCTATACATACCAGTTCTCTTTTTATATACATACACAAATATTATTATTATATATAAATAAAATATTTATATATGTGTATGTGAGTGCGGCACGAAGGAAAGCGCAAAACGCAAAGTACGTAGAAAATCCATATGAAAAACCAATTTTCTTTTTATGCCTTGATTTCTTTACATATATATATACGCGATACAACTGTGGGAACCACTTAATGATACTTACATAAATACATACATACATGCATACATACATATATGCATACATACATATATGCATATGTATGTGTATGCATAATGGGCGATAAAGCTGGAAGAAAAGCCCCGAAGCGACAAGTGTGGCAAGCTAAGAAACAGAAAGACACACAGACAGAAAGACAGAAAGAGACAGTGAGAAACATGTATTTGTTGTGCAGATGTTAGTATATAGTAAGTGAATATATGTGCTATAAAATTATGTATAATTAACTCAAAATATTAAAAAATATATAATTATTATAATTATTTTATATAATATATTAAAATTGTATATATATTAATAATAATAATAATCTGGAATAGTTTCTCTCCTTCTTAAGTTGGATAAAAGTATGTTATAACTGTAAAGAGCATACGTAGATCGTATATTTACCAATTGGTCACCGAGTCTGAAATTAGTTGGCTAAATTTTTGAGGCCAGCAGTGATGCCAAATGGTCCTTTTGAAAAACCCGCTCTTTGGGAATTTACAGAATGTCTCGCAATTCAGGTAGCAAAGAAAAAAAGAAAATGAAATCGAAGGGAAAAAATATGCAACTCAGGTAAAATGCGACAAGCTAGAAGCTTTACAGGGGAGGGTCAATAAATCTTCATTTAATCAGGTAGACGACACCCTGACAGTTCCATAGGCACACATACATAAATACACACACACACATAAATACACACACACACACACATAAATACACACACACATACATAAATACAAAAAGAGTCTGAATACAAAAGACTTTGGAGATTCATAATCAAGCAGGGACTCTAATCCTGACATGAACTAAAGTATTATTGCATTGCAGTAACCAGCAATCCTAAATAACAGTTACTTAAGATTGGCTTGAATATATTATAATCCATTGCCAAGAACTTTACTCACTCAATTTCATTTGGATAATCAATTAAGAATGCAGATTAAATTTGTTCAAAATATAGATTTACATTCCGAAACCAAATTGTCCTGGGTCTTGTAAAAGCGTCATACTTTTGGCGCCAAGAGAAACTCATCTTAGTATTCAGAAAATACATTCCCAAAAATATGTCTAAAATTAAAAGAATGTTAATATTTGTATAATTTCAATTGGAATATTAGATTGCTTATATTATGATTAAACAAATTCGAAAACCCTTGAAATTGTTTATAAAACTAATATGCTTTATATTATATATACATAAAGTTTAAATCGTTTTATCGCTAGCTTTTATCGATTGCCGATAGCAATAAAAGCCACATATTCAAAGATTATTGTAATTAATAGATGTAATATATATATACTTATGATTTTTACTATTTTCTTCAAGATCGGATAAGAAGTACCCAAATCAAAGTCGAAAACGTATTCTCATAGTGAGATTTGCGCGTGAGAAAGGGATGGCATGCTAATCTGCAGCATCCCGTTATCTACTATTGTGTGTAGTTTTCCTTTTCACTTCCACTCATACAAATTTAGCAATAAAACTAGAATATATTCAAGAGCACAACTGTACCGACTCCTTACGCCCCAGAAAGGGATAGCATGGTTTACTTTGCCTTTGTCTTTGTCACGTGCACTTCAGAACGAATAGGGAAAACTTTCTCTCTTTCTCTCTCTCCTTCTCTCTATACATTCAAACACGTGCTGTGTTAATGAGCACCCCTACCTACCCCTACCCCTCCCATCTTGTTTCGTACTTTACCAATGCAGATCACGCGCCATATCATAAATGATTAATGCACACCTGCGATCAACCCTGCGTCCACCCCCCAGAATGGTAATAAAAATGAAATAGTAATCAATTTCCATAAAAAAGGAGCTGAGGAGGACTGACCCACCAACACCAACACATTATTTGCGAGTGCTACTTCAACCCCATCCCCTATCATTGCTGCCAATGTAATTGAATCGTTGAAAATTCCCATAATGAAAAGATGCGTCTCCCAATTTGTAATTTCGATGTATTTATGTTTGTTTTTGCAATGCACTTTTTCAAAAGAATGTTTTAATTATAATATGCATTTTTTTCCCCCATTGATATGAATATGCAGATGTAATATTCATATTTTTATAGGCATGCATATGGGATATGCTTTCACTCAAGCTCATCAGCATTTTGTGTGTTCCATTTCGGGCAACTGAAAAATGCATGTAAATTCATAATTGATGAATCATTCCAAGCAGCAAAAATAATAATAAAAAAAAAAAAAAAACAACGGCGAAATCAACGTATTTCGTGTCAACAAAAACGAATTTACATTTAAATATGTGCATGCCTGTATATGTATGTACATATGTATATGTGAAATATAATAATAAAAGAAACAGCAACAATTTGAACAGACAGAACGCAAAGCTACCAGCGTTCAGGTATTTATTTGTTGTATGTTAGCACAGACAACTAACTGAATTTGATCAGTGGTGAAATTTGCTCGTTTTGCTACTTGTGCAGCCTCTTGATCGCCATCTTGCATCTGCTTCATGCCAACAGGCTGCGCTTGTTTCAGTTAAGCAGCAAACTGTACTTTATACATATATACACACACACACACATTTATACACATACATATGTATATATGTCTGCCTCTACTCTTCTTCTTCTTTGCCTAACGCATCTAACGCGCTGCTGCCAAAAATGGCCACCCTTCGCCCAACCTCTGCCTCCCCCCTCAAATTCCATACACTCTTTCGCACGCTCTTTGGTTTGTTCTCATTTTATCCAGCATGCTGCTAATTTAAAAACATGAATTGGCAAAAGTAAAAAAAAAAAGCAACATTAAAAAAAGAAGAGGAACCCAAAAAAAAAAAAAAAAACAACAACAACTATGTATGTGTGTGAAAACGAACAAAGTTTGCTGTGCTGGGTGCGCCGGCGCCGGCATCGCTGCTAGCGTCAGCTTTTGTGGAATTTTCTGTTGTTGCTAATCTCGCTGCTGCTGCGGCTGAGAAGCTGACACACACACACATACACATAAACACATATCCGCTGCCTCTGCTAGGCCCACTCAATTTGAGCTCTCACTCTGACCGATAGATGGTAGCAATAGTCAACGATCAAATTTCTGGCCCTGGGCAGAGGGCCCATGTCCAGGTATGCATGTGTGTCTGTAAGTGTGTGCGTGTGTGTGTGCGTATGTGTGTGATAAGAGCTGCCCACACAGATACACACACACACTAGCAGCCAGCTTTTAACTGTGCATTTGACTCGGAACATGCGGAAGCGTTGATGCCGTCGTCGTCGTCGTTGTTTTGCTTTGAGTGCATGGGAAAATTTTGCGGCTGGCGCCAGCACTTGAATTCTTCGACGTCGTCGACGGTTTTATGGCGTTGTCATATTGTAAATCTTAACGAACGTCAAGAGTTCGCAGCGAATACTAGAGAAACAGAATGCATTGATATGCGATGACGTTGATGACGCTAACGCCAACGCCAACGACAACGCCAACGTCAACGCCGACGACAACGCCAACGCTAACGCTACGCGTACCAAGCCGGCCATCGTCATCAGCATTGCAGACAATCCGACTGGGAATTTGCGGGCAATGAGTTGTGTGTCGGCCAGCCTGATACTTGCATACGCTGCTGCTCAAGGTCGCCAGCACTCGAATAAATATGAGAGAGCTTTTTGGCAGGTGCTGACTGCATTCAGTAAAAATGACACTTTGAATGTTGGGGAAAAAATGTTTATATAAAATTAGCTATTTGCTGTATTATCAACCGATACCTTATAGCCTCAAATGTATTAGTGCAAAACGTGTCATTAAAAAGAAAGTGGATAATATTGAGAGCGATCTTTTCCTTAACCCTCATAGCAATATTTATCAAAAGCTTCCCCGCTTGCGCTTAAGCGTAGTTCATGATTAATATGCGCGACGGAGTTGTGTGCAGCGCTATGCGAATGGTATAATATTGATAACAATAATAATAGACACAGCAAGAAACTGATGACGACGACGACGGCGACGACGACTGATGACGTCGACTGCAAGCACTCCATGCGGCGAGAGCAAGAGATAGAGAGATACGGCGAGAGAGAAAGGAGCCATAACGGGTTCTTAGTGCTATTGTATGTATACACACACACACACACATACATACATATGTGTGTTGTTTTTAGGCAAAAGCAAAAATACAAAAAAATGTACAGAAAGAAAATGAAATCACAGGCAAATAAGAACACAAAGCGAAAACAAACAGCAAGCAAATGAAGCAAAACGAATACAACGAAAATAAGGGAAAAGAGAAGAGGGGAAGAAATTCAACAAAAACAAGTTAAATTTACACCAACCTCACACACACACACACTTACAAAGACAGAGCGAAGGAAAGCATAATGACAGAGCGAGAGAGCGAGGTAGAGGGATAGAGGAGCATATATGGAATCACTCACGCGACCCACCGGACAGCAGCCACCCACCCTCAAGGCCCCTTGCCTGTAGTTTTCAATGAAGATATCAATCACCAAAAAAAAAAAATAGTTCTGGGTCTGGATGGGACCGATGAAGGGCGTGGAACGTGGGCGGTTTTAGAAGCAGCGATAGCGATAACACACACACACACACTATCTTTCTCTCTTACACACACACACACACACACACTGACAAACATATGTTTTTTCGATATGTTGCTCTCTTCCCTGTTTCGCTAGCAAACACAATGCCCGGCCTTGCGCAACGTGCTCGCTTACTCATTCTGCTGTTGTTCGCTTCTCTCTCTCTACCCATACCCCCTCCCCCGACCTTACCTACGTCTGCCGTGTAGCTCTCTCTTGAATCTAAAGAGAGTCAACAGAGCCAAAAAGACTCGCTGTTCGCAGGCAGGCCCCGTTTCGTTAGGCAGGCACAACAAGTTTTTCTCAGTAGCGGCAGCGGATGGTGGCAGTGACTGCATACATGTCTATATATATACACATATATATATACATATCGTATATATATTTGACAATACTAAATATATAACTTTCGTATCAAAAGTCCCTAAACAACAAAAATTACAACCAAAAGTTGTGAAATTCATAAAAATAAAGAAAAAACCAAAAACCCAAGCTGCTGTAGTCAAGCGTGTTCGACTAGTAGATACCACGTGCAAGGCATGCACACTTCAAATCGATACTTATCGATTCATTATACAAAGTGCGGAAATCGATAAATATTTATTTTAATCTTCACAAATTCCAAAATGCAAAACGCAAGAAAGCGCATTTTAAGCAATATTCAGAACATAATAAAAGATCAACAGTATATATATACTCTCATACATACGAATGTATCATGCATCATTAGCACATTGGCGTTTGCATTTCATTTTATTATACCCCATTCAAAGAGTTTGCTTGGGTGCAGAGTATAAAATTCCCCAACAGCTATAAAACAATTACAACAAAATGTTAAGAAATTCAAAAATAAAGCTTGACACATACATACACATGCAATACACACATACATACGGCATATAACAGTAACAACACAACTTTACACAACTCGCTTATCTCTTTCGCTCACTCGCTTACTCGCCCTCTCTCTCACACACTCTCTCGCATCAAGCATGTTTGCAATGACACCCCCCCCCCCCCATACCCCTACTCCATCACACAGTCACCTGACCCATACCCTGCTTTTCGCACGCTACGTCAACATTGCTGTTGTTTTTGCGGCTGTTGTTGTTGTAGGTTTTCGTTAATTCATTATTGAGGCCAATTGAATTTGTGTGTATATATATATATATACACACATATATATGTTATGTGTATGTATATATATATATATATACATATAAATACATACATATACATATAGAAATTTATATTTTGTTTTATATATTTATATATATATATATATATATATATGCATGTGTGTGTGCCTAGCTAGCAGCGTGCTTGAATGAATGACGAACTGACGGGCCGACGGCCACGACGACCGTTCGCCTTGCTTGCTTTTGCTTTGCGGCCGGCTGACGAGGGCCTGGCAAGAGACTATGCAACACGTTTAAATATGCGCATCGACGGCAGCCGACGGCAAACGAGCGAGCAACGAACGACAAACAACAGCAACAATAACAACAACAACAACGGCAGCAGCAGCAGAAAGAGAAGAAACAAAAAAAGAAAAAAAAAACATCAAATACATACTCGCACATACACACAGGCACACGCATAGCCCAAAATGACGAAGCGCGTTGCGTGGCGGCAGCAGCAGCAGCGACGTCGGCAGCGCCGCTTTCGTGTATATGCGTGTGCGTGTGTGTATATGTAAGCCAATCTGTGTACAAGCAAGTAAATTGAATGATGAAGAAGCAGCAGCAGCCGTTCGTATGGCCACGAAGTTTGATGACGACAACATTTCGACTACGGCAAAGTCTAACTGTATGCATACACACACACACACATATTTATATATATATATACTTATATATACATATATATATATATATATATATACATATAAATATGTATATATACATATATACATATATATATATATATATATATACGACGCTTGTCGTTTGCTTCGACAGAGCAGCAACTTCGACCCCACCCACAGACACCACCATACATACACACACACACACACACACACAATGCAGACGGCCGCTAAACGTTTTGCGCGTTCGGCTCGTTTTTTCTTCTTTCCTTTATGATTCTTTTTATTTATTTTTTTTCGCGTCTTTTTATGGTCGTCGATTGTTCTTGTTGCGTGTTGTTTAGGTCAGAAGTTCGATATGCCGGCCTATTTGACGTTTGTCATACGCTACGCTTCGCAAAGGAGAGAACGAGTGAGAGCAACAGTTGCTGTTCACCTGTCGCCTGTGCGAATCCCAACTGTTGTTATATGATTGTTATAAATCAACGGTTGTATTGTATGTGTGTGCATATGTATGGATGTAATAATTTATTTATTTTGAGTATGAATTGTTCGTATGGTGTTGTCGCGAACAAACATACCCCACACAATAAGGGAAAGAAGCGCAACAACAATAAAAGTAGCTACGCTGCCAGCGTCGACGCCGACGTCGCGAAATAGAAAAGCCGAATTAATGATGCAGCTGAGGCAGCAGGCGCCAATATCAATTGCATGTTGTGACGGCTATCATCGAAGGATATTGCTTGTCCAAGAGAGAGAAAAACTTCAAAATATATATTGTGAAGAGTGCAAGCAACTCGCTTGCTAACAATAACAGCAACAACAACATCGCATGTGTGACCAAATAAACAGTATGTATGTGTCGGATAAATTACAGCAAGATAAGAATGAGCGGGTGAGAGAGAGTGAGTGAGTGAGCGAGGGATGGGGGAGAGAGAGTTGGCGAATATGAAGGCGAATAACAGTGCAGTAAATTGTAGTGTATGTGTGTGTGTATTTGTGTGTTTATGCATTTGTGTGTTTGTTTTTAATTTATTAAGCACGTCTTGCTGCTTTTACATCTTCTGTTTTAGTTTTTATTTGCATAGATTGTCATAAGAGCAGCAACAACAAAATGATAAGCAAAGATGTGGATCGCGATAATGAATCAGAAAATAAACTAAGCTGCAAAAGTTGTAATGGCCGTTAAGGCCACAGATAATAAATATTTATGTGCGTGTGTGGCTGTGGCTGTGGGCGAGCGGATATCCGGCCCAACTGGCCAATCTAGACCATCTTGCATACATACTTACATATATTCATACATACTTACATATATTCATACATATATTAATAATTTGCATATCAGTACATATCAGTTTGTACGTGTGTTTAAATGTTTGTAGTGATGGAAGAAAGTCTACAGCTTTCTACATTAAAGCAGAGTGCACAAAGAGGGAGAGAGAGAGAGACAGTGAGAGAGAACAAATATGTACAGTATTTTGTGTAACCTACAAATTTAAAGGCTTTTCGCTCTCTTGCTTCTCAAACATCAATTCTGTCTTGTGTCGCCTTCTTGAACGTTTCCATTTTAACGATCGAATCTTTTCTGCATATGTTTGTAAGTTTGTATGTATGTATGAACATATACAGCTGGAAAATGTTGAAAATAAAAAAATTCAATCAAATTATAGTTAAAAAATTATTAAAATTGTATTTAAAAATAACCAATCTGTTGGAAAATTATGTTATTTTACATTCAATGCAACCGTGCATCCATACGTACATATATTAAGTCCCTCATTAATGAGTACCAATTATGTTGAGTAACAGAATTAAGACAGTCCCGAATAAACTTTGCTTGATTACACAACGATGGTGGTACTTGGTTTTTATTATCTTATCCTGGCATTCCCTGACGCGGGGAAACTTTGCTCCAATACAATCATCTTTACAAATATCAGACAGAAGTGGCGACAACAACACTATGCCCATGGATTCTATCCCCAAAATTGTGGACGATTCAAGGATTGTTAGCACCGTTGATGCAATTCAACATTCCGGTGTTAGCACATCAGTTGAATCAAATGGTCGCTTAACCAGAGCAATAGCTCCACCGGATGCTACTGTTAAGGTTCCTAACTTGACACTGATAGGCGTTCCACCAAAAAAAAAACAAATATTTGTTTCACGGCTTTCCCCTGGCATCACATCTGATGATGTCAAGGCTTTTATCCACGCCAGATCTAAAGCCATCGTTACTGTGGAAAAATTCCAATTCTCGTATATTCGGCAGATATCATCGTTTAAAATAAATGTTCCGGCAGAACACCTTAGCACCATTTGTAGATTCTTCCCATTTGGCTGTTATACTTTCTGTGTCTTCACAGCTTTCTGATCATGATTTTCTTGTAGTACTTGGTGATTTTAATCCTTGTCCTGACTCAAGTGTTTTGTCAACCACGACTCGGAGTGAGTTCTTGGAGGGCTTATTTGGGGTATCATTGTGTCAAATCAATGCTATCCCAAATTCGTTAAATGCTTGATCTGATTTTTGTCACGGATCCCTCCATCTTTTCTGTCTCCCGTTGTGAACCCATATCCTATCCTGAAGATTCCTATCACCCAACGTTGGAGGTGTTGCTTGATTTGCCCACTACGGTACCAAGTCAGGATAACAAGCAGCCCGGGCGAGTTCATCAATTTCGGATTTCCAAATAACTTAATTTGTTGGATCTCAAACTACTTAACGCGTAGGACACAGAGAGTGTCGACAGTGTGCCTGTCGTCTACCGGCTCCTTTTCTGGACAGAGGCTTCAGGCTTAATCTTATTTGTGATAAATGGAAATTTATGTCTTTTTATAGGCGATTGCCCTATTTATTGATTCTTCGGAGTTAATCAGCCAACTTAATTTTACAGTTCCGATCAGAAATACAAGGAGGTTTCTGCCTCATTTTCTTCAAACTTGTAGTTCGAATTACGCCATTCATAACCCATTTAGAATCTTATGTACAAATTATAATATGCTTTTCCCATTATTAAGTTGTGCTTCCTCCATTTCATCTATTAAAACAGTTGTATTATCTCATCTATCTATCAATTTGCGAACTTCGTAACCGCGCGTTATGCGGTGCACCCCTCGGTCGGTTGGATGGGAGGTGGGTTGCAAGAAACAAGTTGGGACATCCTTAGAAGCGTTGCTTTCTCTTGGAGCCTCATGGTAAAGTGGAGTGGTGTGAGCTCCATTGAGTCTTCCTGGGCCATTGTCGGGCAATTTTTGTGGAAGCGAGGAGGCAGAATGTGTCGCCTTAACTAGGAAAAGAAGCAGCATCCTAGGGATGCATGTTATGAAATCTCAGGACATAGAAACCCTCAACCCAACAAAGATTCTAGCATTCGTGCAGGAGCTGGGGTTGATGGAGGAACTGTTCGATTTGTGCTTAGCCTTATGCCATCTATTTTTATTTCGAACTTCAATCATTGTCACATGCATGTCTGTGTGCGTGTATGTATGTATCTATGACAGACGTCATCGCTTCCTGGCGCTCTCACCACCCGCTGAGCAGGCATGAAAATAGCCAGAGTTAATATTATATCGAAGTATTGGCAATGCACAAATAGCAACAAATTGCTAAGCCACGAATAACTCATGTCTACCTCTCCCCCACCCGTTATCCCCCCCCCCCCCCCCTCTAGCAGCCTACCGCACCACCCTTTCCATACCAATGGGAAACGACGAGCGCACTCACACCCATACACACACACACACACATACACGTGGACATGCTTAGCTGTGTTTACATAGCAAAGCGCAGCTCGAAACGGGGCCTCGCTTTTCGCTGCTGCCGCTGTTCGGGACGACGAAAACGACGATTATCGATGCCAGTGCGTGCTCGTCTGTATGTATGCATGTGTATACACGTATACACATATACACTCATATACATATAAGTAGTCATATGTAAGGGAAACACCAGAGCACAATCGTAGCATTTTTGGTATTCACACAATACGTGAAAAGGCCCATACAGCTGACTAATTAGCAATGAGCTCTAAAATCAAAACTTGCACACGCTCACAAATACATTTGTAAGTAACTGTGCTCAAATCTAATTTTAGACAGAGCTGTAAATGAAAAGCTCTGCTAAAATAGAAGAATAAGTCTTCAGCTTAGGGGGAGAGTGGAGTGTGGAGATTGGAGAGTGGAGTGGGCGAGTAGCAGCTGAATTAATTTATGGAATGGTTAAATTAAGCGTGCGTTGGATTTTTTTTGATTTTTTTTTTTTTTTGGGAATGCACTTAGAGGGCGACCTTTTAGAACTGCGCAGTCGACGCCAGCTTCGTCGCAGTCGGCGCTCTTTTGCTTTTTACCGTACAATGGCCAAGCTAGCGTAGCGTCGGCATCAGCAGCAGCAG
The DNA here is from genome assembly GCA_035044105.1 of Drosophila nr. perissopoda 5 BK-2023a. Taxonomy (NCBI): domain Eukaryota; kingdom Metazoa; phylum Arthropoda; class Insecta; order Diptera; family Drosophilidae; genus Drosophila; species Drosophila nr. perissopoda 5 BK-2023a. Next base: position 727,352 of record JAWNMK010000358.1, read on the forward strand.
CAGCAGCAACAACAAAAACAAAACAAAAAAACACACACACACACATATATAAAATACGAAGCGCTGTCCGCATTGTCGTCGGCAGCTGCTGTCTTGTCTGCTGTCGCTGCTGCTGCTGCGGCTGCCGAGCGAAGCGGGGCCTTTCTTGAGCACACAGAGCGCGCGAATAACGAAAACTTCTTTCGTACACCCAGGGAATGAGATTGAGAGCGAATTAGTAAGAGGGAGAGAGAGAGAAAGAGTGGGAAGGGGGGGTGGGGGAGACAGAGAGAGCGAAAGGGAACGTGCACAGAGCCAGGGCCTGCGAGCGTATACACAGACCATGCAGCTGCAAGCCAAACACACACAAACACACACACACACACACACAAACACTCACACACATACACATACACATTGACGTCTATTGCTAGGCAGGGGTCGCACTGCTTGAGCCGGGTGGCATTGGTGGGGGCGGGGTTAGCACGGCGCTGCCAAAAATAGAGACGCCCCCGCTCACTGTTCGCTCTGCTGTCCCAAAAATTCACACACACAGGGAGAAACCCATCGGACATCGGACAGACGATGGCATGTTTGACCCACGCTGCAGCCAAGGCAGAGCAAAGCCAGCGTCCGACGCAGCCATTGACGTCGCCGCCATCAGCTCTACCGCTATGTGTTTGAATCGTACATGGCTTAAGCTATGCTTGCACAGTGGTCACAATCTACAATATATATATATATATATATATACGTGTGTAAATGTATTTGTTTATATGTATATGGTCTTGTGCTTTAGTACATTATTTTATTTTATATTAGTATTATTATTATGATTATCTCTACCACCCCGACTAAATAACACAAGGCATGTCCCCAAACATTGTCCGATGGCCATACACATCCATCATTAGACCCATACAGACGTGCTTACCAAAACGGGAGGAATGGACTTACGGCACTCCGAGACCTCCGTAGGCGGAGGAGTCTACTCTGAGCAACTTAATGTACGGCTAACATTCAGCCTTCCGAAACACTGTAGTGTTTTCCAGGCGGAAGTAATAGCCATAAAAGAAGCACTAAACTAAACCAAACTAAAAATGAAGGTATATGTATGTCATTGGCTAGCTGTGAGCTCTAAATAACAGAAGATAATATGCCATTTATCATTTTTATTTTTATTTTTATTTTTATTATTATTATTATCATTAATAATATTTTTCTTAATATTTATAAGTCTTGTACATAAATGTGTATTCATCTTTTCTCACTTCTTTTGATAAAAAATGGTTTTTATTTTTGACTTTTATTTATATTTATATATTTTTTTATATTTTCTTTATTTTTTTATTTTTCTACTATCAAGTGGAGTTATTAAAACTAGTTAAAGCAAAAATGAACAAGATTGTAATTTTGCAATTCCCTTTTCAGCCGATCACGTTAGAAATGTATATGTTCATTTGGCTTATCAGCTTTAAACGTCGATCCGATATATATCAGAGACAAGAAGATCCAAAGAAAATATACAAGAGACATTAGTTGATCAGGGCAATCAGATGGCAATTTAATTTAATATTGATCAACCTAGTGAAAGGTTATAAAAATTTAAACTTTTAATAATAACTTGCAAGATTTTCCCCTTATACTTTGTTCAAAAATGAACACCATGTACAGTGGCGGACAGCTTATTAGGCACAGAGTCAAAGAAAAAAAGTAATTGCCTGCCATAAACTAATCATTAATTATTTTTCAAAAATTCCAAATACCGATGGTAGGTACAGGTATTAACCACCTAAATTGATATATGACCCCAATACATTGGGGTTTCCCCAGCTGCTAGGTAGGATTATGTAAAAAAGTAGCCTATTTTCTTTGACTCTGTGCCTAATAAGCTGTCCGCCACTGTATATTTCGATGCTGATGATGCTTGTACCTACCGTTTTTGCTGGCGACAAGTTGCCGGCGTCGCGACCGATGCGGACGCCTTCGCCTTACAGTCACCGTGATCCGGCCGCTGTTTTAGCGCCAATGCGATCGCCTTACGGTCACCGTTATCCAGCCGCTGTTAGGTGCCGTATTTAGGCACCGATGCGGTCGCCTTACCAGCAGCTACATATATGTATAGGTTAAGCATTTGATACATATGTATTAGGTTAAGCATTTGATATATATGTATTAGGTTAAGCATTTGGTTGAATAAAGAGCCTGCTCGACAGAGCGGGCAGTTCGATCTAAACGTCGACTCGGCTTAATCATGTTAAACATACTTATTTAAGCGAAATTTCAAGGTTCTTATGAGCAGCAAGAGGCAATATACGACATTAGACGAAGTCCATCCTATGAAACCGCACACCACAAAATGGAGAAGTAAGAAGTCTTTTGGGTGACTATAATCAAAAACGATTTAAGCAAGTAATATCCATGAAGAAAAACAGCCTTAGGATACTCACCGGTCTATTGACAGGACATTGTAGAGTGAGAAGTCACCTAACAAAATTTGGTATGCAGGTTTTGTGGAAGCGAGGAGGCGTCCTCAATGCACATCCTGGCAGAATGTGTCGCCTTAACTATGAAACGATGCAGCATCCTAGGGATGCATGCAGAAATCTCAGGACATAGAAGCCCCCAACCCAACAAAGATTCTAACATTCGTGCAGGAGCTGGGGTTGATGGAGGAGCAATAGGCTCGGAAGGGGCACAATAGACGTTATAGGTCGCAGTGCTGGTTCCCCAAACATAATAATAATATATATTTAAGATGCATAAGTTTGGATGCTTTCTTGATTCAAATTGCTACTGTAGTTTTGGGGGAATTGCACCACAGTAACTGTGCCGTTGTAGTAGCTGTAGCTAGCAGCGCCGCTTTGCTAGTCGATAGAAGAAGTGCACAAGGGGGTTGCAAGGTGTGCGGCGGGGGACAACAACAACAGCAACAATAATAACAATATCGATGGTGGTGGGGCTCGCAGCAGCAATTCGGCAAATGTTCGTTGCATGTTCGGGTTTTAGTCGTGTTGCTGCTGCAGCAGCGCCGGCTGTATCTATCTATGTATTTGGTGTATCTTTTTGCTCTCTGTGTATCTGTGTGTTTGTGTGCGCGCTAGCTACAAAGTGTGTATGTGTGTGTGTGTGTGTGTGTGTGTGTGTGAGTGTGTATGGGTTTTATGTATACAGACACGCAAAGCTGCTGCGCTGCCAGCGTCGACATCAACACCACTGCTATGTCCACACACACACACACATTCACACAGATACACACACACACACACATACACACTTTGTAGCTAGCGCGCACACATACACACAGATACTCACGCACACATTTTTCAGTTGACTTCGTTGAAATGCTTTTCGTAACAACGATCACACTCGTTTGTGTATTGCGAAGACGGGAGGACGTCACGTCGCGGTCCGCAGAGCAAAAAAGCAGCGATTTTTTTTTAGCGTCAATTTGTAGGCGTCGCTTCGGCGTTATATCAATCAACAAATAATACACATATATTATTGTATATTTAAAAATGTAAATGCTTACATTGTCATATGAGATAAGCGATAAACCGTCGATTATATGCCCCTCATGTGTCAATTTTTTTTTTGAAGTTTTTCAATCAACTAAATTATAATCAGCAATTGTTGTAAGTGTGAAATAAAATAGTGAAATGTACAAATACATATATAACACATATATATACATATATACATACATATATATATATATATATATGTAATAAAAACAAATGTTTGCCAGTTGCCAGTTGAAAAGGAAATTTGCAAAACAGAAAAAGATAAAAAAAAAAAAAATTCGCAGTCGCTGCGAAAAAAAGAGCACGATATACAAATAACAACAACAATAATCAAAAGAGTCGAAAAGCAAAACGCAACAATAAAACAACAGCAGCAGAAGCACGTTTTGCTGTGTGTGTGTGTGTGTGTGCGTGCGTGTGTGTGTGTGTGTGTGTGTTTTGTGTTTGCTTGTGGGTGTTTGTGTGTCAGCTGAGCGCTGGCGCATGCCGGGGCGGTGATAGAAAGAGTGGCGCCCAAGAGAGAGCGACTGTGTGTGTGTGTGTGTGTGTGTGTGTGTGTGTGAGAAAGATAGAGAGATAGAGCGAGATAGTGTGTGTCAATTATTCCGTTTATGCTTGCTCAATTTGCAAAATCATTTCACAAAACAGACTCAAAGTGGCATAAACATAAACACTGGCAACTAACTCTCTTCATGAATGCGCCCGACACGCGAAAGTTCAAGTTAACTATGAATTCGGCATCAATTTGCAAATTGGTGAGACGAAATCGGAATTCTTTATCAATCAATGGCAATGGAACAAACACCATTAAACAACCACAACAACAACAACAACATCAACGATCCAAATTAAAATACCGCCAATACAAGTTAAGAATGTTTGTTTGTTGACAATTAAACGGTGCTGCCAACTAATGACGGATTTTTGAGATTATCATTTGTTCCACAAAGTGTGCCTTGCCTTTCACTTGTTTTTGTTTTCGTTTTTGTTTTAATCGGAATTGTGAGCCCAAAAATCTAAAATTTAAATTCCGTGATTATTTTGGTGTTTATTAAATGTTTATTTGTTGGTCCCCTTCTCGCTTTTGTTGCAGCAAATGCAAAATGAATTAATGCGGCGCACGCAGCATCAATACAAATTATCAAAATTAGCCAGAAAACAAGCTCAGGTCAAGCTTGACATTGAGCGTGAGAGAGAGCGCAAGAGATCAGCAGCAAGAGCAGCGACAGCAGGAGCAGGAGCCGGAGCAGGAGCAGCAGCCGGAGCAGGAGGACGAAGAGGTAGAGGAGGAGGAGGAGGAGGAACACCAGCCGCCGCCATGTCCAGCTCCAGCAGCGATGATGTGCAGATAACGAGCGTGATTGATGCAAATGGTCAAACGCTGCCGCTGCACGGCAACAGTCTGGGCGGAACACTGGGTCCACCCGTCAAGCAGGAGGACGATGCGGAAATCCGTGAACTCGCTGCGAAAATGAAAGAACAACAAAAGCAACAGGCTGCACAACAGGCCAGCCGACAGGCGGCGGCAGCGGCGGCCATGCAGCATGCAAATGGCGGCATTGGCGTCAGCGTCAGCGGTGGCGGTGCTGCTGCGGGCGTCGGTGCTGCTGGTGCAGGTGCAGGGGGTGGAGGAGTAGCCATGCAGCCACCGATAACAAATGGCAATGGACAAACAAATATTATGAGCTATTTGTCGCGCCACCAAAAGTTGCCCAATGGCAGTATGCATCTGGTGCCGGCATTGACAACATCAAATGGCCGTGCCAATGGCTCACTGATGGCCAATGATAAGAATAATGGTAGCACTGGCGATAAGAAATCGTCCAGCTCGGGTGGCCCTTGCGATGAGGAATCGATCAAGGGCCACTTTGGCTGGGCACAATTTGGCAAAGTATCAATACCATATATCTTTCGGCAATCGGAAAAATATTGCTCGGTGCGAATGATCGAACTGAAGCTGCTTGGTAAATATTTGAATTGCCTCCATCCCGACATCTACTCCAGCTGCACCTGCGTGCGCAGCTATTATATAACGGACGCCGAGGCGCGTCTCTTTATCGAAATCAATCACAAGCATTGCGATGGTGAATTCGGTCGCGATATTTTCACACAAAAGGATTTGGTGGTGCGTCTAAGTGATGCATCCAAATTTCATCAGTTTCTCGATATCTGTTATCGCAAATTGATTGCGGGCAGTAAAATGCCATCGGAGAAATGTGGTTTTATACGGATCAATAAGGAGTCCGTTGTCCCGTACACTGTCCGCAATAATCAGCAGGTTGTGCCGCTCTTCTATTTTGAGGGCGAAACGGAGAATTTGAAAACGAAAGCGGAATTGCTAAATGGATGGGATTTGGCATATCTGAAGTTCTGCTGCAAGGTTCAGGGTATACGTAATGAGCTATTCTCGAGTGAGAATGTTGCCGTCATCTCATTAACGGACATCAAAAGCTATTTTCCCAATGGCACCGAATTCGAGGACTATTGGCCCAGCAAGGTAGTCGACTCGAATCTCCTCATCGGTAATCGGGCCAATGTCAACAATTCGGTCAACTGGACACGTCAACCCACAGCGCCACCCCCAAAGATTACGACGAACAGCAGCGGCGGCGGTGGTGGCGGCAGCAGCGTTAACAATAGTAGCAACAGTGGCGGCACTGCTGCCTCAGCAGCTGCACAAAAATCACAACAACAACAGCAGCAGCAGCAACAGCAGCAACAACAACAGCAGCAACAACAACAACAACAGCAGCAGCATTCGACAGTTGCAAGCAGTGTGCAGCAGCAGCAGCAGCAGCATTTGATGAAACAACGCGCTGCTGTTGCAGCAGCAGCTGCTGCTAATGGCGTCGCCGGCAATTTCCCATCAGCGGCTGCAGCAGCGGCCGCAGCCGCATTCAATACGCATGCAGCGGCAATGTTGCAAACGCAGGGAAATACGCGAATGCTGACGCAGGCAACGGTGCAGGCATTGGCCACCGGTGGCTGGATGAATAGCCAGAACAATGTGCCCCAGTTACACGTACAAATGTTGGTGAGTAATTTGTTGTCATCCAATTTAGATAACGATAACACGCGAACAATCGATAGTTGTTTTTAGGGTTCCCCCCACCCCTTGTTTTAATGTGATTAGAAAGGGTTAACAATTGTTGCAAACATATTGTAACGAACCTTTTAGTCCGCTTTGTGTTAGCCGGGCTAAAACTCAGCAGAGCCATGGGCCCGAGCAACAAATTTATATTTGATTGCGATGCGATAATTAACACATCGATTTTTACATATATATTATATATATATTAACAATGGTTTGATTTGGTTTAGTTTATATTATTGCACTTCTTTGGATGTACACATGGATGTTAACAGCAGTCCACTCCTGTTCGCGAGAGTTTGCTCCAGGCACTCCGCGCACCAGCTAGGCAAGTTTGTGACTTTCGCCAGTCCGACGCGATACCATACGGCACTCCGGTTATTCACCACGATTCGCTCGTACACGCGCTGTCTAAACACACAGGTTTAGTCGCACTTGTTTCGCTTAGCTTGTGCGGATTCCGCCTGTTGCCACAACTCAAGCGTGGCAAGGATTTACACCTCTCACCAATTTTAAGGACCTCAATGTCCTGTGTATCCTTTGTCGCGTCGCAATCCTCCGCCTGTGCTGCGACACCCTTTTGATAGGCCTGCGTCGCAGCCTTTTGTCGCGCCTATACCAAAGATCACGTGATCGTCTCGGTGGCGTCATCATTGGCAATTTTCCACTGCCTTTTGCTGGCGCCAGCCCATGTCTGCCATTTGTGCGAGTATGGTTGGCGATATTGCACTCGCCAAACTCCTCACACCATAACGGTACATGTCCTGATGGACATGTGTGTCAGACACGCTCATATGGCTGACAACCTGCGTACGAAAGAGAGGGCGAAAGAGAGCGAAGTCGCCGCAACTGCAATCAGGGCCGGATTTCGGTCTGATATACAGTTACTGTGAGGGGCGCATATAGCACAAATATACATTTTATGTATATTTATTTGCCAGGGCTGTATGGCTCCTCATAATATTTAAAGACCAATAAACTTGGCGTGCAACAAACTGATTCAGTAACCAGTTGCAATTCCACTAACTGATGAGCCCCAAATACAATATTATTATAGTATTTAGAATGGTATTACAAGTAATTAATTTTCAAAATCAATAAGCATAACTATCGATAATTTGGCATTGCCATTAGATAACTCGAAGATACAATAAATATATGGCTAAGTGGCAGGTTCTCTCGATCTGATGCCCCAGTTTAATGGCTAGAATATTTAAGCTCCAGTTTCTCCAATAAACATGGCATAAATTCAAACTGTGACAAAGTTAATTCAAATAAGTATTAGTAAGTGTTATATATATGTGTAGATATATGTAACTGATTAGGTGTATGTAGTTGTGTGTTTGTGCATTAGTATGTATAACAGATTTTTTTTTTATTACACTCTGGCAATGGCTGCAACCGCAGCAACAGCAGTAGCAGCAGCAGCAGCAGCAGGCAGCAGCAGCTCAAAAACTGGGTCATGCGTAGATAGTCGCTCGTAGATGCTCTCTCTGTAATTGTGTTTGTTATTGCTATACATACGTGCACACATGCACACATACGTACTACACATGCTTATGTACACATATACGTGTGCATGTGCATGTATGTGTATAGCAACCTGTTGACGTTTTATCTCTCTCTCTCTCCCCCCCCCCCCCCATCTATCTCTCTCTTTTTCCCTCATTCTCCCGCATACGGCATTTATTTTTTTTCTTTCTTTTTTTCTAAACAATTTTGCTCACCGTTCTTTTTGGTTTTTTTTTCTTTTTTTTTTCTCGCTCGCTTGCTGTGTTGGTGGCAACATGTAGGCGCAACAAACGCATGCGAGTGCAAACCGAGGCACATACCGCGAACACCTAAACAACATGATGCTGACTGCTCCCAGTCGTCAGCCGTATACGTATAATAATCCGGCGATTTCCATGTCCTCGGTGAATAGCAGTGGATCCAATGCGCCGCCGCCGTTAGTTCGTTCGACGGCCGGGCAGACGGCCAATCACATGTAAGTATGATGTTTGATGATTGATGATTGATGCAATTGATGTACAAGCGTACATATGTTTATCGATTACATTTGATATCGCATTTGTTGCTATCGATTTGTAAATGCGCCGTTATAAAATAATAATAATAATAATGAAAGCAATTTTCAATTCAAGTTACAATTAGTTTTTGCTACTTTGATTTTGCTTTTCTTTATACGTACGTATGTATGAACTAATTACATATATACATATATTATATTTAATGACTTATGTTTGATTGATTGATTGATCAATCAAGCACATTTTTTGCGCAGAAATTGAGTTTTTCAAATTTTGTTGTAATTCGTTTATTATGTGTACATGCATACATTACTTTTTCATCCTAAATTAAGTTGAATATTTTTCTGCCATTAGGGTGCCACATGACAAAAAAACAAAAAAAAAAAAAAAAAGACAAAAAAAACAAAACAAAAAAAGCAACATATAAACGCTGCAGCAAGTTTCGATTTTTTTTTTTCTTGTTGGTTCTCTTCCACTATGCACCAATTGTTTGTGTTTTTTTTTTTTTCATCTTATTTAGTTGTAATACAAACCAAATGAAGAATACAGAATACCGAAATCGGCGTTTGTGCACGCATTTTATTTAATTTTAATACAACTTTCGAATGTGTTTACACCATTATTGATAAATATGTTATGAAATTATGAAAAATAATCGTTACACGCACAACTTATTTGCTACCCTTCGTTTGCCCCTACCCCCCTCCCACCCCTCCCCAAAAGTCACACCACATTATTTTTCGTAATTTTTTCCAACACGTAAAACAAAAACAAAAAAAAAATCAACTATTTTTAATAATAATCTAAACAAAAATCTTTTCATGTTTTTCTTACTGTTGTTGTAGTAAAAAAAAAAAAAAAAAAATAGAACACAAAAATACAATCTTTCTCATCGAAGAATATATAACGTATTTCATTCAGGTCGTCAGAGCATCTTATGTCTTTCAATATATTCAAACCAAAAACACACTGAACTAAGTTAATACAAATTAAAAATATTTCGCCTAAAACGTTTGCGTTACTAACACAATCAACAACACACACACAACAACAACACACATCATGCCCACACATTATTATTGTTGTAGAATTTGACATCTATTAGGGTGTTCGAGTGCCCAAAAATCGATATCGGATATCGCGCCTCTCACGTCTCTCGTCGCTCGTCGCTCGTCTCTTAGAATTCAACACTTTTTGGGGTAATAACTATTCAAAAAACAAAAATACAAATAAAAAACTAACGGTGAACATTAGAAAAGAAAAAAACAAATCTAATATACTATACACACACACACACCCACACCCACACACACATTCATTTAGCAGTTATATTCGTAAATATTTTTTGTGTAGTTTTGCATGCTCTCAACTTTGAACGCTTTCTAAAACCAATTTTATTTGTTATGCTTGCTGCAAACAACTATTTAATCTCTTTTAGACTGTAAATGAAATGAATTAACAATAAACATGAATCGCTTATCTCTTCAATTATTGTTATTATATATATATATATATATATATATATGTTTTTTTTTTTTTTTTTTTGAGAGATTTCCGGGTACTTTTCCTATGTGTATTATGCATACTATTTACATTCAATGAGTTTTGAGACGTAACGCTGATAAAAGAACTACAACATATTTTGAAAAACATGAATTCGCTACTGCTATTGATATCGATATGATAATGTTAATACATATATATAAATATATATAAATTGTTTGAATGTATGCAAACAAACATATATACATACATATGTAATTTATGGCTGTGTGTACTGACTACCCCTATGCATTTTTGTAGCAACATTAAATGTGAAGAAGAAAAAAAAGATCATGACTCAAGCCCTATTCAAATCGACGAATAACAACAACAAAGCAACTACAAATGAACATAATACAAAGAATGGAATTTTAACAAAGAACAAAATTCTGGTGACAGGTACCCTTCTTCCCCCCTATGGCAGAGACTGCAATCCACAAAACTCCACCCCGGCCTCAAGGCATGAATCGAAATCGAAATCGAAATCGAAATCAAAATCAAATCATAACCGCAATCAAATCAATATCTGTATACTATCAGATAACGAAACTATTACGCCCCACCACCCCACCCAGTGAGAGATCAAGATAACATTATATATAATGCGTGTACAAGTTGATGAATTGGCAAACAAAAATTCTTACAAGCAAATGCAAAATGTATTTATATATACTCTATGCATACATACATACATATATACATACAAGAGAAGTATGTACTGTAAACATATCTTCAGACTTAAGACAGTTTTTTTTGTTGTTTTATTTTTTTATTTTTTTTTTTCGTCTGGTAAATTTGATGTAAGCAAGCAAGAAAGAAGAAGAAGTTTAGTTGTTGTACCAAAGAGAAAACATTCAAAATAAGCTGTGAAATTGCAACATGCAGCAAAATAGAAAAATATACATAAACATTCATTACAAGCATCCACACACACACACACACACACACACGCACACACGCACACACACACATACATAAACACACATACATAAACACACATACACACACACAATATGATCGCATTCATTCAACATAAAATCTCTGATGTATATGTAAACACACACACACACACACGCACACAGAAGCATATACATCAAAATAAATGAAAATCAATAATGTATAATAATAATAAAAAAAAACAATGTAAAAGATGAATTTAGATTAATTTGTGCAACACTGGCTAGAAAATTAGTTCAGGCAAACGAAGAAAATATTGATAAATGCATAGTAATTTTAACTTTTTTTTGTTCTTTTTTTTTTTTTTTTTTTTTGTTTGTTCTTAAACTCCTCGTGTGTGCTTTGTGCAGCGAATAATGATGCAACAAATTGTTAGAAGATAAAGACAAATACAATAAAAATTAATTTGTATATGTGCGTGGCAAAGTTTTAGGAAAGGATATCAACAAAATTTGAAAAATGCTTGAAAAACAAAATAAAATTAAAATTAAAAAAAAATTAAAAACAAAAAAAAAATGGAAATTTTGCAGCCAAGCTAAATGCGACTGATGTATTGTATATAATGTTTCTAGGTCAAATGTCGAGCAATCACTGGTGCAACAACAACAACAACAGACACAACAGCAACAACAACAACAACAACAACGACAACAACAACAACAACAACAACAACAACAACAACAACACCATAGTAGCACATTTAACAACCATGCACAACACTCCCCAAACACGCACAGTCCACGTAGCCATCATCATGGCCATGTCCTTGCCAACAACAACAATAGCAACAATACGCGCACCTCCTCGTCCTCGTCCAATACCAATTCCAACTCCATCCACCAAACATCAAACAGCAGCAACAGCAGCAACAGCAACAACAACAACAACAACAATAGCAACAACAACAGCAGCAGCAGCAACAGCAGCTCCGCAGCTTCGGCAACATCGGCTGCTGCTGCGGCTGCTGCTGCCGCAGTCGCTGCCAATATGCATGCTTTGTTGGGCAGTCCCTTTAACTATAATATGCCGTCGACTCGAGCTGATTACACGAATCTGGCGCTGTGGAATCAATTGACGCCCACGCAGCGATTGCTATTCACGCAGCAGATGAAGGGTGCCAGTGTTGCGAATGCGTCACAGAAATCGCACAGCAACACAGCGGCGGCAACAGCAGGTGGCAACTTTCCGGCGTTGCCATCACTGCCCCTGGACACGGATCTGATAACGATGCTGGACTACAATAATCCCAATAAGCAAACATCGAACCATAACAAGAGCAGTAAGACGGCTGCTGGTGGCACCTTTACCAAGCCCACAGTGCCGCCACTGATATCGGATGAACACCACCAGCAACAACAACAACAGCAGCAGCAGCAGCACCACCACCATCACCATCATCACAACCATCACCACCACCACAACCACCATCAGATAACTGGCAAAAAGCAACGTGGAGGTGGTCTTGGTGGTGGTAGTAGTGGTGGTGGTGGTGGTGGTGGTGGTGGTGGTGGTGGTGTTGGTGGTAGTGGTAGTGTTGTCACCACAATACCATTAAACTCCACGCAAGCGTTGGAGGATTTTGAAAAGAAATTTAATATGACGGACGAGATGCGAGCCGTCATACACAAGGTGATAGCCAATCCAGATCTCTCCACATCCATACAGACCAATGCGAATAATAATAATAATAATAATAATGCAAATAATAATACAAATAATACACATCCCCTGACCTCGTACATATCGCCGCCCATGTCACCGGCAATTGGTGCCACAAATGTGACCACCTTGTCGCTGGCCTCCAATCCCAATGTGACCATAACACCACAATTGCCTGGCCACTTTCTGCACTCACCGTCCAGCAGTTGCTCAAGTTCGAGTGCCTCCACAACGGCTGCCTCGCCGCTGGGCAGCAGCAGCAGCTCCGGCGGCGGTGGCGTGGGTGTGGGTGGTTCAAATAATGTTGCTGTTGGTAGTGCGACGGCAGCGCGTCAAAAGAGCGTCATTTGCTCCACGAAAGCGAATGCGTTGCCATTGGCCATATTATCCTTGGCCGGCAGCAGTAGCGGTTCGACTGCAAATGCTGCTAGCAGCGGGGGTGGTAGTGTAGGTGGTGCAGGTGGTGCAATGGGTATTAGTTCCACACGTCACAAGCAATCGCTTAGCGGTTTTGGTCGTCAGTCACACAGCCATCAATTTAATGTCGGTAGCTGCCATTTGGTCGATGGCATTGGCAGCACCACAATTACGCCCAGCACAACGCCCACTGATGTTATCGATTTGTCTTCATCCCGAAGGACGCTAGCGGCCGCCACATTTCATCAGCAGCAGCAGCAGCAACAGCAGGCCGTCGCCGCCCATCAGCAGCAACAGCAGCAACAACAACAGCAGCAGCAACAACAGGTCGCCCAGCAGCAGCATCAGCGAATGACCGCACTTGTAGCGCATATGCAGACTGGTAACACACGCAGCGGTGCCAGTAGCAGCAGCAGCGGTGGTAGCAGCGGCGGCAGCGCCAGCGCCAACAGCGGTGGTGGTGGCAGCGGCAACAATACCGGTGTCAACACTTCATCCAATGGCGGCGGCGGCAGTGGCGGTGGCAGTTCCGGCGGCGGCGGCAGTTCAGGCGGCGGCAACAGCGCCTCGATGCATCTGCAACGTCATGCGGCGGCACTGGCGGCCGCTGCCTGTGTCAGCAGCGCGTCCAGCGGGGATGGGGCGCAACGGCTGTGCGTCATACCGGAAATACCCACCAGCAACATGAACCTAATACCGTACAAGGTGCAGAAGGTATGCATCGAAAAGCATCTGGTGCCCTGCATCAACATGAAGGCCTACAGCGAATCCGAGCAGCTAATGACCCTAGCCGAATTCCAAAAGAACTTCTTCCCCTCCGTCGCTCTCGATCACTGCAAGCGTCTCATTGAGGCGCTTTGCGTGGAGCTCTACAAGGCGAATCGGTAAGTGGTGCAACAAACCTCCATATTAATAATTAGTGATAAGCGCATAAATAGAGCCGCCTGTCTCCTCGTCCTCAGCACTTCAAACTCCTCACTCCTTAGTGGTCCGATGATGAACAACACATGATTTGTGAGTTCTGGTTCTGGTTGTCTAGTCTTTTTTTTGAACATGACTTTTCCGATCCCAAATGAAATGTCATTTATAGACCAAGTTTCATCGAGATAGCTTTCCAACTCTAAGGGAGTACGACTTATTCAAATGACTAATAATAAAATAGAAATGTTACTCGACAACAAAAGCGCCGAAAGTCGATATATATATATATATATATATATATGGATATGTATATGTATGTGTGTATTTATATATATATATATATATTTGGGAATATCGCTAAACAATTATTGCATATTGCGCATTATGCGCTGACTAATTGTTTGTTTAGCTGTTGTTTGATTACTGACCGACTATTTGTTCTCTGTTCCCCCCCGCAGGCGACAGGTGCAAATACTGATGGAGTACGATCGTTCCTATAATGAGAATATGCCGCTGGTTCAGGTGCGCGACATAATCAAATACATGACGCAGTTGACATTCATGACTCGCAATCCGGAGCAGCCGCCTGCGAAGCGTACGCGCACCAGCTAGGATTTAAGTTGGGGAGCACAACATTTGCCAACAACAACAACAACAGCAACAATAACACCAACAACACCAACAACAACAACACCAACAATAGCAACACCAACACCACCAATACCAACATCAGCGGCAACTGCATTGAAAGCAGCAGCAGCAGCAGCAATATCAGATCACAGTTACATAACAAAATCAAACACATTGACACAAACAGCTGCAGCGCCAGCAGCAGCAGCAACAACAACAACATCAACAACAACAGACAACAATCAACAACATAAAACAACACCCGCCTCATTACATTTGGCACCGCCACCAGCACCACAACAAAAACAACAACAGACACAGCAGCAGCCGCGACAGCAGCAGCAGCAACAACAACGCCACACACAACAGCAACATCTTCATCAGCAGCAACAGCAACCACAACACTATCGACCACAAGCACACAACAGAAACACATACGAAATGTTGTACTCCCACAACCACCGACAGCACCCGCAACCTCAGGCGCAAATATTGTCAGCACTACCAGCACTACCAGCAGCACCAGCAGCACCAGCAGCACCAGCAGCAGCAACACGCCAGCTACAGGAGCAGCAGCGTCTGCTAAAAAGGCGACTAACCGTGGATCATTTCCAAATCAGCAACAGCAGCAGCAACAACAACAACAGCAGCAGCAACATTGCTAAAGTCAGCAGCAGCAGTCGCATCGCTGCCCAGCAAATGGCGCAGGCGGAGCACGCGTATTTATCCACGCTGTATGGCAAGGCTGCCGCCAATATGCTGAGTCCGCCGTTAAGTGGCGGCATTGTTGCATCCGCAAGACCACTACGTCGCCGCAACAGCGTGGCCAGAGATGCTGCAGCGCCACCTCCGCCTCCGCCTCCGCAGCAGCAGCAGCAGCAGCAACAACAACAACAGCAGCAGCAGCAATCACAGCTGCATCCACATCCACATCCACATACACAGGCACAGGCACAGTTGCAACGGCAACCGATTCGTGCACGACGCCTCACCCTGACCGTGGAGCAGCTGGGGCATCATCAACACCAACATCAACATCATCATCAGCAACATCAACATCAACATCATCATCACGTTGGCGGCGCATCAACGGCGACAGCGACACGAGTGGCAGCTGTGGCTGCTGCAGCGGTGGCCGCGGAACGTCAGCAGCGACACGCGATCATGCAGCGACGGCACAGCATTTGTGCAGCGGCAGCAGCAGTGGCGGGCATTGCCAGCCTGTCGCCGGCATCGTCCACCAATTCCTCATCGGCAGCGACGTCACCGTCATCATCGGCAGCAGCTGCCGCATCAGCATCGGCAGCAGCAGCCGCATCGGCATCAGCAGCAGCGGCCGCATTGGCAGCTGCCTCCTATTATGGCGCCTTCCCGGCGCCCTATCATCATATGGGCGCGGCTGCGGCGGCGGCGGCAGCACACCATCATGCACACGGTCAGCCATCGCCAACGATTTATCCGCCAACGCCGCCGCCATCGACACCCTGGGTGCATCCCTGGTATGCGGGCGATCCGTTCTAAATTGCGCTCCATGCAGCATGTAGCATGCGGCTCCATGATTGTAAATTGTAGTATATGGCTAAGTTAATTTATAGGTTCACTGTTCACTTACTGTTAAGCTTAACTAGATATTTTCTACATATGTACACGTTTTTTTTTTTTTAAATTTAACTTTCTTTTTTTTTTCAATTTTTTTGTTTAGCGCGTAAGTAGGTTAACTAATTTTCAATGGGCATCATATGCCGCCAATTAAACAATCGGTAATCGATAATGTTGCCGAACTAACGACGATGACAGCGTCCGCAGATTGACAAAAACAACAACAACAACAACAAACAAGAGAGAACGTTGCAGTCGGGCCAAACCGACTGCGAAATACTTTGATACTTTGATACGGCAATGGCAGCTGTTAACAGAGCTAGCAAAGAACAGTTGGACCTTCGGTATCAAAGTATAAAAACAAAAACAAAAACGAAAACGAAGACAAAAACGAAACTTGTTGCTTTTCGTTAAACAATTTTGTGTTTCAACTGTTTTTCCACTGAGAACTCAAAGAACTGATTACATTAAAGCCACAACTATATATATATACAAACACACACACACACACACACCTATAAAGAAAACAACATTAACTTTCAACATTTCTCAAGGTCAGCACTTGAACACACATCGACAAACACAACACACACACACACACACATATTAAAATTTTCAAAATTCGCTTTTGTTTTCAATGCGCGCTGCCCGCTCGAAATACAAAAAAAAAAAAACAAACAAAACAAAACAAAACAAAACAATCACAAATGCAACAACAGCAACAAATATAATAGCAAAACATTTAAAGCTCGTTCGCCGGCGTCAAACTGACTGCATAGTTATATAAATCAATTTTTTCGCATATAAATTATATAAAGTCATTAACTTGCAATGCTTAGCAATGAAATGTAATTTCTTGCATCCTACTCATATATAACTCATCGAAAAAACAAAAACCAAAAAAAAAAAACAAAAACAACAAAAAACAAAACAAAACAAAAGAAAAACATCAAAATGCAATTTGCAAGTGCAAATTCATGCGTCTTGTGTTGTGTGTCAGTTCTTTTCCGAACTTGCCACAAGCAATATATGTTCCATATAAGCAAGCAACTACTTATGTACTTTGTAAATGAACAATTTCCAAGTCTTAAAATTATTAAAAAAAAAATACAAAAAAACCAAAAAAAAAAAACAAAAAAAAACAAAAAAAAACTTAAACAAAAACCAAGAAAAATATGTTAAAAACATACAAAACGAGAAAGAACAATTGAACAATTTTCGGCACACCGAATATGAAAATACCCTTTGCAGAATGTTAATTTATAAAATAATTTGTTCAACCAAGGAACTCATCTTTGGACCCATAGTGTTTCGATCCCAAATATGATTAAGTATATATATATATATATATATATATGTATATAATATCCTCTGCAAGGGCATTAACAATTTTTATGTTATATAATGTATGTATATGATCGCATATGTACGTACGCATATGATATATTGTGTATAAGTTATATAAATAATATCCGTTTTATGGATTATTTGGCAAAGAATAAGTAAAAAGATAAACATATTTATTTGTATTATTATTATATTATTAATAACTGTATACATTAGACATACATATATTTTTGTGCTGTTATTAAATTAGATGGGTAAATGATTTATAGAAATGCAAGTTTCTACATTCGTTTTAGTTGCAGCTGCTTAGTATATTTACACTACATACACACACCCGCACACACACTCACACACCCACACACACACACAACCTACTACGCATGTACATGTATATATGGAGATTTATATATTTTTATTGTTAGTTGAAGCCGTCAAAGTATTTATGAATCCTTTTCTTGTTTATTATAGCCACATTTATTTATTTTTTTTTTTTTTTGCCAAACCAACAGAAATTAAAAACTACAAAATAATGAAAATACAAAAAAAGAAAATCAAAAAAATTAAAAAACAAAATACAAAAGAAAGCAATTTAAGCAGAAATAAATTTTAAAAGAACCGATAAAGATTCAAAAAACGAAAAAACCAACGTCTTTTTCTTATGTTGGTGGGGGGCATTGCCAATAATTTCAAACAGGTGGCAGCGCCAAGCGTGCCAATGCTGCACAGCTTGCCGATATATCGATATGTCTGAAAAAGCAGATAAATACACAGGGAGTCGAATGCAACCCTGTACTTCGGCTAGCCAACAAAACATTCACATAAATAATAATAATAATAAAGGGCAGCGCACGAACCCAAAGGCGTCATCGCAATGGGTTTTCCGCGCATTCTCAGCAAGAACCACAAGATCTATACAAAACTGGGCGAGTTTTGTTTATCCGGCGACAGTTTCTGGATCGTCTGCCACACATGCCAGGAAGAGCTGCAAACGCAGGACGCCTTCTGGAAGCACATACAGGATGAGCATAATTTTCTGCATGGCGTTGCCAAGGTGCGTTTCTTATCGAACCCCTCTCCCCACAGAAAGCAACGCCCTCCCCACGCTCCCCTTTACTTTTCACATATGTTGACAAGCTGACAAATTGATCGTTTTCTTTTTTGGCGCCCAAAACTAATTTTTCGTCATTGTTTTTGTGTGTGTGCAGCAGGAGCATAATCGCAGCAGCAGCAGCAGCTATTGCCTAGCAGACGTGGAGTCAGCATCGGCGGTCACATCGAACGCCACCTCAGTGCAGACGGCGGGCAATGTGACAACGGTGGCCGTTCCCGTCGCCCTCTACAAATACACTGAGGATGAGCAGCGAGATGTGGCCGCAGCCGTCGAATTGCACGAAGCACAACATCAGCAACAGCAACAACAGCAGCAGCAACAACAACAACAGCATCAGCAGCAGCAACAACATCAGCATCACCAGCATCAACAGCAGCAACATCTTCATCAGCAGCAGCAACAACAACAGCAACAGCAGCGGGATGCTGCCAAGGAGCTTGCTGAGTTGCACGCTGCGGCCGCAGCTGCTGCTGCTGGTGCTAGTGGTGGTGGTGGTGATAGCAGTGCACACAGCAGTAGCATTGGCGGTGGCATTGACATCAAAGTGGAGCTGACGCCCGAAATGCAGGTGGCAGCTGCTGCTGCTGCTGCTGCCGCCTCGTCCAATACGACAATCTATCATTTGTCGCAGGTGGTGCCAGTGTCGGCGCCGGCGCCGCCACCGCCGCCATCAACAGTAGCAAGCAGTTTTCTAAGCGGCGCCGCCGGCAGCGCAACTACCGCAACAATTGTTGGCGTCAGCACAACAGCAACAACAACAGCAGTGACAACGCCACAGCAATCACAGTTGGCCAGTGGAAATAATGCAGCAGCGGTAATGCAACAGCTGGGCATGCCACTGATTGCCGTCGCCCAGGAGCTGGCGCCCAAGGACTCAAACAGCACAACGGCGAGCGCCAGCAGCGCTGTCTCATCCGATGATGGGGAGCGTTGGTATGTGTGCGACTATGGCACTTGTGGCATCAAGTTCAAGTACAAGTCGCGCATGGAGCTGCATCGGGTGGTGCACAGCAAGGAGCGGCGTTTCAACTGTGATATGTGCAGCGCCTCCTTCAAGCAGTCCTGCAATCTGTCCACACATCGCAAGAAGAAGCACTCGCTGAGGGGCATCAAGAACGATCTGTTGCCGCAGCGTTTTTAGGCGTGCCACAAGTCAAAAACAGCAGCAGCAAAAAAAAAAAAAAAAAAAATGGCCAGTGCAAATTGTGTTTTTAGTCTATAATTAACAACACAACTCCCCCTCCCCCCGTTCCCCTCCCACTCCATATAAATACATATTTGAGTTTTAGTTGACAAGCTACAGTAGTCGCTCGCTAATTGAACTGTTTGTCATTAAGAGATGCATGTACTTAATTATTGTATTGTTATTGTTTCGTGCTTATTTTTCTATAGATTTATTTAATTTTAAATAGTGCTTATTTTTATACAACAAGTTGAATAATGCTAATTGCAAATAAGAATTAAGTCTGAAATCGAAGAGTTCTAATTTTGAAGCTGCAACTCTATATTGATTTTCTCTTCCTTTCTCGCCTTTCCCGCCTCCATTAAGTAGATGTTTAGACAGTGTGAGTGAGGTTATGTTAACCTCCGTTGGGCAAAGTCTGGAGCAAATTTGTGTACTTAAACACACACACACACACAAACAAACACACATACTTATAATGATGATAAATGAATGTATATGTATATTTATGTAAAATTACATATGTTATATAACTAGCTGTACGTACAATTTTTATGTAGTTGTTAAGTATTACTTTTTGGGACAGAAAGTAACCGTTAGTGTAAGTCACTTATAAAAGTAAAATCTATGTTAATCGTCGTATTGTAAGCAAATGAAAAGAGAACAAGCAGCAGAAGAAAAAGAGAAGAACCGTTAGTCAGTTGTGCATGTGTATGCTTAAAATTAACATTAACATTAGCATATTCCCCAATATGGATGTAATGGCGATCAAACCAACCACAAAAATATACACCTTAATGATTGTTCAGAAATAATTGCGTTTTGCCTGATTCACTCTTATACTTCTCTTGAAACGTGTACAGCAAATACTGGGTGTGTGTCTTGGCTGTTGGCTGTCCCACATGCTGGCAGGTTTGTGCACCAGCGATGTCAGTTCAGTAATTTTTAGTACACAGCAAGGGAAACGTCAATTCGCCCGGTTCATGTTTCGGATGCCATAATTTACAAAAAAACCACGCAAAAATTGAAAACTAATTCGAGACCGAAAACGGTGCGGAACCAATCTTAAAAATTAAAATCAGCAGCGATTTAAATAACTGTAAATCGCATGGAAATAAGTTGTATTTTGCTTATAACAAACTTAACAAATGTCAATGCCAAATGTGGATACAAATAATTACAAGAAACTAATTGCGTTAAGCAACGAGTTAACTTTAATCAGGGTCACATTCAATATTCTCGTTCAGCATTTAAACCTGGCTTGCATTTGGGCGCAGCCCAGCGAAAACAGAATAATGCCGTCAGCAGTAAAATTTAAGCCTTTTTTTCCTTTTTTGCTTATACTCTGTTACCAAAGGTATCATGGCATATCGGTTGTTGTGCAATGTCCTTCATGCTGTCTGCTTAAAAGGTATTTTGCTAGTAACACTCTTCAAGAATCCGGAAAAAAAAATGTTGGACCACCCAAAAACTTTAAAGGCTATATCTTCCACAATTTTTGAGCTACAGTCGCCAAACGAAAGGTAGTCACCGACTACCGTTAGCTTAAAGGCAAACTTGGACGGTAGATTACTAAAAATCTCCTTTAAAAATCCGAATTTCTTGGCTAAGCCCATCCTGTTCTGTGGCACCACCTATTATCAGATGGTATTGGTACCATAACCAATAGAGTATTTCGCAGTCGGTTACGCCCGACTGCAACGTTCTCACTAGATTTTTTGTTTAAATTTTTAATGAACAGCCGACATGTGCGTGCGTGTGTGTGTGCGTGTGTGTGTGCGTGTTAGTGTGTGTGTGTGATGTGTTGAGTGAAAATGAAAATGCATATGTATGTAGGCTAGCTGAAGGCATCAGTGAAGAGGAAAAAAGCGTAAATGAAGCGGAAATTGAAATGTGCCAATCGAATGTTACTCGCTAGATTTTTGAAAGGTTTTTTGTGTTGATTTCTGCTCTCCATTGTATTTGTGTGTGTGCGTTGTGCGTGTGCATATGTGTGTATGTATTTTGTTTTTTAGCATGCTCAATTTGCTTACATGCCTTGCTTCTACATGTACAGCTTGAATTGAACTTGAACTGCAAACGATGGACAAAATTGCTGCCTATATGGAAAGTATTTGTAGTCTAGCCAAGTTGGATTGAGAGTGACTAAAGTCACTGCAAGGGCTGCCCATCTGCTGTGTGTGTGTGTGTGTGTGTGTGTGTGTGTGTGTGTGTGCGTTGAATGATGGATGAATGAGTTGCAGCAGCTCGCAAAATGGCATTGTTTACATAACCTTAAAAGCGCCTGCTGCTCTTTGCATTATTTATTTTCGAAACATTCATTCATATATTGACTCAATGCCCCTTACTCCAGCTACAGTGTTTGTTTTTTGGTTGCATGAAATATTTGCAGAAATTGTTGACTCTTCTTTGTGCGTTCTTTTTTTTTTTTTGATGAAAGCAGGTTTATCAAACAAAAGGCACAAAGACAAATAGTGAGAGGAGGCAGAGGGAGAAGGCAACAATGTGTAAACAGTCAGCAACGCTTAGATAACATTGGCGGCAACTAAAGTGCAAGTCACTATGCAAATAATCCTTCCATCGAAAGTTTTCATTAAAATGCAACAAAAATGTCGCCTTACACACACATATATGTGTGTGTGTGTGTGTATTTTCATTTGCGTGTTTATTTAGCTTTGCAATGGAAGGTACAGGGTATTTGCAGCTATGCAATGGGCGTGTTCTACCCTCTCTTTCGGTCTGCCTAACTCTGAAGATGATATTTGGGTTCTTTGCATTGGTACTTCGATCGACTTATCGATAACATAATCGGTACAGATCAGGAAATGTATCGAGTTCGTTTGTCATCTGCGCCTATCGATGGTACTACATTCGCTCGATAGCTGTGCAGATCTATCGACAAGTTTTACATTCAAATTTGTATTGTCTGTTGTTCATTTGCATGTTGCTGTTGCATTTTGTTTTGTTGATTCAGTTGCTGTTGTTACTGTTGCCATTTCTGATGCATTTGCAGCTGCCTGCTGGCTTCTGCCCTGTGTTGAAACCCGTAAACATTTGCAATAGCTTGAGCGTAAAATTAGAACACTCGCTGTACGTACAGTTGTGCGCCACACAAAAGTTGGTAACAATTGGGTCCACAGAAAGGCAAACCACAATGCTAAACAAGCAAGCCCTAATATATGCGATATATGCGCACAAAATGCAACAGTCTAAACGCAGACTGGGCATTCAATTCAATTTTAAAATGTACTTTACAATGTAGCTTAATGACACAACTAACTAGCTAAAGTAATGTTTGCAAGCTGAGCATTAATTACGAGTTGTTGCAAACATTGAAGCATAATTGACGCCGACAACAACCAGCAGAAATGCACATTTTACTACATTGTCGATACTCGATAGAGAGCACAGGCCAGAGCTGAGTTGAGTTGAGTTGGTCAGCAAGGACGCAGGACATTTCATTTTTAATTAACTTGGACTTGGAACTGGCCAAAAGTCGTCAATGATTGACAAATACATATGGAACTTATGTAAACACATATTTACGTTTGGCAAACAAAATGTCAAATGTCACATTTAATTTCTGATTTGAATTACAGTTGGCGGTTACTTTTAGTGTTGGGCAATTTTCTCTTACGTTCTGCTCGTACGCTCTCCAAACCAACCGACTGCTCTCTGGACTTCCAGTATTGGAAGGTGCGTGTTGCGGTGATGTGGCAACGCGGCATGCTGGTTTCTATGTGGCGCTGGCAACGCTAAGAGCTTTACATGCCCAAACCGGTGTTATTTAATGAGTTTTGTTCTGCTTATCAATTTATCTCAACAGCTATTCGATTGGTAAAGAAACCTCAACTTTTGCCAATATTACTTGCCTGACATTGAGCTTCGGCAGACTGCAGTAGGCAGCAGCAGGGCATTTTGAAATCAGTGCAGATTCTTGCTTGACTTCCAGTCAACTTCCAGTTTGCTCTCTTCGGCACTGGGAAATTTGCTCTTAAAACTGTTTCATTTAGTTTCATCAAACCTTAAACCCCAACCCCGAGATATTCCTGCGACGCAACCCGCGGGACAGAAGCGCGACTGATACACTCTGGGATCTTGGGCACGCCTAGCAGCAGTTACATATGGGATAACGTAAAGGATTTAAGCCACTTGCCGGCGCAATGTCAGTCACTGAGACCCGTTGCGGGTATTCTTAGCGTGCGTGCGTGTGTGTGTGTGTGTGTGGTAGGTTGTGTGTCTGAGGTTGAGCAGCATTCAGGTAACTGTAATCGCTGTTTGTATAGGTACACCGCAATTGTGTGCGTGTGTGCGTGTGTGCGTGTGCTTGTGTGTGTGTGCGTTGTGTGTGAATGCGCGTGGGGATGGGAATGGGATTATGTGACTTAGCTAAATGCCACTCAAGGACAACCGACAACCGAGATGCGGATACACTTTTGATAGCCTACTCATGAGCGCGCCAAGGTGGCTGCAATTCAAAGAGACCGCCAATAGCCGAAGGGAAGGGTGGGGGAGGCGGAGGAGGTGCATTTATCAATTGAGCACCATAAGTATAAGAAAAAACGAATCTTCGTCGGCCACCATCATCTCCAGGAGTAGCTGACTCATCCATTCAGTCTAAAAAACGCAAAATGACCTTTTTTGGTCATTTTTTTTTTTTTTTTTTTTTGTTACAGCGCACGGCTCATGTGAAACAAAAGTTTTGGATGGGTTTCAGGTTTTTTTTTTTATGAATTTGGCAAAGTTTTATGGAGTTTGTTTTCGAATGCAGCTTCCTTTCAGTTTCTATTTTCATGTTTTTTTTTTTTTTGTGGCCAAAAGTCTTTTATGGCCTTTTGCATTTTTGCGTATGGAATACTTTGGGCCATTAATAATACCGCTCGTTTACAGAACTGACGGCGGCAATGATTGTCAGCTAACAACGGCCAGAAACTAAATGCCAAGGGCTTGCAACTTTAAGCCGCATCGCATTATACAGAAATTATTTGTTTGGCACTTGTTTGACTTTGATATTATTTTTTATTATTTGTATTTAACTGAAATCTTTGTTTGCGGCCAACATTATTATTTATTTTTATATTTCTGGTGTTTGTCATAATGCTCTGCATTTGCACATAAATGGTCAAAAAAGAAAAAATGTTTTGTTTTGTTTTGTTTTGTTTGCTGTTTGTTGTTTGCTTGTTGCTGTGCATTGTGTCCGAGTCGAGCGAGTCCCAGATAAGGCAATAATGGTACCAACTCAGTTGGAATGGGCAGAGATATGATTTCATCGGGTCATTCATTGATTATTACAATGTTGCTCGTGTTCTCAGATGGCCATTTAAATACCCAACCTGGAAAATGTTGTAACTATATTTAGAAAATTAATTTTGTTTTCAATTCAATATTCAATAATAATTTTTATTTACATTTAAATTCTAAATTAAGGCTAGACATGCAAAAAATGTTTATTTCAAATTTCAAATTTATTGAACTGAAGGCTACAACTTGAATATTATTCTTCAAATCGATAAGGAATGAGAAATAAATTGCGCCAAATCGATAGACAACTAAAGTCGTTTCGCAACACATATGATGAACATTTTGCGAGCGTTAGCAACACTGGCTGTTGATGATTTTCAATATGATCTAAAAACGGAACTTTTGTTCACAAATGAGAAACGAAAATGTTAACTTTAAATATCCGGCGTTCTTTTAGCTGAGTGTAACTTGTATTGAATTGAAAGCTACAATTGGAATACATAAAATGCACATATTAAATTCTTTGTGGGTGCCAGATCGCTTTCATGTAACAAGTCTGTCTGTCTGGCTATCTGACAATATAAATATGAATTGAATTCGTGGAATGGCGAATTCAACACCAGCATAACCACAGTACTTGTGTGTGTGTGCCTGTGTGTGTGTGCGTGCTTTTTGCCTTGTTACTCGGTCATTTGTCCATTTGTGCTCTTTGTTCTGCCCAAACATACAGCAAACAGCTTTCTTTGTCTCTACTGTGTGTGTGTGTGTGTGTGTGTGTGTGTGTGTGTTGGAGGCATTTTATTTTATTACATATTTTTCTTTTAATGTAATTTATTTGATTTGCTTTTGCTTGGCTTTTTATCTACTGCGCTGCCGCCCCCACCCCATCCCCTCTCCCGCTGTCCATCCCACAACTGTCCAGCTCCTCTGCGTCGTTGGGGCATTCATTTGATTTTCTTATTTGGCACTTAGTTAGTCGGCTCCGTTTGGCGCTTATACCCTGCCCAACTCACCAAATTTGGTGGTTAATCACATTTCTAACATTTTATTGAAGCTGTTTGTCTATTCGCATTCAACACACAAAAAGTTATCAAAACAGACAGTTGGTGGTTGGTTCTGTGGATTTGTGTCTGGTTTATCTGGTTTCATTTGGTATCCCAGTTTTCAATGGAGTCGATTTACTTCTTCCAAGTCTCCTCGTCTATTTTATGTAGCAAAATATGATCGCCTCACGCTCATTGGCAATCTTTGAAGTTATGTAGGGTATGTGAACAAGTAGTTGCCTCTTTTACATTGGCAAAGTTCATATACAATAATAAAAAGAAAAGGCCAACGGCAAATGGCAACTGGCAACTGGCGAATGCACAGGCAACAACCAAACAGGACTCGTTTCCAGTACACACATCATCAGCCTGTCTCCAGTTTCGCGTTGAGCCTGAGGCTAGTGTGTCTGCAAATATATATATATATGTATATATATATATAGATTTATATGTATTTATATTTATGTACAAACTATATATATATATCTCAGAGTATATCCATGACTTTATTGGACTTGTGTGACTTTCTTGGTTTCTGCCATTGTCAGTCGCTGGCCAACTACGACCGGAGAATATTATGTAAAGTGTTTGGCACAGGACACGCATAGGGTAGAAGCTGCCGCCGTATTGGATTACCAATAGAGACTGGGCTATCGTATGCGCCTAGACCATGGACATAGCCAGGATTAGATTAGCTAGAGAGGGGCACAAACACAACACATGCCCAGCAGAGTGGTACATTATCGAAACTGACAAGTCTGACTTAATTTTCAAATATCTGAGATGGTTTCACAATAATGATCTAAAGCTAAAACCAGTGCTTGATTTACTACTGATATACAGTGTATTTTGTCCTAGATATCTCCGATATTTTGCACTGCTTTCCCACGCATTTTATATTTACTTTTATTCTAAGGAAACAGGATTTAAAATATTTCAACTTAATTGGCAATGACTATTCAAAATGACAAAACAAAAATGTTCTTCCTCATGGAATATATGCAAATATTTGAAGAATTTGTGCTTTGCTACTTATGCAAAGCCTAAAATAATGTTAAATGAGCTTGAATCAAGAGTTCAAGTTCTGAAGGACCATGGAACTAATTGAATCTACATAGGGAAATTGAACCAGCAGCCCCTTACCCACAGCCTGGCTACGCCCATGAGCTGGGCCATAGCTTGGCCTGTCAGCATGTGAAGGAAATATCGTTTATTATAGTTAAATGTCGGCTGCACGTCAGCTTGATGACTGACGCCGCTGAAGTCGCCTGAGCGGCGTTGATAGCTTTTGTGTAATGCCCCCAACCACTGCCACGACTTGGCACTTGGAGTGCATGGGCTAACACGAGTGGAGCGAGAGAAACAGAATGAGAGTGGGAGAGAGAGAGAAAGGAAGGGGGGGGGGGGGGGGGAGATAGAGAGCAGTGTGTGCAAATGTCGTTCCATGGTTTCCATTTGGCTGCACACACATTGGGAAACGAGGGAGCGATTGGGTTGAGTGATTTGCTCAGTGAACACTTGAAGGAGACTCACCGGATATTCTGCACACACACACACACACACACACACAGACAAAAGGATAACGGAAGCGCCAAATTATAAACTTTAATTGACTTCCCAACTGTCTAAACAGAAATTTGAATACGATTCTTGTTGTTGTCGCTGTTGTTGTAATAAGGATTTGTGTTCTCTGAGCCTGAAACAGCTTGGCTAACAACGCTCCACCAAATTCAATTCCAATTGGAGTGGTACAACATAATACAATACAAGTAAGAGTGAGGCAGCAGCACCTCCCAGGAGTTGGGGCAAGCCAAATGCAACTGTTGCAACAACGGGACAACAGCAAGAATGCTCCATGCAGCAGTCGGGAGTGCCGAATTTCGCTTAGATTCAAACGTAAAATCAGTTTACCCACTTTTATTGGGTGCAGGGCAACCGAAACAACGTCAACAAAGTGTGTCACAACAGTCAGAACAAAGGCAACAAACATTTTTATGTTCGTTGCGTTGTTGTATTGGTACTCCCGTCCTTTTGGTACCCTTGACTTGATTCCTCTCGAGGTGCTGCGAAACGGACAAAGACCGGCAGGCAACAGGGGCATAAATAAATAATTGTTCGACCCAAGCCCAAGCTTGAAGCACGACTCTCCAAAATTACATAGATATGCACATACATACAAACATTCATACATATTGATATTTATATATATATATATATATATATATATGCTTGTTCATGTACAGTAAGCCCCGAGCTTTAAGTATCTGTCAATTTGAATTTTCTGACTGCATCCGCTAAAACGGCTTGAATTGAATTTTGTCTTTTTAAAGCTCGTTGAAATTAAACATTTGTATATATCATTTTTGAAACTATCGATATCTATGGGATTTCGATCGGTGTATTGATTTGAATGACGTGCATTCGAAGATTGAAATTAAATATTCAAATTGTATTTAAGGCAAGGAGTCCGCTGCCCACCACCCCCTTTTCCTTGGCCACTTCTGCATGCATGAGCCACCAATATCAATTGTCTCCAAGCTGCCCGTTCTCTGTTTCGTTTTCCTCTCCCTCTCTGCCTCTTTATTCCTGCCCCGTCTTTTAGTGTACACTCATCATCCCACTCCCACTGCCACGCCCACTCTCTTTCGCCCCTTTACCAGTAAGTTATTGTTGCTGCCGTTCATTGCCGCTCGAGCATTAAATTGCTTTATTATGCTTGACGTTATTATGCCCACTGTGCAATTTGCTGCTGGTCAGTGCTCCTAGCCACCTACCCCCATTCGCTTGTGTTCCCTGTCCGCCATGCCCCTGCCAATACCTTGCCACATTGTGTTGTCCTTCAGTTGGATTTCTTTGAGTGGAAGATACAAAGGAAAATATCAAAATAATACAAACCAGCTTCACACATTTTCATGTCATTTTCCTGTCAAATTTCGTGACTTATTATTGTTTGTGGCTTTTGCTCGATTGAAAACAGTTCGACTTATTGTATTCAAATATATATATATATAGCTTAAATTTGTTTCAAATTGAAAATTGCGTTGCCTGCTTCAAGTCGCACAAATCTCGACAAAAACGCTGCTTAATTGAAGGTGCACGCGCTGCCCCGTAAATCATTCAACGAGCATTACACAACAGATTTGCTGTTGATTCAAGATGACTGACGCCAAAAGTCTCGACCAACAATCTAGCACCTCCCCTCGTCCCGCCCCCAACTCGCTACCCCTTATTTTGCCGGCCAAAATCTGGAGTGTTGTCGTTCTCGCTGATTTTGCCTTCGAAGCAGAGATTATGTGAATGTAGAAATGCGAGAATAATGCTCAAAATATCTTACGATTTGCACTCGCAATGTATTACTGGCATTAGTGCCCCAGCTCCATGTATGCATGTGTGCTTGTCTGTGTGTTGTTGTTGTGTCTGTTTGTGTGTGTTGAGTCCTGCAAAGTGTGTTGCCCGCTGAGCCGTTGATTCTGCTGTGATAGCCTCCGCTGTGGGCTGTGGGCTGTGGGCCCCATCACTGCCATCACTCCTTCTGCGTCTCCTGTACGTCTCTGTGCGTATTCCCGAAGTAAACAACATAAATTGTTGTTAAAGTCAACACAGGACAAACGCTACTGAATGCCCCATTGCTTGCTCCATGTATCTCATCAGTGAGTCATCCATATACATAGGTTTATTACGATAAAAAATCGCCCTGAATTCTACAAATTCGACATACTTTGACGCCAACGATTCCTCACCTTATTATTTAATAAGTTAACTTTAAGATTGTGACTTTCCAAAAACCTGAGTTTGTGTTTCTTAATTTCAGTTTGCATTTTTCTACAATTTTTAAATAAAAAAATCTGTATTGCATTTCTACTATTTATTTCTCAAAAAAAAGAGGAAAAAATAATCATGTTTTGTTGATTTCTTGCAAACTCTTCAAATTTTAAGCAAAATGTCTTTTTTTTCGTATATCTAGAAAATATATTTAAAAATAAGAAAAATTGTCTAATTTGTATGGAGATATTCATTTAAGCCCAATTTGCTCAGTGTCAGTCCGATTTTGTTCTAAGTGTACATAAGAGAATACACATCTTTGGCCAACCACTTGTTGTTTTTGCCAGATATGAGCAAACATAGCTATCATGGCTTTAAGTGCTCCAAGTGGGCAAGTTTCCAACGGCAAATGGGCGGATTGGGAATTGACAAATGCATATTTGTTAGCCAAAAGCAAATGGCATTTGTAACTAATAAGAGCCTAAATAAATAACTGCAAACTGTTAACATTTTCATTGCCATATTGTTAAACTGTTAAACTGTATACATATTTTATAGTGCACCACATTTGATGGTCTGCTTTTAAACGATTGCCAGCGACGACTTATCGCCCGTGTCACACGTGAATTATTCGATGTTCACTTGTTTTTTTTGCGATTATCTTAAGTGCATTTTAAGCATAATTCACTGCTACGTACATATGGTGCATCTGCTTTGAGGTTAGTATGGCACACACTGAAAGAAATCAAGGGGAGCAGCTAAGAATGGCATGTTAAGCGAAGAAGACAACAGAAACGAAACAAAAATAAATTTGTTGAATGCATTTCTTACAGTTGTCCAGCTGACATCTCTTCTCTCCTTTCAGCTCATCACAGTTATTTCCTTTTCTGCTGTCACTTTTCCCACTCTTGCACTCATATGTATTCAGAATGCATGAGAGAGGGATGGCTAGAGTGTAGTGTCAGTGACAAAGAGAAGTGTGCGAGAGGGGTGTAGCGAGAGAGTGGCAGGTAGCGACTCAAACAACTCCATCTCATTTTAAAGTCAATGGACGCCAGCTGGCGCACACGCCCACATACACACATACACACGCACACATGTGTATCGAACCAAATTGATTGATTTGCCCAATGCTGTGCGAGTGCCACGCAATCTGTGTGAGGCAAATCTCGACTCGGTTTTAGTGTATTTTAAGCAAATGCCATAAATATTTTAGCACTGCACAACACACACACACACTCACACATATAAATATATAACTCTGACTTTCGTCTAAAGCTGTTTGGTATATTGAGTCAATGGTTGTCAGTTGGCTTTTTGTGTGTGCTTCTGCTGACTCATGGCTCATTAGTCGTGAAGCCAGACACAGGGCAGGGCGGGGCATGGGAAACTGGGTTGCCAACTGGGAATCCAGCTGTGAATGCGGCAACAGCAAGTGCGACGCATATACCACAAGCTGTGGCCTTAAACTAGTCATCTGATTAAATTTGCCACACATGCAACACTGCACGATCCTTTTGCCACACGACAGTCGAACAGTTTTGCCCGATAGCATTCTGTTCACAAGCCAGCAAAGCGCAGACAAATAAATATATTAAGAGATCTGCCCGGGCATCAGTAACGGGTTGTCCGCAGCTGCTCAACACATTACTCAGTGGTCTCATAAACCATTGTGTGTGTGAGTGTGTGCATGTGTGTGTGCATGTGTGTGTGTGTGATTTTGCCCATGAGTGCTTTTCAAATACACAAACAAACACATACGCATTGGCTAGCCATTGCCTCTGGCAGGTCGTCTATGAAGTGCAAAATAAATACAATAAAAATCGTTAACGAGTCAAAGGAAACAACAAAACAATTAGAAATGCTCGTGTGGAGCGAGCTCGACTGGCTGAATACCCTGTATCCAAGTCTGTTGTTTACAGTTGTTTACAGAGCGAGTTTTTATCGATGTGTAATTTATTGACTTCAAGAAAAATACAGATATGCTCCAAGTCCCGTCCAGATCACTTCCAAAACTGAGGGACATGGCTATGTCGATACGGTTACACACTTGTCGACAACATTGTAGTACTCTCTGCAAGGGTATAAGCAACACCACAAGGCAACAATAAAACAATAGCCGTAGAAGCCAGCACCATTGAGTAGCAAATCAGGCAAGCAATAGATAAGCGAAAGCCCGGAAAATAAATAAAATATATATAGCATCGGAGACTGAAGGTACGGTAAAACCCATAAGCCAAATCGAAAGTAAGAATATAAAAACTTGATGTAGACCATTATGTAAAATACAAAATACAAAATGGCTATAAAAAAAAAAGACTTGAATACAACTTAAATTACTTAACAACTTGTAGTCGAATAATATTGGAGAAAATTGTAATTTTGGTTTATGTGAGGAACTCACATGAACCAACTGGAGCAACCGAATGACCGAAGTTGTTTAGAATTCGAGTGTCGTTGTTGTTGTTGCTCTTGTTCAACCCTTGGCCAGAAAGTCAAGTGTGTGCACATATCCATATATATATATATATATATATATATATATAGATGGCAAAAATGGGTGCAAAACAAGCTGTGAATCTGATTACACGTAAAGTGCTAAGAAAAAAATTCGATCACGTAAATTGAGTTTACACTTTAAGGAGCATCCCAGGCGAACAAAGAAAACATTTGCGGCAGGGCAGCACGTAACTCGCCAAAGTGTATTTGAACAGTGCACGATATTTGCTTAGCTCCTTGGAGAAAATAGTGGTGCGTGGTGCAGGGTGCAGGGTGAGGGGGGAGTAGGTGTAGGGGTGGTTGGGTTAAAGCTCGAAAAGGTAAACGCCTTAAAGAAAGCAATCTTCATTTTTATTTGTAGTAGCATGGCTGCTGTTGTCAACTTGTGTGTGTGAGTGTGAACACATTCAATGTTTGATACATATAGATAGTAAATTAATTGGTGAAATATTTCAACCAGTTAAATGTACAAAATGCATTTTCCGAAAAAGTGATTGAAGCAGCATCGTCATGAACATAGAAATATATATATATATATATATATACTATATATATATATACTACAGTGTCATCGTTGGCGAATATATCGATAGGTTTATAAAACAAATAAAATAATTAATAAAGAAGCAAATAAAAATACAACTGGAACAAAACAAGAACCAATGAGTGGAATCCACAAAAACCGGGAGACGATCCGGAGCATCCCAAAATGTAATTGAGCTTGTTCCCCCAGCCCCCCCTCCCCCACAACAAACGATTAATGACGGCCAATTCGCACGAAGGCTGATCGTCCCTAACCCTCAAGGCATCAGTGATGAGCAATGCTGCAACAGTGATGCTCATTTTGCCCGTCAGTGATGCACACTTTAGCAGCCAATAAAGTAAAAAGAAAATATACATTTTTGTAAACTTTAATGGATTACTTTTATAACGCAATTTTATGTGGGCCAACTAAATATTATTTTTTTAGTTGCTGGATTCTATCTCCAGCCAGGTGATCGTTGCACGGCGTGCCCACATCTTTTTCTTCAGATCCATAGCAACCGCTCCGGCTTTTTTATTACCATTTTCTTCGAAAGTCGCGGAGGCGCCACCGCCAATTTCATTCTCGTCCGGGCCGGTGCCATTGGCATTGTTGCCGTTGGCGGACGCTTCGTCAGCTGTGACAGCGGCGACTTTGACCATCTTGCTCGCTGTGGCACCCACGTTGTCTTCCTGAGCGGCATCGACTGCGGCGCGAAGAGCGGCACGTTTTTGCCGGCGTGTAGTGCATGACATCTTGAATCCCAAAGCTGCAATGGTAGTTTCACGTTAAATCAAAAAAGGTCGCAAATAATTAATTAAAAATCAACTTACACTTACTTTCCTCTGTAATCTGTAATTTTCGTGCGACAGTCGACAGCAGACTGATCGCAATCAACATGAAGCTTCACAGTTAACAGATATCGCACTCCTAACATAACGAGTAGTCTCTCTATTTTAACAGCGGATCGGACTGTCCTTCTGTCCTGAGAGAGAGAGCAAATTGTGTCATAGTGTGCTACTCTTTACTCTTAGTGATGGCAACTTGCACAAATGTTGTTAGACATGAAGCTAACAACATTTGTTCAATTTGCCATCTCTAAGCCTATTCAAATGACCGGGGGGGGGGGGGGGGGGGTTGTTGGGTGTAACTAACACTTGTTATACATAATGTTGCTGGCTGGGGGAGATAAGCTACAAGGGCGTAGTCAGATTTTCGCAAAGGGGAAATTCAAATTTCATAGTCTAAGCCAATTTTTTTTTTTCTTAGAATCAATCTCCAAATATAGAAGATCAAGTTTATTTGTTCGCTGAACAATATTTAAAAATGAAAATTATACAAAATTCAATATTGAAGAGCTTTTTGTTCCAAAATTAAAAATCTTAATTAAAGAATACTTAAAAGAATCATTATTAAAGCACTTCATTCTAGAATGGAACTAATATTAGTTAATCAAATTTAACCTTAACATTATTTAACCTTAGTACAATATTAATCTTCACAATTGAAGAACTGTGAAAGGACAATATTGATTGAAGAATTTTCAAGTTTTAATTTACATTTCTACAATCCTTTAGGAAAATATTAATTAAAATACTTTAACATCAAAATAATATAACCACAAGAAGACATAACATATTATTTGTAATGGCTTTTTCTATGAATATAGAATCGAAAATAATTAAAGATTTTTACTGCATACTAATTTTTGTTTATACTTTTTAGACTAAGACTAATAAATGCAGTCAAACCGAATCCATAAATTATTAGCACATGTAGTTCCTTGACCACCAATTTGAAGCCACAGCTAAGGGGTGAAGGTGAAAAGAGTGAAGCGATTTCAAGTTCAACTGATTTAAACTAATAAAATTCCAGCCAATACAATAACGGTCATTCAGTCACATGCAAATGCTATTAATATGTGTTCACACCGGTTAAAATCATTAATATAAGTTTTGGAATGTATTCATAAATTCGGGACGGCGCGAACGCCATTCCATTTGCTTGTATATATATAAAGTTCACAAATTGTGTTGAGTGAAGAAGGGAGGGCAGCTGTCCCCTGTCCACGTATATACTCATGTATTCCAAAACATCGTTTAAAACATAGATTCCACGTTTATTGTCAAATTTGCATATTAGTCTTTTGATATTTTGAGGTTAGAACAGGTACTAAATGCTCAGCAAAAAAAATCCTGAAATTAACGTATATTTTTATTCTCAAAACCGATACATAAATTACCGAAAAACTAACTCCAAATGAACATAGAAATATATATATATATATATATATACTATATATATATATATATATATACTACAGTGTCATCGTTGGCGAATATATCGATAGGTTTATAAAACAAATAAAATAATTAATAAAGAAGCAAATAAAAATACAACTGGAACAAAACAAGAACCAATGAGTGGAATCCACAAAAACCGGGAGACGATCCGGAGCATCCCAAAATGTAATTGAGCTTGTTCCCCCAGCCCCCCACCCCCACAACAAACGATTAATGACGGCCAATTCGCACGAAGGCTGATCGTCCCTAACCCTCAAGGCATCAGTGATGAGCAATGCCTGCAACAGTGATGCTCATTTTGCCCGTCAGTGATGCACACTTTAGCAGCCAATAAAGTAAAAAGAAAATATACATTTTTGTAAACTTTAATGGATTACTTTTATAACGCAATTTAATGTGGGCTAACTAAATAGTTGCTGGATTCTATCTCCACCCAGGTGAGAATTGCACGAATTGCCAACATCTTTTTCTTCAGATCCATAGCAACCGCTCCGGCTTTTTTATTACCATTTTCTTCGAAAGTCGCGGAGGCGCCACCGCCCATTTCATTCTCGTCCGGGCCGGTGCCATTGGCATTGTTGCCGTTGGCGGACGCTTCGTCAGCTGTGACAGCGGCGACTTTGACCATCTTGCTCGCTGTGGCACCCACGTTGTCTTCCTGAGCGGCATCGACTGCGGCGCGAAGAGCGGCACGTTTTTGCTGGCGTGTAGTGCATGACATCTTGAATCCCAAAGCTGCAATGGTAGTTTTACGTTAAATCAAAAAAGGTCGCAAATAATTAATTAAAAATCAACTTACACTTACTTTCCTGAGCGGCATCGACTGCGGCGCGAAGAGCGGCACGTTTTTGCTGGCGTGTAGTGCATGACATCTTGAATCCCAAAGCTGCAATGGTAGTTTTACGTTAAATCAAAAAAGGTCGCAAATAATTAATTAAAAATCAACTTACACTTACTTTCCTGAGCGGCATCGACTGCGGCGCGAAGAGCGGCACGTTTTTGCTGGCGTGTAGTGCATGGCATCTTGAATCCCAAAGCTGCAATGGTAGTTTCACGTTAAATCAAAAAAGGTCGCAAATAATTAATTAAAAATCAACTTACACTTACTTTCCTCTGTAATCTGTAATTTTCGTGCGACAGTCGACAGTAGACTTATCGCAATCAACAGGAAGCTTGGCGAATATATCGATAGGTTTTGGTGATCGATTGAGAGACCATCGTTTGAAAAGAAAAGCACGAAGAAAAGGAGAAGGGATGCGTGCAGAAAATATTAAAAAAATGAATAAATAATTGATAAGAAAAATAAGTGTTATATTTATTTATAAAACAAATAAAATAATTAATAAATAGGCAAATAAAAATAAACAAGCAAACCAGCGGCAACAAAAGGCGAAATGAACCAACGCCGCCACCAAGATGGTGGTATTTGTTTTTTGTTACAAAACAAAATAACAAAATCGGTATATATTTATTATATATTCATATAGTTTTTAGTTTCCCTCAATTTTTAAGCTATATTGATGAAACTTGGAAACATGGGTGGACATCAATCGGAGCCGAGTGGTTTATTATGCGCTTAATATTTTGGCATAAAATCGTTAACATTTGAACTCATTTTGTGTTCCGGCTTAATTTTTGCGCGCGGTCAGGATTTATTTAAAGGGATTTGTCGTGGTTGTTGACGCCCTAATTTCATTTACTTGCCAGATGCGACGTTGCGCCCCCCCCCCCCCCCCCCACACACACACAAACACACACGGAGTACAACTTTTGAATTTTGCCTATCCTCAGTGCACGCTTTCTTGTCAGTAGCTGTGAAAAATAACATTAACGCTGGGCAGGATACCAGCGCAACATTCAAACAAAACAAAAACAAATATAAATAAATATATATATATATATATATATGTATACTTATACGTATGTACATATAAAATAAATATAAAGAGGCCAGCGTGTGCGTGACTCATTTGCATGTAGACATGCATACATACATATACAATGATGTACAAGTATATATCTCTACACTCAGACAAAATATAGTTTTATGCTGACAATAATAATAAAAACATTGTCAAATTAACGTAGCTAATTCATATTAATTTCTTTATTAAATCCTTTTTGCAATTCCCCAAATGGTTTATTTTAGCGGTTCGAACTCAATCCGATTTTCGGCTTATATGTTTTTTTTTTTGAGTGTCGGTGTACGGTATATATAAATATACATGCATATATGGATATCTGTTTGTGTATGCAATTTGGACTCATCCATGGAATCGAAAATCTTCTTATCATTTTCATGTGGATGTCGTTTATGGCTTGTGGCTGAGCTGGTCGTCAGCTCATTTAAATTAACAGCTCAGCGTGTCGAAAAGTGAGGGGAGCGTACTCGGAGAGCAGCAGGAGGAGGAGGGAATAGCTCTGTTTTGGGGCATGCCGCATAGTCGACGCGACTCTGTTTGCAAGTAATTTCAACTTTAATAAATCGATTTGTGGCAGCCAAATTGAATTTCATTCAGCACCCAAAAATCTCCACATCACGTTTTCATACCCTGTAACCATGACCTTATAGGGTACTCTAAAATTGTGATAGCTTACTCTGATGAGTTCCTATGGCAGCTATATATATATATATATATATATATATATATATCGTACTCATTTATTGATTATTGTTTAATTCAAATATTATGAACATAATAATAATTTGCATATTGGATAAGTTTGTTTTTGGTATCATAGAAGAACTCTTGCGACCGATCGTTACAAATGTTGTTACTTAACTGTGAGGCACTTGTTTGGTTATCATCACTCAACTCAAACCCTTCTTATAAGGGAAATCATCTTTCGGCCTGTATAAAATAATGCTTCGATGGAGTTGGATATTTGCCAAGTTTTATCAAGAGAAAGTGAGGAAATTTTGCTCATCCGAATAAGAAAAACTCGGCTGGGCTAGTGATGCTCAATAAAATACATATATACCTTAGAAGTTGCATTCAATATGTGGCATACGTTACAACAAAACAAAAATACCCACTTCAAGGGTGCAACAAGCTGACAAAACAGTGGAAAAGCCGCTCATTTAAGTTTAATATGTATGCAAAATAGGTGGTAACTAGTCAAGTCAAAGTGAAAGATTTCTAGAGGCAGAGTCTGATAGGAGAGGAGTGGAGAGAAGAGGGGAGAAGAGGAGAGGGTGGCGAGGCTGGAGCATGGAATAAATCGCTCTCTAAATTCGCATAAATCGAATAAACCAAATGCCACTTAAAATGCAATTATAACACAGAAAATGCAACGCAGCGTGGGAGACTGTGGATCGGGTAGGGTTAGGGGGTAGGGTGGTAGGGTGGTAGTTTGTTGGGGATTCTAGTTGAAGGACTTACTACTGAGTTGTGGCAACAGTCAGTCAGTCAGTCAGTCAGCCATCAGCGTTTAATTGCCAAAAGAGTGGCAGCTGTTGCCGTGCAAGCAACTGCAAGGTTAAAGAGGGGATTAAGCGGTGTTGATGAGGGTTTGTGAGGGGGAGGGTTGGAAGTGGTGACTATACATATAAGACCTTTAGGTGGCTTTCAGTTTGTGATAAGACGGAAGATTAAGCCAATTAGAGTTGTACTTAAACGAGACCGGGAGATACTCTGCGCCCAGTTTTGGGTGGATTAATAAGAGCTATGCATAAAGTGCAATATTCAAAGTGATTGACTATAGCTTCTATATACTTTTCATGTAAAATCTGGAGTGTAAATCGATTTTGGAAATAAATTATAACTTCAGCAATTACTGATGCAGAAATTCGTTTAGGCTTACTTCCTTCCTCGCTGTGTACGCGATGAGTAAATAAAAAAAAAAAAAAATAAAAAACAATTTTATGGATTGAGGCATACGTGAAAATCTGTATGCGGAATTTTACGAGATTTTGCGATGTATGTCGTTAAAATGGTCACAAAATGTTGTAAAAATCCAAATTAAAATGCGCCCAAGATCAACAAAGTAACAAGAACAAACCCAAACCTGAGGCGGATGTGGCTAGAAGGTATCCTGTAAACTGAATCAACTTTAAAGCAGGGCAAGAATATGTGTGTTTATTATATATATAATATATATTTAAATGCAAATAATATTACTGGAATATATTTTCAAAAGGTTTATACCATTGGAGGTATGCCCAAATTGTCAATAGCATATTTGACTGACCCGATTCTGCGAGGACACTAAGCTCAATCAGACATTCAATTATATGAATGATAAATCAAGATTGATTGAAGATATATATATATATATATATGTATAAGCTGCTCTCCTCTTTTATATATTTCTTAAGTCTTATCCAACATTTATTTTATTTTTGGCATTTTCAAGGGGCTATATTAAAGCAACAACAGCAACAACAACAAAGATTGGCTGAAGGCTCAGCAAGAAAGTATATGAATTTTATTAACGTGATTTTTTATATGCGCCACGTTAAAATATGCATAACAACAACAACATACAACAACAACAACAACAATGGCAAATAATGTGCAGTAAATGCAAAAAATAAAATAAAAAACTGGGGCAACAAAATAAAATGCGTAAAAAAATGGAGAGTTGGTTGGGGAATGTATGGCAATGCTGCGGCTTTTGTCCAGGCAGATAAGATTCTAATGAAAAATTCACACACAGAAGCTCGCACACACACCCCCACACACACACACACAGAGAAAGCCACGCGGACAAATGTTGTTATTTCAATGTTCTGATAAGGGAAAGGCGACGGTGCTTCAGAGACTTGCTCACCAAATTCCTTGCCCAGATCCTTCAAGCTCGAGTTTAGAGTTGGCTAATATCGGCAACAAGGACCTAACCAGTTTTTCGTAAAGGGTCTGACCGAATTGTAATTTTTCCGAGATTTTAATCTAGGTCATATCTCATACATTGTAATCGCCCAAAGTTAAGACGTAGATGGAGCAGCCGTCCCCATGGCCCCCCATTGCGTTCGCCCATGGACTGCTCGATGCGACTAACTGGGCTAAATAATATTTGAAATCCCTCAAAGTATGAGCCTATGGAAGACCAGTTTGGGCGATAGTCATTGAGTTTGAGTACATACATATATATATGTGTGTATTATGAATGGATCGAACCAAATCGAATTACTATATTTTTTCAGTTGTTGTTGTTTCTTGTTGTTTTGCCAATCTCTGTAAGTCCTGTTATTATGAAGTGCATATCCTTGGGTGGCTAATTAAATGACAGCCAACGAAAAGAGAGCACAAAAGCCGCCGCCACCAATTAGGTAATTGAAATAAAAGAGCTGCCGACTTCTGACGCCGTCGTGCATTATGGAACCTTCAGACAGATACACACACACACACACACACACACACACACATACTCAAGAGCACACCTGAGCACGCTTTGATGGGCTTAATGTTTTCGGTGCACCCTACGCTCAACAACTGGCTTAATGGATTAGCAGATGGCATGAGGCCATATGATTTTTTCTAATATTAGCGGATTTCAGATCCGTTAGATATATTTGTGATTGATTGGAGGCATATTAAAATTTGATGAAGGAAATTTGTTACAGGGTATCAGAAATCGAGCACTGCTGATTGTTCTCCTTCTCACGCGTCAAATAGTTGCCCCCAAATGCGGTAATTACATAAGTGCCGCCTGGGCCTGGGCCTGGTCCTGGGCCTGACTGTCAGTAATCTCAGTCTCAGTGCTGACGACATACACACGTAGGCACACACACACACACACGCACGCATACACACACACGCATACACACACACAGACACGCAACAGCCTCATGTGGGACCTTTATTTGTTTGGCTGCGTGTACTTTTTGATTCAACATAATAATGTCATCATTTAGAAGCTAAACACAGCCGACTTGCTTTCTTTTTTTATGTCGTTAGTTTTTTTTTGTTGTTTTTTTTTGGTTTTTATTTTTATGTACTCCAGCGAAGCGTCTCTTTAAGGCACAAAATGAAAACAATGAAGAGATGCAGAAAGTTGATTCAAGAAATTGATTAAGAGTGAAGAAGTTAATTCGAACCTTAATCAAGTTGTAGAAGGCCTTAAGACGTGGCTCCACTGATTGCTCACCCATTCGAGGATAAAACAAGCAACTTTATTATTAATTTAACGCATAGCGGCAGGGGGAGGGGGACTTAATACTTGGTTAACTGTAATGTGAGTTGGCGATATTGCGGATGGTAAACAAATTGCGGAAAAATATTAAGTACAGTAAAAAGTTATCCTGTACAAACCATCGTGACAACGCAGCCATATTTTCCCCTGCTCCACAGCTTCACTCCCCCCTTCAGTCACGCCCCGTTTTCCGATAGCAAGCAGCTTATGAACAGCTGTCGGATATGTTTTGCTTCCACAATAACCCAACCAAAGCCCACCTCCTCTCCTCCCATGTGACTTGACTCTGTGCTCGAAAATAATTCGACTTTTTATACCCAGTGGCCAAATGGATGCAGCATTGACATCTCTCTCCCCACAGACGTAAGAGATTAGAAATCGCAATAAAAATAAGTGGCAGCATTATGTCATCATGTGCTGCATGGCCTTTGGACTTGAGAGATTGCCGAGTTTTCTGCTTTTATGGCATAGCTATCTGGGTGAGCTGCCCAAGGTTCGTCTACCAGGAATCATATTCGCGGCAATCATAATTGTATAATAACTTCTTGAGGAGTATCCGTTTAGTCGATGCACACCTTCATGGTGCCTTCAAACATTCTTCTGAGCTAAAATGCCAGCTTTCCACTGATGTGTTCCTCATTACCAGTACCCCTCGTCCCACCCATCCCATTTTCACTGCCGCTTACCAACGTGCTCGTCTCTTTTTTGTGTACGCATTCGGTAAATGACAAAAGAAGCGCCAGGTAGGTAGCACATACTGACACGCCTCCCCCCCCCCCCCCCAAATGGCGGCTGTGTGCCATTTTGGCAAATCGATAAGATGGCAAATTAAACTTACCTTATGGCATCTGACATCTCTCTCTCTCTCTCTTTCGCTCTCTTTCAGATGGCATATGGAACGCCGTAAGGATTACGGATTAGGGAGACAAAAGTCAAAAGCTACACACCTGCTAACGAGCCAAGTTTAACATCTGTGCCAAGACCCGATCTGACTGATCAGGTGTAAAATACCGCTAACCATTTCGGCTAATGGCATGCAAATTAAATTACCCATTTCGCTGGCTCCGAGTTTCAGCCGCAAAGCCTCCAACAAGTCACATC
Organism: Drosophila nr. perissopoda 5 BK-2023a; assembly: GCA_035044105.1. Taxonomy (NCBI): domain Eukaryota; kingdom Metazoa; phylum Arthropoda; class Insecta; order Diptera; family Drosophilidae; genus Drosophila; species Drosophila nr. perissopoda 5 BK-2023a. The sequence continues at coordinate 769,949 of JAWNMK010000358.1, forward strand.
AGAGTCGACCATAAATTTCCATTTTAATGCCATTATTCAAGAGTCATATCTGTCCCCCGCTCCCCGTTCCCCGTTCACCGTTCCCCGCTCCCCAGGCTCCGTTCGAGCTTTGCAGCTGTAAGAGCAAACAAATCGGTGGACTACTTAAATTAATGTTTCCAATTAAAGATTCGAGTTGAAACTGAAACTAATTTCAAAAAAAGGCTTAAAGTAAAACAAATTCAAATTTCTTTTTTTTTTTGTTAACTTAATTTATTTAGCATAACATTAATATTGTGGAACATTTATCAACCATTTTTGAAGGTTATAAAACATTGATTTGAAATATTTTTATATTTTTATTTTTAAAGACTTAAATCCTTGTGCAAAATAAATCGAAATCTGTACAATTATCTTAATTGAATTGGTTTTTGATTTCGTTTGATGACATTTTTGAATTAAAACAGTGTTTCGAATGAAAAACCGAGTGTTTTTTTTGGTTGTATTTGAAATAAATTGAAATTTCTGCAAAATGAATTACTAGGTTGAAATTGTGGCACAGGATTCCCAATTACTTAGCAGCTCAATTAAGTTGAGGAGAGCACAGTTGTTGCCAGTGCAGCAGTTGGTTTGAGTTTATGTGCATAGTAGAGTTATGCAAATCAAAGGACACTGCATGTCAAAGGACCTCTGCCGACGAGCAGGGAGGATGGGGGAAGGGTGGTAGGCTAAAATAAAGAGGCGTGCAAATTGGAGCGTATGCAGGACAACATGCCATCTAGGATAAAAGAAAACCCATTGCCATGCGCATATTAAACACCCAGCACCCACACAAGCACACACACGCACACACACACACGCACACACACACTCACACACACACAGTGTGCTTCCTTTGATAAAGGGCAGCAGACATGAAAGGCACCGAAAACCCACATTTGATTTGAGGTTGTTGTGACAAACAACTGGGTTTTCCTGCATATTTATGAATCCACAATGATGGCTTGCAGTGATATTGATTGGCTGATTGATTGATTGATTGATTGCACTGGCACTGGCCCTGGCCAAATAAAGAACGTAAGCAACAACAAAGCGATTGTACTTCTAAGGGGGAACTCTTGCCATTATCATCATCCGCAACCAAATGGAAGGATACCAAATGAATGTCGAAATTGTGACATTTGCGATACAGTTGAGGCAGCCAAAAGTCAACACCTTTGGCCCTTGACCCCATTGAAAACACATCTGTGTAATCTGTTTGTTTGTTTGTTTGTTTGTTTGTTGCTTTTCACACATCACAAACGAGCAGTAAAACCATAAAATAAAACATTTGAGGCGAGGTGAAGCGTGGCAAGCTTTTGCAATTCTGTTGGCATTGCCACACAAAAGTGGTACGAGAAACGCGACTAACAACGGCACAGTGATCACTCGAATTATGCACCTTGTCGCTAATTACTGTTGCCTCATTTTTGATATTAATGCTTTTTACCAAATAAAATTAGTCATTGCGTGGAATGAGAATTGTTTATTTTCATAGGTGCAACAAACAAAGATTTCTACATTTGTTTCAATTAAAATCCTAATGAATTAAATAAGTTTTTTATTTGATTTTTATCGGTTTGTCTTTGGCTTCATTTCATAATATTCATGCGTCGAAGTTTGCTTACATTTTCCAAGCTTTCCGTTTGCTGCTGTGGCAGCTTCTTCTTTTGGTTAGTTTTTATGAGTCGCTGCTTTTAATTTAATTAAAATTTCATTCACACAAACATACATACGTTATGTATGTACCATGTTGAAAATGTTGCAAGACAAACTAATGTTTGTAGTTGCACATAATTGAAATGTTACAAAACAGCAGTGGAAGTAAATATCACTTTAAATAAGACATCAAATTTATTATTATTATAATTGGGGAACCAGCACTGAGCCTATTGCTCCTCCATCAAACCCAGCTCCTGAGATTTCTACATGCATCCCTAGGATGTTGCATCTTTTGCTAGTTAAGGCGGCACATTCTGCCAGGATGTCCACAAAACTTGCATACCTAATTGAGATAGGTGACTTCTCATCCACAATGTCCTGTCAATAGACCGGTGAGTATCCTGAGCCTGTTCTTTCCCATGGATATTACTGGCTTAAATCGTTTTTGATTATGGCCACCCAAACGACTTCCGGCTTGTCGGAGTCCTGGTGCCTCTGCCCAGCTCCGTTTTCGCCTCTGTCTTTCTTCGCTTCTGAGCTGCAGCCGTATTGTGTGTCTTCCTATGCCCCAATACGGTAGACATCAAATATACTTTAAATAATATATTTAAATTCTTTATAGTCGCGAACTATCAGAGTTCAAAATAATTGGCAAGCAGCAAATGAAATTAACTTTAATTAATGCTCTTTTATGGATGACAAAGTACTTTGATATGTTTACACAGATATCAATCAGGTTGTGTATGCTTGTGTGTGTGTGGGTGCGTGTGTGTGTGTGTGTGTGTGTGTGTGCGTGTGTGTGCGTGTCCCCAGACTGACATAAATCAAATGTGTGCCAGCGCATGGAAATTACACTAATTAATAATACATATTGCTAATTAAATGCCATTCATGGGGTCGCCTTGAGCCAAGTCCCTTTTTTTTGTTTTGCTTACTTTAGTGCACACGCTTATATACAAATGTATACATATACATATATATATACATATATATACATACATATATATATATGTATATACATATGTATGTATACTTGTTTCGGATTGGGTGGCTGCCTAATCGCTCCCCATCCAGGCCGCATTCTAATGGTCAATGGCATGGCAAGAAGTATCGTCGACTTTTTATGGCCTTAAAGAATTTCCAATTGCGGCGCAGTTCAAACTGTCAGCTGTTGTTCGGGTGATTTGTGAACGCAGCAGCAGCACACGGGGGGGGGGGGGGTTTGCTTAGCTTTGGGGGGTGGAAAGTGGTGGGGGGGGGGTGGTGGTGGGTGATTCAATGGCAGCGCATTAAGATTCAGTATAAAGCAACTTAAAGACTTCTAATGCCGTTAACACAAACGGTTTTTTTTTTTTATGTGCGATTAACGCTTTTTGGCGTATAATTATTGGATTGATTAGAGAACTGGTATTGATTAAACGGGTTTTAGCTCATTAATATTGATATTCGTTTTGGGTAGCAGCAAATAATTGAATCTCGTTCCTAAACAGACATTAATTAGCCTGCGTCGCGATTAATGATATTTTCGATTTATTTGCCTTCAATCACTTTCTTTGTAACAAAAGCGATTTATTTGGATTTAGATTTGGCCAATTTACATTTTTTCAACTACATAAATTTTGTAAAAAATCATGTCTCTAAATTCAAATGGATTATTCGTTTAAAGCTCAAGCCATAATGAAAATCGTATACCTGTGAAAATTGGAACAGTTTTGTGCAAATCGATTTTTTTATTTTTTTATTTTTTTGAGTAAAGTTTTAACATGAGTTTTGAAAAAGCAAAGCAGTTCAAAGACACACGAAAGTCATGCAAAGTCAAATAAAATTTATCACGCAACAGACATTTATATAAATTTATATATATATATATATATATATTTAAAATGTGAGGAGTTAAGGTGTTCAAAGGCCAAGGGTAAAAACCCGTTGGTGTGTAAGCAGCTCGGAAGACAAAAATGCGGGAACATATATATGTATTTAGATGCATATATAGAAATGTATTTATATATATATATGTATATATATGGATATATATGTGAATTGTACATCGAGGGGTCGCGTTTGACTTTGACTTTGAGTCTGAGTGGTGTTTCCTTTTTATTTTTCGTTCGACGCGTGTTTGCCAGGACGACAATTTATTTGAATTTTCCTTTGCCACTGACGAGCCGAGCCGGTTGATATATCCGATGTTGTTATTGTTCCTGTTGTTGTGGTTGTGTTAAATCTGCATTAAGATTTCATTTGCCAACCAACACAAGACATTTCATATTCAACTTGTACATTTCTCTGTTCGACCAGGGGGGGGGGGGGGGGGAGTAACCAAGTAGTCGCATAATTCAAAACACACGGCCCGACCGACAGATGCCAGTCACAACAGCTGTGGCTCAAATATGACGCAGACGCATGAATCGTTAATCGATTGTCAGCACCGACTTAGAATAAGTGCTTTCAACACATACTAAAAGTATGCCAACAAATACACAAATGACGTATGCGTATATGTATATGTATATGTATATGCATATGCATATGTATATGTTAATCATTGTCGTTTCCAGCTATTCGCCTTGAATAAATGTTGGCCAGATAAAAACTAGATTCACTTGCATATTTTCAATGTTTATCATTTAAGTAATTTATATATATATATATATATATATATATTCGAAAAGATCACAAATTGATCAATCATTGTTTGAAATGTACATTTTGCAAACATATTTTATATATATAGACAATATATAAGTGCTTTTCCATTTTCATTTGATCTAAAATCAACATCGTGTGACATTTGGCGAATATGTTTTTGGGAACACAGTACGCACACAGAGTACATGTTGTACGGAGTGGTATTCTTATGGCACCTATTGTACTACAGCATATACCTTTATATACAATATATACATACATACATACATATATACATTTATGACATTTAGTTCTGCGACTGACGACTGGCGTGCTTTTTGTGTGCTTTAAAAATGAATTACGCGATGCTAAACAACAATAATAACAACAACAATAATAACAACAACAACAACAACAACAACAACAAAAGCAGCTACAGTAACAGAATAAAGAATCGCTTTACAAACGAAAATCCCTTCAGACACTGTGGCGCCTTTACCCCAAAAATACTACAAAATATTTTCAGATGAGACCATATGGGAGACCGACCATACTGCATACAAATATTAAATACCCAAATCGGAATATTTGTATAAACATAAGCTCCTCCTAACTACGCCTTAAGTCTATATTTTAATGAATCATTTATAAATAAGGTACTGAAACTGATATTACATACATATGTATGTCTCATCATATCAGCATTGATCTGCCAAGAAGAGCAAATATTGAGATGATGGGGCACAGGCTCAGGAAGCTAACCCAGACATTTTTGAATATATATAATATTTCCACATATGTATGTATACATCAATCAGTTAGTTTTATATTATTATTATTGTTAGTTGGATTTTGAAAAGAATGCCTCCACTCCACTTATAATTCAGATGCCGTATTTAAAAATTAAGTTGAATAAATTATTTCAAATTTTGACAACAACTATTGCGGTTTTTTTTACGGCTTTGTGGGAGAAGATGTCACAGTGCGATGTCATCGTTGGCTTGTTGCAGGTTGATAGATGTTGTTGTTGTTGTTGTTGCTGCTGCTGCTGCTGCTCCTTTTGTTGGATGTATAAAGTCATTTGCACGCAATGATATCCAGTATACACCTGAATCCATCCCCAGCGCCGCTCCCCATGGCATTGTCAGCCTTCGTGCCTGGGTATTCAATTTCGTTTCTGGTTTTTCTTTTCCTTTTTTTTTGTTGGACAACATTTAATATTTTCTTCGTTTTTTATTCCTTAGCATTTCATGTCTAATTTTCATGCAATTTGCCTGCAATTTGCGTCCTTTCCGCCTATATACATATTATTTACAATTTCATTCCGCGAAATGAAGTAAGCGAAAGTAAATTCAAAAGACAACAAGTGAAAGGGGAGTGGAGTGGAATGGAGTGGAGTGGTGTGGAGAGGGTGTGGGTGTGAAGTAAGGGCTGTGTGCCACAATGGGCGATGCCAACAGCAGCGACAAATAAATTAAATAAAAAATTGCGTGGCCCGCTTTTTGCGCCTTTTGGCAAAAAGGAAATGAATGATTTATGGCATGAAGGTGGGGGGAGGAGGAGTGGTGGTGCTGAGAAAGAGGGGGTTGGGGCCAAGCTTATAGTACTATGTACTTCTTGCTTTGTGCGCTTTCGCTGTCTAATCCCTTTTGCACTAATTTATTTACTTTGGCTGCCTTTTCAGTTAAGCGCATAAATCAAATAAGCAAATAAAAATTAATTTGAACTTTTCCTCTTTTTTTTGTGCATTCTTTTTAGCTGTGAATTGCCTCTTTTTTTTTGCCCTTTAGGCCATTCAAATGGTGTTTCAAAAAACAAAAGGTTCGCTTCACTCAAATGTGTATTGATTGTCTGAAAACTAGAATCTTGAATATATAATCGCAAAAAAATGCGAATCGGAATTGTGATTTGATGTGCACGCATTGCGGAATACCTATGTGCAGGGTATCTGCTAGTCTAATACAAATCCTATTAAGTGTTCTTCTTCGTCTTTTTCATGTTTTGTCTACGAACTGGCTTTAACATTAATTAAACTAAAAAGTTGCGCAAAAATGCCGACAAATTCATTTAAGTCGAAGGCTGACAACTTTTTGCTTGGCATGGAATTAGTAATGAATTCGCCGCCGGAAAGTAGACGCTTCCCACGGACTCTGCTACTTAGCCTGCCCGTGGTCGTGGGTCTGGGTGTGGAGCGTACAAATGAGAAATCTTGCGCAAAGTCAGCGAAATGGAAACTTTTCAACTAGCCCCAGCGCGTATGCAACAGAAATTTGCATGTAACGCAAGTCGGATGCCTCCGGGCGGACAATCACTTACACAGGTACCACCCCCAACCTCCTGCGGCCCCACTGCATTCAACAAGCGTCTTACAAATATCCAGTCATTTGTATTATACAGACCCCATCTATTTGATAGCTGCACAAAAGCCAATTTGATGCTCGAACTGTGAACTATTCCCGTAAACCCAATAAAGTTCTGCAAATGGACAGGTAACAAAGAGCAGAAGCAAATGTCCATTTTTTGACATGCGAATACCCTATTAAAACACAAACAATCAAACATTCCACATACATTAACTTATAATCTATGATAACTTATCTAATCACGATATTCTCGCAAACATATTTTATTCACCAGACTCTTAATTGACTTGGTATACATTTTGTTGTTGGTTTAATTGCCAGAAATCACTATTCTCATAGCTTATGGTATTCTTATAAACATATTTTGGAGTTTAGTATAGAGTTCCCAGTCGTAGAGTTCCCCTGAAAGATGGAATGATGAATTTTCCCACTAACACATTGGCATTTCGATTTTGTAACATGATTTCTCTCTTCCTGTTCATACATTATATTTCAGCAAAACACTTTCTAACTGACGTTGAAGATTAGCTAATATACCCCTTTTTAGGGGGTACACACAACAGGGGTGTGTATAGCAAATGTGAAACATAAATCCCGGCCAGCCTCAGGAGCACCACAAAGAAGATGCTCAAAGGAGACGAGTTTCTAATGGATGCCGCCACCGAATGAAATTCATTCGTGTCACATTTAAATACATTATATGAACGTCAAATACATATGCCCAACATACACAAGCACACACACACTCACACACACAGGCACGCATAGAACTGTGCTGTGGACGTGTGAAAAGTCGGAAGCAAATTTCTAGCTCATTATCATGCACATTTCAATATCAATTTCCAGAAATATCGCACTTGCGGGCGACGTGAGAAATCCTTTTGAGACAGTTTACAAATGTTCAGCACTGAGCCTGGCGACAGCCAAACCAAGAATTCATTTTAAATGGAAAACCAATTTATGGACCTCTTTTTTTCGTTGTGTGTGTATGTGCATGTGTGTGTGTGTGCGTGTGTGCGTGCGTGTGTAGCCGGGAAATTGCTTGCTGTCAACTGTTCGTTCTGTTTTAAGCCTTTTCATGCCATGTGTGTCCTCCCCGTCGCCGGTCTGTCGGTCAAGTTTCGGTTTTGATGTGTCGTGTCCACCAACCCACCCCATCGACGACCCGGCAACAACAACATTTGCATAATGCCCTGGCAACGACCACAAAGTGCTGATTAGCTTGGCACTGTCAAACCCCAAAAAAAAAAAAAAACAAACAAGCAAAACAGAAAAAAAGGAGAAAATGAACGGATTTTGCCTTTCTTACGTGTCAGACGAAATTAGATTCCGGGCTAAATAGAGTTTTTGGCAGGCAGTTTTCACCAGAATGCCAACCACCTCGATAGATCACTATAATCCATAAGCAATCTCGAATCACAAATGTTTCAGCTTGTCTTGTCTTGTCTTTATTCAAAAGCTAAACTGAAGTTTTTTAAAAATTATTTCGAACATTCCACAATCGAACCAAATACAAATTTTAAATAAATTTTAAAACAATATCTTAATTATCTCGATTCCAAATAAGTTAGAGAGCGTCAGGCATACTTTATATACTTTATAGCATTGGAGACGTCTTCTTCAAGTACTGCAAAAAAAGCTGATTAGCCACGAAACAATGGACAATAATGGAGTCAACACAATTCCCCAAGTCCGCCCAATCAGAATTCATTTTATTCATGAGGCAGTTTTGTTGAAATCATGTTTTATATATTTTTTAAACCAATGGTTCGTTTTAAGTAAACATTAGTGATATCAAAAAAAGATGTATAGAAATACTTGATGAACATAAGATTGTTTTTTTTGTTGTTGTTATTTTTAGTTTGAAGCATTTGACACTCTCAGCTCGAACACAGCTATCGAGGCAGCGATGACGATTGCCCATTTGAAGGCAACTCGTGAATATTTGAGTTCTGGTAGTTGTTGTTGTTACTTTGTTGTGTATTTTAGGTGTGTATAATGGTGTGTGTGTGTGTGTGTTTTTAAGTTAGCCTGGTTAATATTAGATGAAACTCATAAGCGCTACACCAGCTGACACGAACTGGGTTTACTAGCCCTTGAGACTGGTCATGCCCGCACGCATCACCTCGTCGACGAGCAGCAGATTGCTGGCTATGATGGAGCAGGAATGAAGGATCTGCTTTTTGACAATATAGTTGTCATAGACGCCGAGATCAGTGGGTTTCATGGGCTCACCAGTGGCCAGATCAAGTCCGACAAGTTCCGGACTGAGGCGATCTTCGACAGTTAGCTTAACAATGGTGTCCTGCGCATCGTAACCGCTGTTGATGGCCAGCGTCTTGGGTATGACCAGCAAGGCATCGGCAAATGCCTGCACGGCCAGACGAGCCTTGCCCTTAATGGTGTCCTTGAACAGGGTTAGCTCGTTGTAGGCACGCACCTCGAAAGCACCAGCGCCAGGAATTAATGCCTTGTCCCCAATCGTATTGTTGATGGCGCGCAGACCATCCCGAATGGCATCCTTGATCTGGATGATTGTATGCTTGTTGGGGCCCTTGATCAGAATCGTCACAGACAACGGATTCTTGCAGTCCTCGACAAACGTGTACTTGTTCTCGCCGAGGACATGCTCGTAAACTGAACCAGCATAGCCCAGATGCTCCTCCTGCAGATCGTCAAAGGAATTCATGGCAGTGCCACCGCAGGCTAAGGCCAGTCGCTCCATGTTGCGACGCTTGGCGCGACGCAGAGCCAGAATTCCCTCCTTGGCCAAAGCGTCCAGCGAAATGGGATCGATGCCCTTCTGATTGATCAATACGAAGGTCTTGTCGGTGCCATCGCAGACGGCACGCTTCAGCTCGATGACCTTCTTCACACGCAGATCAATGAATTCGCGCTCGGCCCGTACGAAAGCCTCACGCTCTGTTGCCGTTTTGTAGAAGAAACCGGAGTTCACTTCGGCCTTCTCGTACTCCAGCGAAACGTTCGCAGTCAATATGTAGGCCTTCTCCAGTCGCTTGGGCATATCGGGATGGCGGGCGCCATGGTCCATGACCAGGCCACGCACCAATTGCGTATCGGTGTCAGTTTTGTGCTGCATCTCCATCAGCTCGACCATGTGCAGATCAACGGGCAGCATCTTTTCGTTTGATATTGTCAGCACAGCATCAACGCAAACCTCTGTCAACAGATCGGCCAAGGACGGATGCACTTTCGTCTTCAAACTAGTGTTGGCAATTTCCATTAGATTCTTTTTATTGATCTCGACGGGCACCTTGACTTTGTCGAGCACCTCCAGCGCCTTGTCGCGGGCCTTCTCAAAACCCTCGGCCATGATGCGTGGATGCAGTCCCTCCGTCAAATAGATATTGGCCTGCTTCAGCAGTTCACCAATTAGCATAACAGTGGTCGTCGTACCATCACCAGTTGTATCATCCTGGGCAGTGCTGGCACGGGCAATCATCGATGCAGTTGGATGCTGGATTTGCATGTCATGCAGCAGCACGTTGCCATCCTTGGTTATTTTGATGTCGCCAGCGCCGGAGACCAACCTGCGCATATAAACAATAATTCAATCATTTAATTCTTAGCAACAATTTCATTGAGAAGTTTCGAGAATGCAACAAAACCAAACGCATGACTCCATCTCTCTCTACATACGAACATATGTTCAGCCACACACACACGCACACACTTGCTTCTGTAAGTATATGTGAGTGTATGAGTGCGTGAGCGCGTGAGAAATGACGAGCCCAAAACGGTAAACGAAAAGTCTGCGACTTGCAGCCTCGCATTTGGCCAAATCTTTGTGCACGTTTGCCAAGCAGATCGTTGGAGCGCTAGTTTTATTTAGCACATACCTCGTAATGTAATGCAATTTGATATTATTAAGCTAAATGCGATATTATTGCTATCTCAGTCTCGCGATGACGCATGCCGCTCTTCACTACAGCCGGAACGGATTTAACCTCACTTGTGCGGCGACAGCACAGCTGTCGCAAAATGTTTGTTAATCTCGCGGCTAAGAGTGCGCCTGGGCTGCAATCCTTGCGGATGTGCGGGCAACGAGCTATAAACTAACATTTAATTGAAGTTACTCACATTTTGACTGTTCCCTTTGGCCCCAAATTGGTGCGCATCACATCCTGCAAGCCTTTGGCTGCGCTGATGTTAATTGCCAGCGCCTGTGCAGCACGGGCAAATTCGGCCTTTGGGTTTAACAAGCTGATGGCAGCCATTTCTGTGTTTCACGTATAAGCAAATTGAAAATTAAAAGAATTGAATTCAGCAGCAAAACACACGCCGACTATATGCTGGAGAGGAATCACAAAACAATCGGTGGGGCTATCGAGCTAAAATAATATATATTTATATATATATACAGTAGTGCAAGCTATCGATACTTGCTGTAGCGGTGTAATCTCCAATTTGAACCAGCAAGTGGACAGCACAAACTAAAAACATGTTTGCATTTTATGTCCGAAAATACGGTAATTACATTAAACATTAAAAGATTTTAAAAATACATAATATGTATGAAAAATTACTAGATTTCGCAATGAACTGCAATTTTGCATAAGAGAACACCAACATAGTGCATAAAAGATCGTCGGCTTTGTATATGTTGGCAAACGACAAATAAGTTTGTCAATATGACATAAATATGTAAATAAATTTAAATATTTGTTAAACCATTTCATCTCAGTTGACTGTTGGCCGACATATCAATAAACCACCGATACCGATAACGATAAATCAAACTTATGCATAGCACGCATCACTAAACGAAACTAATTCGGCGACAAAATTTTTTTTTATTGTAAGGAAATATCACAAAAAACTAAAAAACAGTGTAGTGTTCCCCCATAACCAGCGTGCAACGGGACGCATTCAGATTGCAAACAAACACATCGAGGGGGAGTAAACAAACACGCGTGGTGCACAATGAGTATGTTGGCATATCCACGTACAAATGATGAGGAAATTTTTCGACAGTGCATAAAGGATTGTGGCGTTGTGACGGCCACCGAGGACTTTCAGTATTTTGTATTGAGCTGCACATTCTGCAGCGAGAAGTTTATCTACTTCGATGCGTTCATTGGCCACATGCAAACTGTGCATCTGGAGGATGCACCGCGCACGGGCACGGGCGCTGGCAGCAACATGTCCTTCACCATGGGCGATAGCATGGGCCCCTCCATGACGATGACCATGACGGAGGATTGCGATGAGGAGACGAATCCCGGTTATGGCAATGGCGGCATGCACCAATTTGATGAGATCGAAGACTTAACAGATGCAGACACTGCCCTGCTGGAGCCCCAAATGGTTATCAAACAGGAGCTGCAAGAGATGGAAAGCAGCGGTGATGATGATGATGATAACGATAATGATAACGAATCCGATGAGGATCAGGATAATTTAGCAGTGCCCGTTGACAATGACAATGGTAATGATGTCGATGACGAGAGCGAAGCTATACTGCCTGAAAGCGACCTGCCCACACCCAGCACCAGATCAAGAATGAAACGAACGTTACCTCCGTTATATTCTAGTAGGCGTACGGAGACCAGATTGGATGTTAAGAATGAACCGCTGACAGCCGATGGCGATGATTCATTGGATGCATATGCGGATGGCGAACAGAGCTTTGTGGACGACAATTCGGGCGAATATCCAGACTATAGCAGCAGCACCTACAATGCTCAGAGGAATAATCCGCCCGCCGCTGAATCTGATTTTCTCAGCTACGACGAAATGGTCGAGGAAACGCTTATTGGCGTAAGTGTTCATAGACATAAAAAAAAAAAAACAAAACAAGCAAATGCATATATTTATTTTGTATAACGTTTTCTCAGCGTGATCGTGAGCTTACGATGCACATCAAGGATCGCAAGATGATACAATTCCTGATACATTCGTACAAACGTAATCCCTTCCTCTGGAATCACAATCACGCCCAGTTTCGGGATCGTGTGAAACGTGCACGCTTTCTTGACTGGATTGTGCTGGAGTTTAAGAACCGTTTCAATATCTCACTGGCCAAGGATGCCATCACACGCAAATGGGACAATCTGCGCACCGTTTACAAGCGCGAATGCAATCGCATGGCTCTCGAGAAGACAAACATCAGCACGCTGTGGTACTTCAAGGAGCTACACTTCCTCAACGAGGTCTATAGCTATAATTCGAAAATGTCCGATGCCGTTGTCAAGGTTAGTCATGTTTTTATGCACTTTTAAAGGGTATTCGAATTTTGTCATGAAATCTAGAACGTCTACGACCAGACGCCTTTAAGCGTTTTAAGACTAAATACAATTGGTTTTTAATGAGTTTGTAAAGCCGTTCAATTCAAAACTGATGGCTAATATTTTCCGTTGACAAAACAGTTCACAAACTGTTCAAAAACTGTGAGTCAATTTGCGTTTAAATCAACATTGAACATATAATTGATATCCCGCTTGATTTCATAGGAGACATCGTACAGACGGCGGTTTTCGGCCATATGGAACGATACGTCGACCGCTAAACTGTTGGTGATGGTGAAGCGTTATCAGTGCTTTTACAATCGCTTCGACCCGGACTATCGCAGCAAGGAGCGACGTGGCGAGGGACTGCAGCAGATGGCTATGGAGCTGCAGCAGCTGATCGATGTGACAACAATACAAATATCGAAGCGAATCTCACAGCTTCGATTCGATTACTCCAAACAGAAGATGGAGCGCCTAAATGCAGAGCGTATGGCACGCAAATTTATACCCAATTATATCTACTATGATCAGATGAGCTTCATGGACGATGATATACCGCCTTTCAAGTGCCAGCATTGTAGTGAAATTGTGCAAACGTTGCGCGAACTCGACCTGCACATGCTGAGCCACCAGCCGAGCCTGGGCGGTGGCTACTATTGCAACGTGTGCAACATACAGTTCAACAATGCGGACGAGTTTGAGAATCACAAGAAACTGCATTTGGGCGCCGGCAATGAGGTCAAATTCAATTGTGAACTGTGCACGGCCAGCTTTCGGGAAAAGTCCAACTATGATGAGCACTTGCGTCGCCACAATGATGAGCTCTTTCTGCCCACGCTGGCGCTGAATCACAGCATATTGGATAGCTCCGGCGGCGATGCTGACAATGCTGGTGGCGATGCCGCTATTGCTGGCAGTGCTGCTGTTGGGGATGAGGAGGACGTGTTTCCGGCGGACGGATCGAAGCCCTATGCCTGTGAGGTGTGTCATCGCATATTTGCCTCGCCGGGACATCTCAACGCCCATCGCATTGTGCATCAGGATGAGCGCGAACGCTGCTACAAATGCGACTATCCGCAGTGCAGCAAATCGTTTGTGTCGCGCCACAGCCTCTTCGAGCACTTGAAACAGCACTACAGCAACGAGGAGTTCAAGTGCGATATCTGTGGCAAGAGCTTCAAGTCCACCAAGAATCTGCAGAATCATAAACAAATCCACGATAAGGTCAAGCGATACGTCTGCCAAATATGCGGTTCGGCATTTGCCCAGGCCGCTGGCCTCTACCTACACAAGCGCCGTCACAATCGTCCCAATGGCAGCACGGGCTCCGTTGCCAGCCGCTCTGCTCGGACTACACTGTGAGCGATCCGATCCTGCACCATTGATATCCCGTCTGCCCTGAATTATGTTAAATTCCAGTTTTAAATTATTTATACTATGTCCTCCAATGCCAAGAAGCGGTAGCTATTTTAAATGACCTTAATTGTATTTAATTATGAAAACTATTAACTTTATTGATTCCGATTATTATTTTAATTTTTAATGTAATTTAATTTACTTAAATTTTTTTTTTTGTAATTTGCACTTCTGATTTACACGGATCGCTTTTTACATTTGTACTTAAGAGTATTTACAAATTGTCCGTAACTAAGCCAAGAACTTTAATAGATCTAAGCCAGAATGTAGCTACAACTGAAACACTTACATATATTATATCTTTATATATATATAATTCGAAATATATATATTTAGATATATCCGTCGTCTTGCGCAGCACAGCTCAAGAGTTCATTTTGGTGGCAATGTCAAAAGAGAAACAAAACTGCACTTATATATATATATATATATATACATATATATATATTGAAGACATTCCCCCAAAATGCACATCAAAATGGTGACTTAAGATTTTCGACGAGGCAATGAGGCAAACACATTCCACATTAGTTAAATGATTAATAAGTGTCAAAAAACAAGTATTTCTTAAAGTATTCTATGTACAATACTATTTATGCATGCAACTTATATTTATTTAAATGCGTTTGCGAGTCTTCAAAATCAAACAAATTTGAGATCAAAACAAGAAGAAGAACAAGATCAGAAAAACATCAGCTAAAATCAATAATCGCAAGAACAAGAAAACCAACAATAACAGTTTTTAAGCTCAGCACTAATGCATTAACATAATTAGAATACATCAACCTAGTTTTAGTTAACAACATAAACGACTGAATCTGAAAAAATACATTTACATACACATACATTTACATATATATATATATATATATATATATATAAACAAGAAAGAACGATTATCTTAAGATTGCATACCTTGTAAACCGGTGCTTATCCGCAGACATCCAAGTTATAGTTCGGAGCTCCAAATATGTTCTTGTACGAATATTTGTTTCCTATTTCCGATCATGCTGCAAATTCAATATTCTCCAGTTTTGTACTTACATTGTATCGGCAGGTGTCACATGTGTGTTAACTGGCCAGATCGAGATAGATGTCACACTGTATCTATAAAAAAAACACATCTTCAACTGATTGTTCCTATGGCAGCTATATGATATATTGGTCCGATCCGGTCATATCTGACCGATGTACTGCCTTTACCAAAGTGGCAAATATATTGTATTCCATTGTTTTCTGCGTATATGAGACTAAATATATATGTCTATACCGAATCGGCTAGTGATGCTGATCAAGATTAAATATACATACCTTATGTGTCGGAGACGTCTCCATTAATGCATTGTAAACTTGAAAACAATATGATAAGACCCGCTACAAGGGTATACAGAATATAAATGTATAAATCCTAACTACGGCTTGCCGTAGAAGTAATCGACAAACTTACAGACTTCATATATATTTTTTCTATAGCAGCTACACAAACATCTACAACTGTTTCTTTTTTCCTAATTAATTTGCCAATTCGTTCACACACAAACACAAACAAACTCATTTTGTAATGCCAACACTGTTACACTTCTTGCATTTAACACTTTTAATGTTATGTTACTATTATTTACATGTTGCTAACAGAGCAATTTTATATAAATAAAGGAGGCCGGCGACCAACTGTCTCAGTTGTTAGCTGTTCGCGATGCCGCCTCCATTTTCTGCGCAGTGCACCCGCTATACAGTGGTTGCTGTGGCCATGCCAGCTGTACATTTTTATTTGTACAGAGTTGCCCTTTCTCTATTTGTAATTTGACATGTCAGCAATATTTTCAAAGGTTGCTTTGATTCAAGTAATAGTAAAATAAATTTGGGGACAGGCGGCTGAATTTATTCAGTCGTCAGTCTCTCCCAATGTTCCCTAGCGAACACAAAAATTCAGACCACACACACACAGAGAACACAAACCAATATTTGAATATTTCGTTATCGTGATTGTAAATAGTTTCTCACATATGCAATTATGGAATTCTTGACAGCAGCTGCTCGCGTCACCATTATCGATGCTGCGTAAATGCAGTCGATTGCACCCTGTAAAGGAAACGATTAACGCAAAAGTGCAACAGCAGCAACAACAAGATCAGCATTTACGTAAAAAACATATATATTTATAATTATGTACTTTTGTAAGACGAGAATAACAAATGCAGCATTAAACATAAGTTCATTTAGCACAATTGACAGAGACAAGATGAATATGTAAATGTATCCAACATGCCTAAATTTAAGTAATTGATTAAAATTCTGCTTACTCATATGCTTTAGGAACACAAATACAAACGCACTTGCATGTGTGCGTGTAAGATTAGGTGATAAGAAACACTTGCGTATATCAATTGAAACTCTTGTATGTTTTTAATAACAACAATTGTGAAATAGTTAACAGCAGCTGTAAGAAACTTGTACACGAATTAACGCAAAAATTCGTATAAGAGGCCGTAACAAAGTGCGCTTCCCTAAGCTATTAAAAGCCAACTACAAACGATTCAAATACATGAATATATATATATATATATATATATATAATAACATAATATAACATCTGTATGTATATATTAATTTAAGAAAAGACAAATCAAACAAGAAAGATTGAATATCTTTGGCATGCCGAAGATTACATATCCTTGTAGACAGGAGTTAATCTGCCGACATTTATATATTGTTATGATTTTGTACGTGTTCATCAAATTTGTTATATGATTTCTGTTTCACGACTGGCTGTGAACCAAATATTCCACATTTGTTTTATTTATTTTTTATTTTTGTCTGCGCCAATCTCATTCCCAAAATTTCAAACTCTTGGAATTATGCAAGCCAATTTTTAGGAACATAGTAACACGCATTTCAACGCACAGGGCAATTTCGACTCGGCTAATGATGCTGATCAAGAATATATATGTATATACTATGTATACTTTATGTGGTCACATGTCGCGGCAAAATTATAATTCGCTCTACAAGGGTATAAAACCAACAATTGCGTAACAAAAACAAATATATATATATATATATATATATTTAGAAAGAAACGCAAAATAAACCAGGCGCGCACAGAGATTATGATCGGCGCCAAAGTTCTACCACATGTAAATTTCAATAAAAAATATTACTAATTTTATTTAATGTGTCTTCAATCTATACATCCTTTTGTCGTCTACACAGAAAAGCATATGTGTAAACTAAATTAGATATCAGCCCTTTCACTAATTCATTTCGATATTATAATATAATAATCTTTTCACTTTACCAAAATGAGATTTTGAGTGCTAAAAATCGAAGAGTTAAAAAAACATCGAAACCAAATATACCTGCAATTAAGATGATTTCGGTTAAAAACATTATAAAGAAAATCCAAAAGTGTCAAGTTTGAAGCAGTGCTCGAGCTTGCTCCTTGGCCAAGGCCCACTGCCTGCCACCCGACTAACCGACAATATTGTTTTGAGCGCATCCATTAATTTCAAATTCGCGTTAATAATTACCGTCCAATTAGCATGCCCAAACATTAGCACACTTTGAATTTGTTTTTGCAAATGGTTTGATTACGGAAAGCAGACAGCAGACGAAATAATTGCTGACGCATTGTGACCCATTATATCTGCACCAGAATAAACATTCTGGGAATCTAGAATTTAGGTATGCTATAAACTCGCAATGTGGCTGGCGCGTGCTCTTTTCGTACTCGTAGATACATCGTAGTTTGTGTGTTCATGTATGTGTTGGCGTGCGATATTTTTAGCGATACAGTAATCGCTCGCAAATTGGAACCTTTTGGTTTGGCGTACATTGTTATTAAATAAATACAAGTTCCCGAAAGTTTTCGCAAAACTCATCATCGACCCAAGACTTTAATAGACGATTTCCATCTGCGGATAGTTCTCATTGGGGAGCGAACACTGTGCTGAATGGAGACAAACACACACCTTATTCAGCCAGGAGATAGACAGGCAGTGAGTCGACCGATCGATCGATTGGCCAAACCTACAAATGAAACATTCAGATTATGATAAATGAAAGTCCATTAAATTTTGTTCGAATTACTCATGGCTGTTTTGGACAGCGATAACAAATTATATTTAGCCGACAGCTCTCATACTTATTATGTACATAACAAAAAGAAAACCAAATCAAAAAAAGAAAATAACAATTGTTTCGCTTGTTGGCTCTTCTCAATCTCGGTCCGTCTGTTTGCATGTGACAGCTGCGGTTGGTGGTGACACGACGACACTGCGTCGCTGTCTTGACTAGATCTATGGAACTAGATAAGTTCGCCCTGCTCGTTCACTTTGATGATACGGACGCGGTCCTGTCGCTTGGAGAGCACCTCGTCAATGCTTTCGCCATGCGCGAACAGGCCCAGATTGTCCTTGATTAAATGTTCGACCGCGCAGCCATCGCATTGAAGGATAACCACGCCGCTGCAGTAGGCCTCCTCGCTGATGGTCTTCCTGTTACGTGTATTGCACAACTTGCACAGATACACGATCTCCATGCGTCGCTGCATGCGACGGAAGCGCTTCAACGTTGTCGGCGACAATGAACCCTTGGCCTTGACCGCCCCTTGGCCATTTTTGATGTCGAACGGCTTGGCTGTGAAGTGACAGGCGTCTATTATCGATCTCGGTATGGAGAGCGATGCTGCAGCTGCTACTGCTCGTTGACAAGCCGTCAGCGATTTGTTGTCCGCATCGAGATCGGAGATCGGCACAGGCGACGGCTGCTGAGTGACATTGATAATGGCGTTCTGTCCATTTTGGCGTAGATAGTTTAGCGTACGCGAGGTAAATATATTGCGCAATGCATTCATTTTACATATGCATATTAGCGGTTATAATAGATACCGGACTATTGAGAATTATTCTATATCAATCAACACTGTCGAACTGCACGTGTAAATTATTTAGATGCTACTGATTTGTTATTGCCCATAAACAAACGACGCAGTTTGCTCCAGAGCGAGGGCAACTCGAGCTGCTGGCAACACTTCCCACTGATTGCCTAAGCTAACGATGGCCCTAATTAAAATATCGATAATTTAGTAACCAACAAAAAAAATAGTGACCAATATAGCATTTAGCTTTGTTTGCTAACAAATATGCCAATCGAAGCAATCACCATGAGAAATCGATCGCATCGATAATTTACTGCATGCAAACATTATCGATAGGCCTTCGATTGCCGAACCAGCAGCAAACAAAACAGAAACAGAATTATGTTCAACTTTCGTTTGCTGCGTCAACTGCGTCATGGTGTCATAACTCAAGCCACTGCAACAAGATTAACACAGGCCCCAGCATGCCGTCGACTACTGGCTAGCCAACATAAGCGGCGACCCCAACTGGGCGCAGTGCAATCGGATCAGCTGCATCAGCTAAAAAAGGATTATTTCGAGCATCGTCGCGAGCTGAGCAACGAGGAATGGCACCGTGTGCGGCAGACCCTGACCGACAGCTACAAATACATAAATAGCAGCAATGTAGACGCCGTCATTTTGGGTCTGTGCAGCACAGCAGAACAGCTGCCGCTGGCCAAAAGCTATCTGGGATATCTGCAGGCAGAGCGAATCGAGCCTAATGCGGCCACGTTAGGTCGCCTGTTGCGTGTCTACAATGCCGCCTATCACACACGTGCGCTCAGCGACGCAGAGCAATCGGAAATTGTGCACATCTGCGATGCAGTGCAGGGTGCGCATGAGACGCTGGATGCCAGCAGCTGTGAGCATTTGATCCATGGCCTGGTGGCAACCAATCAACATTGGCAACGCGCTCTACCGCTGCTTGAGATGATGAAGGTGACCAGCACACCCAGCGTAGCCGCCTACAGTGCACTGGCAGCCAAGGCATTTAGCGCGGCACAGCCAGAGCTGGCCTGGCGCCTGCTCGAGGAGATGCTGCTGGCACGCAAGCTGCCCAAGTGTGAGGTGTATCTGGCGCACTTGGCACACAGTGCACAGAATGCGGCTACACTGGTTGCCAATCTAGAGCAGTTATTGCAGTTCCTCGAGCGTCATGACATACTCATCAGCGATCTGGTGGCTCAACACCTGATGGCATTGGCTCAGCGCATGCCGCAACAGTTCAAAGTGGCACCCACTCGACTAGATCGGATGGGTAAGTGCACCACATGTCAAATGCATCTGCAGCATGTGGCCATAAGCGATGCACAGTTCGCAGAGCTGCGCGAATCCTTTCTGGCCAAGGTGCTCGTACGCAACGATGTCTTCCAAAAGTCCACGCCCGAGGAGGTGGCACGCTTTAAGCAATATGTGGAGCAAACAGCGCCATATGATTGCGTCATCGATGGCCTTAACGTTGCCTACTCCACTGGCAACAAGAAGCCACCGCATCAGCTGGCCAAGCTGCTGGCCACCGTGGTGCGTTACTTCAAGGAACGTCGCAAGCGAGTGCTTGTCCTTGGCCGCCAGCACATGCGCAACTGGTCCAAGCCAGCGTGGCAGTATATCCAAAGCAATGCAAGCGTTTTCCTAACCAACAATCTGTGAGCAGACACGTTCCCCAACACTCCAATAATTATGATCAGTAATCCATATCCACTCTGCTCCGACAGCTCTCATGACGATCCATTTCTGCTGTATGCAACGCTGCGCAGCGGCCAGGAGACGGACTTTTTCTCGCGCGACCTAATGCGCAGTCATGCGTTTCTGCTCGGCGGCGATCTTAAGGCAGTCTTCCGTCGCTGGCAGCAGGAGCATCAATACTCGCTTGTCACCCAAACGCAAACGGGTCAAATAATTGTCAAGGAGCCCATTCGTCATCGCCTGAGTGCTCACAAAGTGAACAACGTGTGGCACGTGCCCTGCTGCGACACGTATATGCCCCAGCCGCCGGACAGCTTCGAGGTGCCTGAAAAGTGGCTCTGCCTGACCTTTGTCTAAATGGTATACCAAATATTTATGTAAATACTCTACACTAAATCCCTCATAAACACGGTCAGGACAATTTTCAAAAATTATACATAGCCTGCAAGGCTATGCACGAGAAAAGAGCAATTTTCTGATGTAAAAATACTTTTATATCAGCCATTTGATGGACTTTCGTCCTTTTTATCGGCAAGCTAAGCAAGTAAATCCGGATAGACAATTTTTTGGATTTTTCAGTTTTTCTGTAATTTTTGTTAGATTTATTTTCCCAATCTTGGAAGTTCTAGAATGCAAATCGACAGTCAATTTGCCGGTGATCAAAAAAATGTTTGCGCCTTTGAGATCCTTCGAGGACTAATGTAAATGTAACTACGGTTTAACTGCCATACCAGTTAGTCGCAGTCGAGACGGGTGCATCTTCGGAAGGCGTCATAGTTCAATGCGTATCCTTGTCTGCGCCGCTCATACCTCACCTTCTTTTTGGCGGCGCACATGAGGCGCTGCTTTATGTAGTTGTCCATTTTGCAGTCGGCATCTGGTGTTGCTGCCGCCGACTTGGCCACTTCGTTGGGATCGCGCGTCGCAGCCGTGTCCAGTGCCTTAATGATCAGACTGAGTAGCGCATGGGCCAATCGATGGCACACATTATATTCAATGGCATCCTGACTGGTATAATAGATGGCCGATTGTGATGTGGGCTGTACACCAATTGCCAGCAGAATATTGCAGAAGATGCCACGCTGCATCCGCGCATACGGATCGACCAGCTGTGGTGGTATACGCATTGTTATCGCCAGATGGGCAATAAACTTGGTAAACTTCTTGATCAGCACATTAAGATACTGCGAACGACACTGCTGCTCCATTTTGGACAGCATATTGTAGTACATCTCCTGTTTGCGCTTGAGGAAATCCTCCTTGCGACGCTCTTTCTTCTTGGTGCTCTTAAGCACATCCTCCAGCTGCCTGAGTTGTGTATATATATTTTATTATATTATACATATATATATAATAGTAAATATATATATATATATATAATAGTAATATATATATATATATATATATAGATATGATCACTTACTCTGTTGTAATCGCATTGTATTTGCCCAACATGCGCTTGATGCGTTTGGCCCGTAACTTAGGATCGTAGACCTCCTTGAACTGATCATAGTTGTCAAAGAGTGTGTTTTTTTTGGGTTTGGAATGGGCTATGTCGTAGGCTCGGGCCTTCGGTGGCAGAGCCGGCTGATAGGCCATGTTTTGCACATAGGATTGCAGTTTGGCGACATTCTCCTGCTGCCGTTTCTCTCGATTCTCTGGGCTGCAATAGTCGGCATCCTCCTCTTCAGCTTCTTCGGTTGTCGAGGTGGACAGTGCCTCATCCCAATCTTCTACATTTGAACTGGCCATAGCTACAGCTGCTTTATTGGACTTAAAACTCGCGCTTTCCGTAATTCAAACACAAAATTTTGTTAAAAATATACAAAAAAAAATATACTGAATAAAAAACAAAACGAAATTATTTCGAATTGATTTTTTTTTGTTCTTTGAAACTGGCAATTTAATGTAATGCTGTCGAGCGTGGAATGAATTGTGAACAAACTGTTATGGAATCGAGCCACAACCAGGAGAAAAGCCAAAGCCGACTGCGATTTGTACAATTTTCAAACGAATGTCGGCAAAATTTTCGACGAGTGTCGCCATCTTTTGCTCGAATCTTTTAGGGTTAATTGTATATGTATATTGCCAAAATGGGAATTCACACGATAAAAATAACATACAACTTTTAATTTGTTTATTTCGCTGGTGGTTACCATCGCAACAAATCTAAAATTATTCTATATTTATATATATATATATATATGTATTCTATATAATTAGCATAGGCTTAATTTTGTCATTGATTCAGTACGACTCATTTTGCACTGAACGCTCCAGGGTGAATGTGTACTCCTCCAGTGCATCCACCGATAGCTGACGCGTCAACACTGCCAATATGCCGTCCACTTGCATCTGTGTGCTACTGAAGCGATCCTTGCTGGCCAATTGTGGCGCCAGTTGAAATGGAATGTCCTGCACATAGCTGATTGGCGCATTTCGATTTTGGTGTGGACCCACCGCTGCTCGTGCACCATGTGGCGGTGGATAAGGCAGCGGTCCATATGCTGATGGCGGCATGGGCGGGTACATCATGCCACCGGGCGCTGTTACGGGATCTGCGTCAGTTTTGCGCTCCACAAATATGAAATCATCGCCGTTGCTCTGCTTAGGCACATCGCTCGGTCCCTGAATGGCCTCTTCGGCGGGCGGCTCGGCTGGCTTGCGTTTGCCAAATATCGAAAACATGATGCAGTAAATAAAAGCTTTCACCAATATTCGCAATGAATTTCTCACTTATACGCAGTTATGACAAAAGCAGCTGCTTTTTGTTGTGCAGTATTGATTATTATGAATGTGTCGTTATCGATTGCACATATACGAAGAACAATGAAGATCTGATTTAAATCGATGCTTCGGCAAACACGAATACATCGATATTTACTAGTCCACCGGCAGACGAATGGGAGTTAATCGAAGACTTTGGGCGATTTTTGTCGTTGTCTTACTCGAAATATTTTCTAGCGCGACTAACGAAATAATATTCATTGTGTTTTTTTCGCAACAAATTTCGTTCGATTGTTTTCATTGTATACTTTATGATTTTGTGGTCCATAAGGCCCCAGCTCCATCGTGCGCATGCACTTCTAAGCGATATATATCGATTTAAGTTAGCAGCCCAACTGGCCACAAATGCAACGCTGTGATTGGTTCTGGTTTCAACTACTCGAAGCTAACAAATTTCTGTTAACGAAAAAAGTTAAAAGATGTCGAAGGCCGACCAGGATCCAATTGGTTCGCTGAGTATAATGGAGGTGCGTATATATAAATGCGCCGACAACTGCCTAGCTCTTGAGCTACGTCAATCCAAGCTGCCGGTGCTTGCCGTCATCGCCGCAATGGATATAGATGCAGAGATTACAGATACATAAACTTGTCTCATATATTTGACTATTTTTTTTTTTTTTTTATGTGTTCGGTTTGCAGCAAATCAAGATACTGATCAAGCCTCCGCCAAATGAGGATGAGAAACTGGTTCAGCGTAGCAACAATACAAAACATCCATATTATAGGCGTCCTGGACGCGGACATAACCACGATTTGTGCGATGCCTGCGAGGAGGGCGGAGATTTGTTGTGCTGTGACCGTTGCCCCGCCAGCTTTCACCTCCAATGCCAGTAAGTTAAATCCAAATGCGCACTGAATGCAGCCAACCACAAAGCTACAAGTTGTTGTGCCCCTTTCAGTGATCCACCGCTAAACGAGGAGGACATACCGACCGGTCAATGGTTATGCCATAGCTGTCGTATGGCCAAAGTCGTGCAGCCCAGGTCCAACTCGAAATCCAATTCCGTGGAGCGTGTGCCGTCGGGAGGCAGCGGTTCTCGTGCCCATACACCCTCATCCGGTGATCTGGAATCAATACCGTTGAAAATACGCAATTTACGCAAGCGGAGCGGCAGCGTCCGAAACAGCACAGAGAAGCTGTTGGCCAAAATGCCGTTAGCTATACAGCGGGCCCTTGATCCGAACAGAAAACCAACGCCACTGGACGATGTAATACGCGCCGCCAGCATGATGAATCCTCAGCAGTTCTCATTGCCACCAGAGCTGGAGCTGCATACCCAGTTCCCTGGCCATGGCAAGGTGCAACCGGTGCATCAGCCACACAGTGGTACCACTGGTGGCACTGGACATCGCAAGCCGAGCAGTCAGCGACGCAACTCCAAGCCATTTGAACTGGACGGCCAGGGTCTGGTGCCGTTGCCGGCCAAGACGTGTTTCTATTGTACGCGCAGTTGTAAGCGGGCGCCGCTCATCTCTTGCGATTATTGTCCACTGTATTATCACCAGGACTGTTTGGATCCGCCGCTGACATCACTGCCAGCCGGCCTCTGGATGTGTCCCAATCACGTCGAGAATTTTATCGTAAGTTGAATTGAATTATTTATACGCTGATTGCTGATTGTCGGCTTTTGCGCAGGATACCAATATGGCGAACAGCATTTCAGCAACGGAGCGAGTGCGCCTGTGGAATCGCTTCCATCAGCCGATCGATCATGAGAACGTCAAGATGGAGTTCTTTCGTCGCGTTAATTCACGCAATCCACCCTTTCGCATGAAACTGAACACGCGCGGGCGCGCCCATATCGAGGTGCCGTCCATGGTGCGCTATCACTACGAGCACCCGCCGGCACTGCTGCCATCCATGCGGCAAACGTTGCGCTATGATCGTGTCAAGCGACGCAAGCTGTCCACCTCTATCGAGGATATATCTAGGGAGAGTGTCACCGAGTCGCTGATCAAAGATATTGAGGCATTGCGCTGTGCGCGTGCCAAATTTCGTGAGATTCAACGGGAGTACGGCAATGCGGATCTCGATGGCAACATTAGCGATAGCGATACGGAAAGCGGAGCCGAACAGCAGCTGCAGCAGCAGCAGCCACAACGGGCGAGCAACGGACTAACGACTGCTTCAGCCCACAAGCCGCTGGACGATGTCCCTGCTGATGGACCCAATGAGCACAATGAGTCCATAAAGACGCCGGTAGCGTCATCGGAGCAGCAAATGAAGCAACAGCAAGAGCCCAACAACAGCTCCCATGGGCCGGTGAATTTGGAGATCAGCTTCGAGGAGGATGAGGATGATTGCAAATCGTCCAATCTGATTATAGATGCGGATCTGTGTCACCTAGATGTGGATATCATTAAGAAACTGGCGCATCAGCGTCTGCAACAGCTCGTCCAGGAGCATCCAGAGATTGTTACCCAATACAAAAATCGGACGGCGGCGCGTCGATTGCGACAGCTATCGGCTGGCGGCGGAGAGTCAGCACTACAGGGCGATCTGGCGCCGGAGGATATGCGTCGCTTCTCGCTGCTGTTCACCAGCGAAACATCGTCGATACTTGCCCAGAAAAATGGCAATGCCGCCGATGAGGATCCCATGTTGGCTCTGCATCCGGCACTAGCCACAGCCGCTGCCATTGCGGCAGCCGATGCTGCCGCCGAAAGTTATGTGCCACGCATCCGCCCCGATACGGAGAAGGCCTACGAGCTGGCCATGCGGCTCGAACTGAAGCTGCTCAAGTGCAAGGTGCGCTCTCGAGCGGTTCTCACTCCGCTCGGCGATATGCTGGAGGATAGTCGCTGGTTTAGCTCCCTCGATCTGGATCACTCGATATTTATGCGCTATCGCACACTCCACATTGGCTATGGTGGCCATTATACGCCCTCTACGACACTGGCGCAAATTGAAACGGTGGATCTGTCGGCGATCGGTTATTGTTCGCGCATATCACCACAGCACGCAATCATATTCTACGATGAGTTCTCCAAGTCGTACGAGCTGATGAACTATTCCGAATTTGGCACCGAGGTCAATGGCCAGCTATACACCTGCGATCTGGCCGATTATGCGCCCACGCATGCGGGCAAACGGATGCGTGCCGACGATACGGAACTCAAGCGACGCGTCGATGATCTGCTCGATAAGCGTCGAGCCATACATCGGCAATATGAGGGCAAGGGAGAGGGACACGGCAGGTGAGCATCCCACAAATCTCCTCTCCTATATATCAACACTGTGTGTGTAACAATTACAACAATTACAGACTGGCGCCCGTTGTGAAGGACGCGTGTCGCTGCCAAGTGGCAAGCAGTGCGCCGTTGGTACCGGGTGCCTGGGAGGGAACCGCTGTTCTCGCCCATGGCAGCCTGTTGCGATTTGGTTGCCTTTCGTTTGTGTTCGTTGTGTCGCCGACAGATGCGATGACTCTGCGGCACAGCAATGCCAAATGACAGACCATGTAGGGGTTAAGTGGCGGCACAGCGAATGCAAATTTATTTGCCGAGCTGGGCCGCTGGAGGAGGAGCAGCAGCAGCAGTAACAGTGTCGGCAGGAGCAGCAATCGCACATGTCGCAAATCCTTACGTCTACTCAATCAAGCAGCAGCGGCGAGCAGCAAGAAGCACCAATCTCAGTGATCGGCAAACGGCTTGAATCACACACACACACACACAAACACACAACCAGGCGCCCCAGTGCCAGGGATATTCCATCTCTTCAATACCCCAAATCACCAACTTATACCACAAATTAGAAGAAAAGCTCGATATGGAGATAGAGAGCGGGCGGAGGAGAGAAAGTTTTGAGGATTACAAGCCAATTTTGGGTACAATTAACGTTATTGCGTTATGCATAATTTTTATTACATATGTAATTTTTTTATTTTTATTTTATTCTTGATTTTTACTATTACTAGAGGTATCCATTTTAAATCTTCATGATTCTTTCCCATTCACTTCATATTCTATAGCTGTATAAGGAGCATCGTAACACATAAAAATTTTGTAAGCAAATGGATTTTTCAATTCTTCATATTATTCTACTACACTGTGGTTTAATGTGAGTTAGGCGAGCAACTGAAACTCGCAATTAGTGTAATACAAAAATAAAAAATACAAAAATAAAAAATACAAAAATTAAAAAATACAAAAAAATGAAAACAAATGAATTACAGTAAAAAAAAAAAACGAAATAAAAATAATAATAAATTAAATAACATTTAAGCAGGCAAATTCGTATACAAGCCAATATAAAAAAGAAAATGAAATGAAATGAAATTCAGATTGCATGATGTACAGATGAATGATGTATAATGTATGTCTCTTTATATGTGTATATATGAGATAAGACAAAAATTAATTGCGAGTGGAGGAGATTAAGCGGTGCTTTACGTCTAGTTGTAAGTTAAGGCATAAAAGGAGGAGTATAGCATTAGGTAAGTATATATACAACAGCATCGGAGACTGGGATTGGGATGTCGTCTGTCGTGTGGCAGCATGCCTCCTCTTCCAGTTCCGGAATACGCTAAGAATGCACATTGTATGCATTGCATATAAGTACGTACGGCTAGACACGCTAAAAAGTAACTATTGATTATACATATAATGGCTGCGGCGGCGGCGGCGGCAGCAGCGGCGGCGACGTCGACGGCGGCACAACAAGCCCAAAAAAACGCAATCTGGATTTCGCTGTTTTCCTCCTTGATCTAGGAATTTGTGGCTGAGTCTTCCGGATGTGACTGTGACTGCATCGGCGGCTGCTGCTCAACGGTGGCAGCTGATTTGGCCGCATTGCGGCTGGCACGAGAGCGTTCCCATTCAAGTTTGTGCTTGCGCTTCGTATGATGATACATATTCGACTTGGATCGAAACTCAGTGGGGCAGAAGGCGCACGTGTGCAGCTTGACGCCCGTGTGTGTGGCAAAGTGTTCCTGCAGCAAATAAATATTAAATAAATAATTAAATGTATATCTATTCTACATATATTAAGCAGAATACTCACACTTATAATGTCTATGCCAAATATCGTTAAAGTACTTAAATATATGATTTTAATTTTCCCTCTAATAAATACTCATTTACAAAACTGCCTCTGATATATGCATATGTGTATACATAAATCAGAGACAGTTTTATATGTACATATACATATATATATATATATAAATGTGCAACGAAATAAAAGCTTAACTATAAATGTTTATAAAACAAAAAACCCATTTAAATCATTAAGCAAATAAATGTAGCATAAAAAGAAAAGTGAATAAAAATAAATTGTGTATTACAATCCAAATCAAAATCGACTTTTATATTAAAGGTAATTCTAAATCCTATTTCAAACTAATTTTTAATTGTAATAATTAATAAATAAGTAATTATATTAGTATCTATCGTCTAAAATATACTTGAAAATCAGCAATACTTTAAATATCTATAAGCTGGCCCGGCATTGGAACCTGGACTGGTTCTAGGACTTAGCCCAGTAGTTGTTGGAGTTTCGATAGTTACATAGACGTAGTTATAGAAGATGAGCTTACCTCCAGATAGCGCTTCATTTTGAATGACTTGCCGCAGATGTCGCAGGCGTATTTGGCTTTGCTGTGGCAGCGATGATTCTGGCCCGGCAGCTCGCCGCAATTGGGGCAGATGGACAACGCCAGGGAGTGACTGGGACTGGATTCGGGCATTGTGTTATGCTTGTTGTGCAGGTGATTGTTGAGCGCGCGCTGATTGCGCAGCTGCTGCCCACAGATGCTACACGTGTAAGGCTCCTCTGCGTTGGGCAATGCTGGTGCCGGAACGGAAACGGAAGCGCAGGCAGAGTCAGATGCAGACGCAACAGCAGCAGGCGCTGGGGTTATTGTTGGTGTGCTGAAGCAAAAACACAAAGAGATCAAGTCAGGCAACAATTCAGAAATTGGTTCATCCATCCACTCACCTGCTTTGGCTACTTAGTGCAACGGCTGCAGCTGCTGCTGCTGCGGCGGTTGCTAGTGAGCTGGTGCCGGTGCTGGTGCTGGCGCTTGTGCTGACCGCCGCCATGGCGGTGAGCAGCTGCCCCTGATGCTGCTGCATGATGGTGGCGCAGAGTCTCTGCTGATGCTGCTGCTGTTGTTGATTATTAGCAGCAACGACAGCGGCCACAGCATTATAGTTGGCAAGAATGAGTTCATTCTCCTTGCACGTCCGCAGCTCGGTCTTCAAGCGTTTCCCGTGCAGATTAGCGAGATCAGCGTCATTGCTGCTATCCTCGCTGGCGCTGGTGGTGCGCTCCGTATGCTGCACCTTTTTGGGTGAATGCGTTTTACGCCGGCTAGAGCGAGTAACTCGCTTAGCTGGCATCGTTGGCGGACACACTTTGGTCACCGTCAAATTGATGGCCTCCATTGGCTCACACTTGACAATGCTGAGCGGTGGTGATGGCAGCGGTACAGGTGCTGTGATTGTTGGAGGCGTAGCCGCTGGAGGAGGCGTCTCAGCTGCAGCTACTTTATTTAGTATATCCTGTTGTTGTTGCTGTTGTTTTTCAGTTGTTTGCGGCTCGCTGGTCGGCAACGTTATGGCATCCAAGGCAAACTTGTCGCTGTCACCATTGACGCCTCTTTGGATTTGCACATTGTTGTTGCTGTTGATCTTGGCAGATTCGCGGTCAGCGCGCGCCTTTTGCCACTGGGTGTTGTGCTTGGTCTTCACATGGGTATACATGTTGGAGCGACAGCGAAACGCCGTATTGCAATAGGCGCAAGCAATGGGCCGATCGCCAGTGTGTGTGGCCACATGCTCTTCGAGATAGCGTCGCATTTTGAAAGACTTTTCGCAAAACATGCAGGGGAACTTGTTCGCCGCCGCTGCAGCAGCCTTGGGATCGACCTTAAGGTAAGATTCATGAAATTCGGTTTCCTCTTTAACTAATGCATCGTAGACAGTAGGCGTTTCATCAGCATCCAATTCGGGCTCCGGCTCTTGCTTAAAGTCACTGATGGCTGCTAACTGATGCTGCTGCTGCTGTTGTTGTTCTTGTTCCTCCTGCTGTTGATGTTGTTGTTGGTCCACGTCGCCCTCCTCCGACCAGTTGACATCGCAATCAATTTCCAGGAACTGACTGCAGAGCGTTGTCTGTTTGTGCTCCACAAGCTTCCAGAAATTGTGAAAACTCTCCAACCGCACACAGCAATCAGTGCAAATGGATGTGGAAATGGCATCGTCGCGAGAGAGCTGCGGTGGCCGAATAGAGAGTAAAGCGGGGGCATTGTTAAAGCACAGGTTGAATGCAGGTTGGCACAGGTGGGCGGCAATTAACTTACACAGAGATATAAATGCGTCGATATCAATTGGACCAAATAGTTTTCCGGTATTGCATTGTTTTCGTTGGCCTCTTTGTCGGCGCCAGCGAACAGTAACACCGCATTCTGCTCGTCCAATGCGTTTAAGCACAAGCGACAAATCATTTCGTTGGCCAACTAATTGATATCGAGAAACATTTGCACTATTGGATCTTTATTTTATTTATTTCCAAAATTGCGGATGGACCAAGTGCTAATAAAACAATCGATGGCCCCACTAACCAAATGTTATCGATTGTACCCATCGATGATACGTTAAACTATCGATGTACTTGCGTCACTGAAATCAAAATAGGGATGCTTATGTTAAAAATATTCATCGCATGTTCTTACTGTTATCCGGTTATTGAAGTTGTGATAAATTAATAACTAGTTAAGTTTTAAATTTGCCTTGTTTGCTTACCTTTGCCAGCACAAAGTCTTTGTAGTGCGTAGACAGACAATGATTTTGAACTAAATAAATACATCAAATAAAATATATCGATGTTTTCATCAATATCGATATATGCCTGGCAACTTAAAAACAGCTGTAGTCAAGATTACATAGTCAACACACTCACTCCCAAACGCACACACACACATACAAACACTATAGATACACCCTTCAGACCTCAAACATTCTCAACTATTTTGTTATAATTTTGGTTTTGTAATTAATTTGCTTGCGGGAGTAGCCAGGATGACTAAAGAAATACCTTTAGCTGAAGTTAACAAGCACAAGAGCCCAAATGACCTCTGGGTGATTATCGACAATCGTGTGTATGATCTGACCAAGTTCCTAAATGAAGTAAGTTCACCCTGTCTTCAAATGGCAATGTATATTATATATATTTTATGTGTGCCCCACATCCAGCATCCTGGCGGCGAGGATTCGTTGATATCGGTTGCTGGTCGCGATGGCACAACAGAGTTTAACGATGTGGGCCACAGCCAGGAAGCACGGTAAGAATGTTAAGCAGCCAGTCACGAATAGTAAGAGCAACAACAGCAAATAATATATATATTAATATAATTTCAGTGAGGTGATGAAGAAGTTTTTTGTTGGCAACTTGTCAGCCAGAGATATAAAAAAGAAGCCATCAGTTGGGTGAGTTGTCTGACTGCATTCCCTGCACAACTAAAGAAGTTCAGCACTGCGATCCTCATTTGTACATAAAGCAAAGCATAAATGGCATCTTAAGCTAAATCGAGAGTCAAGTTCTATGGAATTGAGAACATAACCAAAATAACGAACGACCGAGCAGCGTGGTCTAGAGCAACGACGTGATAATCATTCGAATTGAAATCGAATATGGCAAACAATTCATCAGCATGAACAGCAACGGTTGCGTCATCTAACAACTAACGACATTATCTAACAGTTCTCTTCTAAAACTCGGGCATGACTCAGCTGAAACTGAAAGTGATTGCGCTTGGCATGCAGCGTAATCCTTACCTTGACCAATTAAACGAAGGGTTATCAACGAATATCTTATGTTGCAATTAGGCATCTGATACACAATCTAAACTGCACATCTATCGCTATCCGGCCGCATGCATTATATATATATATATATATGTATATATATTCATCCAATCCATATATATATGTATATATTCTTTTTCAAGCTTCAAGTCCTTTTCCACCACCAAAGTAAAATTCTACAAAATCTAAATCATCATCTACGAAACTCAGCATGTAAAATTATAACAAATTGTGAGTTCAAAATTAAACGAAAAAATTCCACAAATCACATATGCACCTTTAAATGTTATCATTCATATATATATATCTGTATATATATAGAATGCAAATTTAAAAAATTATTTTTTGAGAGAAAGTTGCATTTTGAAACGATCGGTTTTAAGCGCAACAAAAAAAAACAGTTTTTCATTTAATCAATTTGAAACTTATTTATAATAGATTTGTGACGTGGCAACAACAGCATCAAAAAAAACCCTTGTGCATATGTATATAAAATGTAGTATGTAATAAATATTAACAGCACCCTATGAACAAAGCATATTGTATATAATTGATGGCATGCAAAAATCACTTTCGCCATCTCGCTCTCTATCTGTACTGCTTTCTCTCTCTGATCTGTTTTTATATTGCAAATTTTGTTTTTTGTTCAACTAGTGCCACGCCCACTGATACTATTGATACTGATGCCAATGCGAATGCCAGTAATGAGCCTGCTGCACCCAAGCAATGTTGCATCTTGAATTAGTCATCCAAAACCCAAACCTGATCTCAATCCCAATCCCAATTCCAATTCCAAACCGATTTCATCCACTACTAATATTGCCAACAATTCGCATTTAACTAGTTTAGCATTGCTTACCATATATAAAGATATTTGATATAATATGATGCTGTTTACTTTTGTTGCAACAGTTGCAGAGAAATTGGACTGGCCGTCGGCGCCATCATTCTGGGCATGGCACTCGTGTATGCCATCAAGCGTGGCATGGCCAACAAAAGCTAAAGAGAGAGCTAAGGCCGGCAAAACAAGCAGCAGCGAACAGCGAGCGAAAGAAACGGATTCCAATCGATGCGATTCGATGCAACAACGATTCAACGATTGTTACCTCATTCCTTGCAAGCCATCATTCAATAGTTTCTAAACCAAGTCGTTAACTTTGATATTACATTTGTAAAGGTCGTTGATATTTGAAACCAGTAAAGTACTTAAAGTAAATAAATAAATGCTACAACCACTAAGCAATATTTATAATATATGTATATAAATGGAAATATTATAATAAATAAATAAATAAAAATATATTATATGGATAAAATGAGCGAAGTGCAAATAAATACACGGAAATTGTTGGTGGAGCAAAGCTTTCTCCCCCTTTTTGGAAGCTGGACATTGGGCTGATTGCTCCAGCCTGGAGGCAAGCGGCAACATACATCTCACTTCAGCAGATGCAGTTGCAGGTTGCAGGTTGCGTTTCAGTGTCAGCTGACCGGAGGCAATTCAAATTGAAAACGATTGCGTTTTAGGATTGGAAAACAACATTTAATGTTCATGTTTAGGAGCAACTATCTTGTTGTCGTGTATTTTATTTAATTAATGCGTTTCGTTTGCTTAAGTTTTTGTTTTTAGTTTTTTTTTGCGTTTTCTTGCGTTGATTTGAGGGGGTACAGAGTAATGCATGTACTTTAAACTTATGAATATATATATGTATGTATATGTATATGTATATGTATATATAATGAAATCCACAAAACACATGCTTGCTTGCTTGCTTCGATTTTAGTTCTCATCGTAGAGGGGCGTGGCATCGCCTATATTCATGGAGTGCGGCGATGTGTTTGTCCGCGGCGTACTCCGCACCGATGACTTGGATGATGTGGAGTTGCCACCGCCGCCGCCGCTGCCGCCACCAACCGCTGACGCCGATGCAGTTGAGGCGCTTCGATTTGAGCTGCTCGTATGATACTCATTGGTGGGTGTCGAACCGGAGCCATAGCCACCGCTACCTCCGCCACCGCCGCCCGTCGAGCTGGACACGCTCACATTGCCCTGTTGCTGCTGCTGCTGTTGATGATGTTGTGGCTTGCGTCGCGCCCAGGAATCATTTGCCAGCTGCCAGTCGTGATTCTCTTTGGCGCGTTGCTGCTGCTGCTGGTGATGATGATGAAGCTGCTGCTGCTGTTGCAGATGATGGTGATGCTGCTGCTGTTGCTGGTGATGATGGTGATGATGTGACATACTGCTGGCGCTGCTATTGTAGGCATTGGGTGCACCCATATCATAGTGGCGAGGCGTTGTGCTGCTGCCACCACCATAATGATGACGCTGGCTGCTGCTCGACTGCGAACTAGGGCTGGGCACATTGTGGCCGTATCGTGGCGTCTGCGAGGCGTGCGGCGTGTATGGCGTCATGAACGGTGTCTGGCCGCTGGGCGTATATGGTGTATTGATGTGGGCGCCAAATGTGGGCGTGCCACTCCCACCATAAGCAGCAGCAGCAGCAGCGACGACAGCAGCTGCCGCCGCCGAGGACATATTGGCAACGATGCCAGAAGTGCTGCCATAGCCGCCACCGCCGCCGCCACCAACACCCATGGAATGCGTTACGGAGTAGGCGCTGGAGCTGCGTATATCGGTGCTGCTGATGCCGCTGCGCGGTGTGCCGCCCGAGATGCTGCCCGAGGTACTGAAATTGCCACCGGTACCACCAACACCAGCACCACCACCACCAATCGAACTGAGCGCCGCTGATGAGGAGTTTGGTGGTCGCATCAAATTGTGCGAATTGGATGGCGTATTGCTGCCCGGTGTGGAGCCAGCGGTGCTACCGGACATGCCCGTCGTCGGTGCGTCCAGCCAGTGCTCCTTGAACCAGCGCAACAGGCTGGACACCGTGTCAAAGATTTGGCCGCGAAACCTATAGCCCTCGGGCATCACCGTTACATACTCGTGTCGCACCTTCGTCTTGGGCAGATAGGCGAGCAGAAATTTGCCGGGCATGCTCTTCGAGGCGGTAAAGAAATAATGGATCTTCTTCGGATCACGGGTCTTCTCTTCGCGCAGCAATTCCTCCATAAAATCGCGTTCATTCGAATTAGCGGCGGCCGTGTTCGGTTTATAGTATTTATATTGGATAAGTTCGCGGGCATTGAGTGCCATCGGATTGATGTGGCGGGCGATGATCTCGTCGAGATCTTCGAATTCCTCGGTGCCAATCCAGAGACTGCGACCGAGACTATACTCATTCTCTTTGCCCTCCTCACGCACATCGATGTGCTGGAAGATGTCGTCGGCCACTTTCCATGTGGCCGTTAAATGATCCTTCGATTTGCTGCTGGGTCGCAACGCCACCTCGCCCTGATCCGCCGCGGCGAGCATGGCAATCACCTCCGCATACGATTTGTTAAAGAAGCTCGGATGGGCGATGACGCGACGGGCGTAGGTTTTGCGCTTGAGCGCCTTTGTCTTGGCATCGGTCACCTTGCGATTGTCCAGCTCCTCGGTGACAAAATCGTAATAGGAATCGCGTCGCGGCCGCCACTCATTGTTCACATCCTTCAGATCCGCCGACTTTGAGCTGCAGTCAACGGAGAACCGATCAATATCGATCTTAATGATGCGCACATGAATCGTTTGGGTGACACGAACACGCTCTTCGGGATTTCGCACCGGTTTGTCCGACAGATTCTTGATGTGTATGAAACCGGGGAGGCCATTCTCGAGCCGTACACGAACACCGGACGCCTGGCCGGGACAATGTTTGTCATCGAAATGATTCCACACATCCGACAATTCGGCAAAATCATCCTTGTGACAGAACGGACACTGCCAGCTATCCCTGTCCTCAATGCGCACGGGATCCGCTGTGTCCATCTGTCCATCTGGTGGCCGCCGATACGCGAAACCGGTCACCATTGCCGTCACACATTTGCCCACATAGAAGGAGTCGGGCGTCTCCTTGGTGAGCATATCGAACATCTCCTCGGCACTGGGTTTCTGGTAGGGCGTACGAAAATCCTTGTACAGACAGCTCAGCTCGTTGCGTATATCGTAGAGAGTGGTGCTCTTGCTGCCAAAACCCTGACGCTCCAATTCGTCAGCGAACGCATCGAGATCAAGATCCTTGAGTCGTTCCGGTGACTCGAGTATCTCTTCGAGAGCACCGGCCGGATTTGTCTCCTCATCATCGTACTCCATTGCATCGATGGCCATTTTGCGTGCCCACTCATATGTCTCCGGGTGGACACGTGATCCGTCGAGCACCTCAACATATGCCTCAGTACTGTCGCCCAACGAACTCGTATCGATCTTGATGAAGCCACTTGCATTGATAAACACCTTCGGCCCCAAATGGCAAACGGTTACCAGCTGTGTGCGATTCTCCAAACGCTGATTGCTCTGCTTGAGCAGCTTGAGCAGCATCTGACCCTTCCGCGGACCCAAACCACAAATGTACTGCAGCAGATTGACTGTGCGGGAATTCTGCACCATCAGATTGATGTCGAGCCCAACCTCGCTGGTGCGATTAATGAACTCCAGGCTAAGCTGTTCGAGGAGCAGTTCGCGCGGTACACGCTCCTGCAGTGGATGATAGCGCAGGCAGAGTATCTCGTCGTCGGCATCGCACAATTGTGAATATTCGACGAGAGGATCCTGCATTTTGCGTGCCAGCGATGCGGCTTGTTTGAGTAGCGGTGGATATTCCTTGAAATCGATTTCACCCTTCTTGGAGTTCGCATAGATTTTGGCCAGTTCATTGTCAACGATCTCCACCGCGATGGGCGGAAATTTTTCCTTTGTCTCCAGATCCTTGAGTATCTCACGTATGTCCGTCTGTATCATTTGCGCATCCCGCGACTCGGCGCCAATCACAATAATGTGCGGCTTCTTCATCTTGATGAATTCGCGCAATTTGCGCAAATCGGCCAACTTTTGGGCCTTCTCCTCGGGATTGTGCGAACTCTTGCGCTTGAGGATGCTCGGCAGGCGCAGATAATCAGAGATGTCACCCTCAATGCTGGCAATCGCACAAAAGGCGGCTACCGACTGATCAGGATCGTAGGCGAGACCCAGCGAACGGATGCCGCGCAGTGTGCTCCACTCTTCGACATTGTGATGATGCGGCATCTCTGGCTTGTACGGTGCAATCTTTAGCCACTTGTACAACTTGGCGATGCAGGAGCGTAACACAAACTGTTGCGCCTCCTCGTGCAGCGTGGCACGCAACTCCTTGATCAGATCGGGTATCACCCATTTCTTGAGCGCCATCTGTACGCATTCCGCCCGCAATGCATTCCAGTCCAACACATTCTTGGCAAACTGATCCAGGTGATAGAGTTGAGCGGCCTCGGTTATATAATCACCAGGTGGACCATTCGCATTCGCATTGCCCTCGAACTCATCCAGAAATTGGATCTCGAGCAGTTTCTCCTCCTCGGCCATCAACAGTTTGATGAACTGATCGCCATAGAGATCACTGACCGGCTTCTTGGCCACATATTTCATGGAATACGCCGGTGAGTTTCATCGATGAGCACCATGCCATTCTTTGTCGGACGTATGTCCAAGCGTGCCCTATCAAAGTATACCTCACGCATCGTTTTGCGCAACAGCGGCTCCTGTGCCAATTGGCGGGCAACAACATATTTGGCGGCATACAACACCTCATCAACGGTCATGAAGCGTGGCGATAGATACTGCTTGGCCAGCTCTGTGGGACTGAGACTCTCCTGGTTGACCTCGTTGCGCTGATAATTGTCGCGTAGATTTTCGGCAAACTGTTCGGGCGTTAGACCCACATGCTTGGCAAAGCCACAGATGCCCGCCTTACGGAATATGGCATATGGACTGCCGTTCGATGCCTGCTTCAATTGATCGTTCAGCTCATCCTCGTCCTCGTCATCAAGTTCGATTGTTGGATCCGGTGCTTTGTCGCCAGAACCTGCGGGATCGCCACCACTTTCACCATCGCTGTTGGCCGCCGCTGAGGCTTGACGGCGAGCGCGTGCCTCCCGCCGCTCTTGCACATGTTTGCGTCGCAGCTCGGCCTGCATTTTGGGCAGCTCATGCGAATAGTTAAGCAAGAAATACATATGGACATCCTTCAGTTCCTCCATGGACTGTACATCGACAAGACGCTCGAAATCGCTGTCGAGCATCAAACGGACATCGTCGGGCAGCGGTTTCTCCGGATCATCGCAGAGCGTCTCCAGTTGAAATTGTCGCATCTTCTCGAACAGCAGCTTCAGTTTCCGCTTGCGCTCGTTGAGTTGACACCATCGCTCATCGTAATAGTAAATCTTCCACAGATCATCGATATTTAGCTCCGGCTTGACATACTCCTTGCGATAGAATGCAATGAAGGGCACCTCCAGCTGCTGGTTCCGTATGAATTCGAGCGTCTGTCTTATTTTAGTGACGGCCGTTTGCGGTTTCCGCATCTTCTCCCGAGTTTCGGCCTTCTCCTGCTCGGACACGGTCGGTTTGCAGAATGCGAAACGATAAATCCAATTGGCCTCATCGTCCAGCTCATTGGAACCCTCCGGCACCGGCGTCACCGGCACCTGACGCAATTGCATCCGCTCTGGTATATCCGTTTTGCGTACCTCAATGTCATAGTCGGTGAAGTGGCCACGTTTCAGTTCGCTCGGCTCGTATATATCGAATATTGTCTTTTTCGTTGATTTCTTTTTCGGTGCCTTCTTCTTTTTCGCCGTACGAAAATCATCGCTGCTCAGCAGATCCTCATCGTAATCATCGCCCTCCGACTCCTCCTCGTACTCATCCTCCTCGGGCTTGTAGAAATCATCATAGTCAAAGTCAACACCAAATATATCTTGACCCTCCTGCAGTGAGCTGTGTGGAGGTAAATCAATCAATCAATCAGTATTGTGAATTTATTTCTTTGACTAAATAACAATAATATTAAATAATAATCAGAATACTTACGCATCTGTAAATATGGGTCGACGCTTCTTTTTCTTTTCGGCGATGGGCCGACCATTGTCATCCACTATGAAATCATCTGCATCGGATTCGCTATCCTCATCATCATATGGATCCTTTTCCCGAATGCTGCGCTCACTCCGCCTCTCGGTGCTCTATTTGAAAGACAGACGGATAGATAGACAGATGGACAATTTAACAATTAGAATATTAATAATAATATTTCACTGCATACATCATCGTTCTCATCGAAGAGCTGCTCGGCGATTTGTTCGCGGGCGAGTCCCTCGTCCACATGCTGCTCCTCGCCATCGCTTTCGTTGTCTTGTATCCGTCGCAGGCGCTTGAAACGTTTCTGCAAATGAAATATGACCATCAGAACAACAGATTGCAAATGGACAAGTCGAAATTGAATTTGGCCAATTTACGTGTCGTTCAACTTTGACGCCCAAATTCTCCTCGATCAGATCGTAATCATCGTCCTCGAGTCGATCATCGAGATCATCGTCCTGATGTTTTTTTCGCCTCTTGCTACTGCTACCTTCCTCATCGCCGCCGCTACCCGTATCCGAATCATTATCGCTGCCATCATCCTCCTCAATGGGATTGTCATCAATCAGATCTCCAAGCTCCTCACGCAAACGCTCGTCATCATCTGCGTATACCATCAACAATATATATATATTAATATACATATAAACATATACTTGGATCTTTGACTTTGCATGTGAAAAATCAATAATTTTAATAATAAAAATAAATAGCAAGTCTATTTTTTAGACATGAAAATAGAGTTCACAATTATGAATTTTATGATTATGATTTTATGCTACAGCAAGTAAGGAATTGGATAAGTGACGTGAAAGAATCCAAGAGATGGGAGAAGCCAGGAGGAGGAAGTCAGGACAAGGGAGATGTCAGGATGAGGGAGAAGCCAGGAAGTGGGAGATGCCTGGAGGGGGAAGAAGTCATGCGAAGGAAGAAGTCTGGATTCACCACCTCATCCATACATAATTAAGGAAAAATTGCTTTAGTCTCATATCTGCATCGCGAAAAAGGTAAAAAACAAAAACACAACATAACCTCAAAGTTGTAAACAAAACGTAGACAAATGTCTGCGCCAAAATATACAAGATACATCTAAAATACACACACACTGCTGCATTCTGCAATAGTGCCTGGAGAGGTGGGGGAAAGGGTAGCCAAATCAACCGCTCAACTGTCTGGTGAAATACACATGAATGTACACAACATTGGAATTGATTGATTGATACTTAAACGCACCTTCTTCTTCCTCGCTGCTGTCGACAACCGCAGCTTTTAACTTTTTCAGCTTTTTCCGCTCGTTTACATCCAATTCTTCTTCATCCTGGCGGAGAAAATATAAATATATATAAACATATATATACACAACATACACAAACACAGATACACGCAAAACACACACACAGATACAAACACACACACACACACAAGCGCGCCTAGAGCAGAACGCATTTGGCGCGCGTAGCAATTGGGAAAATTATGCATACCTCCGATTCGGCGGCTTCGGAGTCCAGAAATTCGGCCATTATAATAAATTAAATAACTAAAATATGGTCTTAAAACGAATTTAACTAAAATTAACAATATATCCCCTCTTGCAGTGTCACAATAAAAAAAAAAACGCAGAAGCGAAGAAACGTCATAAATAGTGTGTGTGGGTTAACAGTGTTGTGAAATGTGCGCAGAGTCTGTCAAAAGTGCAACGGTCGCATGTAGCTGTTGTCGATAACATTTGCAAAAAAAAAAAAAAAAAAAAACACCCACGTAAGAGGAGTGCTCGTTTAGGCCATCACTACGTTAATGGAGAGGAGCATAACATTCTTATTTGCTCACAAATCAACATGTGCCTCGAATACTGCTAACATTGGACACAGTGTTGGCAATGCTGTCAAGCGGGTAGCAAGAACGAACCATCGCACGACACGAAAAGACGCAACACGACTCGACTTAACTCAATTCGACTCGAGCAATAATCAAATAAAAAGTGGTTCGTGTTCTTAGTGCGCGCTTCTTAGTAAATTTACATATTTAGTGATAATATTTATACATACATCTAACACTCTCACGCTGGACTCCAATAAATAATTTACTTTTCTCTGAAAATTTTATTGTTTTCCCTCAGCTGGCAGTGTCGACTTCTACTTCGGCACTTAGTTCTCGGTGTGTGCGCGTGTGTGTGTGTACGCGCTACTTGCAAAGCGTGTTGTATTCCTTCCTTTTTTTTTTTTTTTGTGTGTGCTTAATGTAAATGCAAAGCAAAATTCACACCGAAATGAATTTGTAACAAATATACACTATATATATACATATATATATGTATATGTATATAACTGACATTGACGTTACTCCAAAAAAAAAACAAAAAAAAAAAATGAGAAAACACTAGCAGCAAAAAGAACTAAATAAAACCAATCAAAGCAAAAACAATTCCATTGGAAAGAAAAGTTCGAAGTTTAACCCAAAAACACATATAAAGACACCAAATAAACCCAAAAACGGGGCAAGCTACGCTCTAAATAGAAATTAACATTACTTTCTGTTGTAAAATACAAAAAACAACAAACAAACAAATAAAAAAAAAGCTGAGGCAAAGGGAAAAATAAACCAGAAGACAACAAAACGATTTTTCGACGGCAGCATTATGGATATAATCAATAGAGTCAACAATGCATTTTGGAGCACGCACATTTGGCTGCCGCCAAATACAACATGGGAAGATATTGCGCCCGGTTCGCGTCCCGATGTTGTTCACGCCAATTATCGGGATCTGATTTGGCCAGTGCCGTTAGCCGCTGTCGTTATGCTTGTGCGTTACACACTGGAACGGTGAGTAAACTTCAATATACGCACAAATACATATGTATGAATGAATGTACACACAAACGCCCTTTTTTTTGAGTGTTTGCCGCAATTCATTAAACGTACGCGGCATGTGTGGGTGTGTGCTGGTTTATTTTACTGTAAATGTTCCCATTGACCGCATCGAGCACTGACATTGTGTGCACAGACACAGACACACCTACACAACACTTGCATGCTGTGCAATGTACAGTAAGCGGACGCCGACACAGGCCACAAATACATACGCATATTTTTTATCTTTTTTTTTTTGCTCATAAAGCCAAGCATAACCTCACGTGGAAACGCCCAACATTGTATGTATGCCTGTGCGAATGGGTGTGTGTGCGTGTTTGTATGTTTGTGTTGGCCTCCCTCTGCCAGTGCGCCATCAGCAGCGCCTTGCAACTTTATGTTTTCCTTCATCCACTTCTTCAATTTCAACAACAGCAGTGGCGACAT
Source organism: Drosophila nr. perissopoda 5 BK-2023a (assembly GCA_035044105.1). Taxonomy (NCBI): domain Eukaryota; kingdom Metazoa; phylum Arthropoda; class Insecta; order Diptera; family Drosophilidae; genus Drosophila; species Drosophila nr. perissopoda 5 BK-2023a. Next base: position 812,756 of record JAWNMK010000358.1, read on the forward strand.
CGTGGTCGTCGTCGTCGCGTTCCATTGGAATCTCAATTTCCCACAAGAGCTCAACGATCTGTTCTCTCTCTGTTACGCTGCCTTTTTCTTTCTCGCACCGCAAGAAAAACACTGCTATTTCTTTATACTCGGATGCACAAGCATATATAACATAACAATTACAGCATAAATAGTGCGTTGCATTTTTCTTGCGACCTTTCCACTGGAGCTAACCGTATTAATTTTTGTAAATTTGATCAGTCATTATTTTTGATTTTTTTCTTTATCATATATCAAATGGAGCCACAAAAAAAATAGTGAAATACAAATATTGTATCAATTGCTACTGTTACCATATTTTGATATAGCCACATTTTCAAAAATCGATGTCAGTGGAAAGTTGCAAGCAATCAAGCAAGCAATTCAGGGCTTATAACAAATGAGTCGCATGACGATTAGCAGCATTTGCCACACTGTGCCAAATAGTATTTACTACAGCGTTTTGCCACACTGTGCAGATAAGCATTGGCCGCTTTTTGGGGCCAATTAACCTTACGTTTCGTTTGCTTACCAAATCACACATACAAATACAATGTGTGCATGTGTGTGTATCTGTGTTGCGTGTCGTGTCGCTTGCGTTTTGCATGTTGTAATTAACATAATTACAATTGTTCACGTGAATATTTCGCTGACAATGTTTACACCAACAAACACACACACTTAAACACACATACATTTGTATATGTGTATTTGCTTGGAAAATTGCGACATTGTTTCTTCCTTTTTTCGCGTAATGCGGCCAACTTCACGCTCTAAAATCTTAAATGGTGGAATGCTTTTATTGAACTTTAACCGCATTAGGCTAAAATGTTTGTCAAGGCTATCTTTTTACTTTACTGGTTTTCTGATTTGGTTTTCAAACGTTTTTTGTTTTTTGTTGAAACGAGAATTGACTTTCAGGGTCGTCAACAAATTTGTGTGTGCGTCGAGTTATGAATATATATATATATATTTTCTTTTTTTTTGTACGGCAGCAAACAGTGGGCAAGTGGGCAATAACTCGTCACTATCCAATTTGCCCTTGCCACCGCCACGTGCTCGATATTGGGGTACATTTTGTTGATAAGATTTGTAAGAAAGATTTACGTAAAAGTTAAACAACATATGATAATGGGCCGCTATCACAATTACGTTAAGCAGCACATTCTCATATATACATGCATTTCCATGCTGGTGTGCGTGTGTGAGTCAGTCAGTAGTTTGTGTGAACGAACGGGAACGCTAGTGACTCAGTTCAGTTCCATTCCCGGCAAGCTTTTCCAAAATTACCGCACATTGGAATGTTATGAAAGCTGCAAATCCACACACACACACATATATATACATACACATAAGATTCTTATGTAGGAGTATATGAATTTTTGCAAGCATATACATATCTTGCATATATATATATATATGTATATTACTTTGCTGCGATTACGTATCACAGACCTCGCGGCTGAGCCAAGCGATATACAACTTACAGTTCGCTCTTAAAATTGGCCCACAAACACACACATGCTACACATACACGTTTAATCTAATCAGGGTCGTCGGCAGTTGAATTGTTGTCGACTGCAGTTTCTTCAATAGATATTTGGCGCATTGTTGCTTCAATTTCCAAGAACATATTTTCGCACACACATTTGTATTTATATGTATGTATGTAGGTGTATAAGTTTTGTACTTAATCTAAACTAGTTTTTGTTTCTGTGCTGGATTATCGCTGTTGCTATCGTCAACCAATTGCCAAAGCAAAACGCCGACAGAAACAGACAAAAAGAATGATGCACGTGCTTACACACACTGAAAGAAGAAGGCAGCCGATATACACATTTGCATAAACACACACATACACTTACGCATACGGACAGGTGGTGTATCTTAAACGGTCAATTAGCACCATTGTTGTTGTTGTTTTTCCCTTCTTTTCTTAACTAACAGCGTGCGATAACAGTTTGATTATCAGAGCGAATTCCTATGATCATGTTATCGCCCGCAAAATGCTCAAAAGTGGATCTATTCAATGTAGCTTATGTTACATATACACATGCATGAGTCATCACTTAAATATACATACATATATATATGTGTAAATATGCAGGTATACTTTTTTGTTATTGCAATTTTGTACAATCGTTTGCGTGTTGGATTATCGTCAACAACAAGGGTATGTGTTTCTCTCTCTCGCTCTGTAATTTGGGCAAATGGCATTCCTCACGCATACACTTACATATAGAAATAAAATGTGCATGTTCCCACTGATAACAGCGTACATTTTTCGATCCACTGAAGTATGTACACACATGAGTGCAAATATGTACAGTACATATGTACAAGTGCATTCAAAACAAAACAATTTTCGATAATTGCAGGGTTTATCATTAAATACAAATCGGGCGGTTGGTCGCACATGCACACATACACATGCATGTAAGATACATAAATATAACTGTTATTAGCTGCACGCACATCGGCAGTCAAGTGACTGTGCCAAAACACAAAATATCATCGATGTCTATGCACGAATTTTATTTTGTATTATTTATGCATGTGTGTGCATTTATTTACTTGCTGTAAAGCGATACTCTGATCTTAGCCAAAACCGATATCTAGAACATGAAATGTTTAAAGTTCTGTTCGTTGCTAAAAAGATCCGATTGCGCCATGACATTAACATCATCATGATGGTTGTTGGCCCAGCCGCGCCAAGTAACCGTCCAGCGCACATTTGCGCCACCTGTCGTTTCTTTGTGTACGTTTTCGCCGGTATCGCAGCTGCTGCCTGCTGCTTTTGTTGTTATCGATATTTTGTGTGTGTGTCTGTGTGTGTGTGTGTATTTGAATCTTGAGAACGGTCAGCATGCGAAATATTACTGCGATTTAATTTTATTTATTGATTGACAGTCGCTTTATTGTGAAGGCAGCTGGGATGCCTCCCTTCCTGCTCCCTCCCCTCCCACCGATGAGTGGGCATTACAAATTCTAAAGTTGTCGCCATCGAATTGATGTATTATATATTTATGTAGAGGCGGGTTTATGTATATATATATATATATATATATATATACATAATATACATAATGGGTACTTATGCGGGCACAAGTGTAAAAATTCAATTGAAAATAAATCACTTCACAAATGTTGATAATAACTTTGCTGCTATTTTATTTCTATAAATGCACATACATATATAAGAAATGCTCTCAGAAATATAAATAAATACATATGTCGGACTATATGTGTATATATATTTATATATAGCTATTTATAGGGTATATTCGAGTCAACTCCCCATTGTTCATCAGCCATCATCAAGTCATGTGTTGCTTTTATTTCGGCTTTTGTATTGAACATCCTAATGCAAAGCAAACAAGCGGCGTCTTTGGCTGGCCTCTGACCGAAATTTTATACTATCTATTTGAATATGTGCTTTGCATCTGTTTGTGTAGATAAGATAGGAAAGCGGACAATAACAGCTGATTTGAAATGCTAGTCTCGGCCTGGGGCTGCTGCACGAGACGGGATTGGACTGTGTGATCTTTGGGGCCTGGCCATTTTTGATTTCATTAGTGAATTGACTTCCGAAAAGCGTCGCCTAAACTCGAAAGTGTGTGTGCTGCGCCTATGATGTGTGCCTAGCACTGCTGCTTCCACTTGCTTATGCGTGTCCAGACCTTAGCCAACTGCCAACTGTCTTCCATTGTTGCCATGCTTCACACGTGCCAGACAAGCAGAGACAAGCTGACGGACAAGTTTTGTAGACGGGGCCCCAGGCCCATATGTAGTTTTTGGTACGGAATTCCAATGCGCTAAAAACAAAAAAATTTCCGCATTTTATTGTTTGGGCTTGCCTAAGTTGAGTTCTTTCTGCTAGATTTTTTTTTAATTCTTTATTTTTTTTGCATATAAATTGCCAGATTGAGCCAGCTTAGTAACTCTTGGCCTTATAAGAAACATTAGAATTGCAAAATGTATTTTGTTACTAACTTTTATTTCATTGTATTATTTGTCTACAATTAAGTCAATTTTATTTATAATTTATAATTAAATTTTATTAATCTTTCGCAAAAGAAGTGAGAAAATATGCATTTTTTACTGTGTCCAAACACTTTGTTGACAAACTATATATGTCCATTCATACTTGTATACCCTGTAGTCATGCAAAGAAGATAACCGACATTTCCAGAGTATATTCTATATGTATTCCCAATAAACCAAAACTCTTCTCTGTATCTAAATGAATATTGTTGTTGACAATTAAATATATAATAATCTGTTGTTGGCTTGCCTTATTATTGCAGCTTTTGGATATCACCCATTGGCAAATCGTTGGGCATACGAAGCTCTAGACCTAAGAAAGCGGCAAATGTTCCTATTTTAGAGACGGCATATTGCAAATCAACTCATTTGGACCACAAGTGGGTGAGTAATTGCTTCCAATTGCATCGGACCATATATCGGACATATCTTTTGCAAACTGTTAAAAAAAAAAATACTTAAAGTATAGGCCTATAAAATTTAACAATAAAAAATAAGTCCTTAAATTTAATAATTTTTATAGTTATTTTTTTTATTCATTTGTATTAAATAATTTTTGAAATTTATCATAATTTATCATAGCGGAATAATAGTGAAGTTTCCCCAGCTTTCCCTGAAATAAAATAGCAGTTAGAAATTTGTACTTTTATAAAAAAAAAAAAAAAAATGCTTAAATCTTATGCTTTGGATTTGTTGATAGCTGGCACCGCTGTCCAAACAGGCGGATATGACCGAGCGCCAGATCGAGCGCTGGTGGCGTCTGCGTCGTGCCCAGGACAAGCCATCGACACTGGTGAAGTTCTGCGAGAATACATGGCGCTGCATCTATTATCTGTATAGCTTTATATTCGGTGTGATTGTGCTGTGGGACAAGCCCTGGTTCTGGGATGTCAAGAGCTGCTGGTATGGCTTTCCCCATCAGGTATGATTCTTACAAATCAAATCTACAAAATATACGCAATTATCTCCCTCTCTCTGTCTCTGTCTCTGTCTCTCTGTATTTAGTCGGTGACCAACGATGTCTGGTGGTATTATATGATATCGATGTCCTTCTACTGGTCGCTGACTGCAACGCAATTCTTTGATGTGAAACGCAAGGACTTCTGGCAAATGTTTATTCACCATATGGTCACACTGTTGCTAATGTCCCTTAGCTGGGTGTGCAATCTGCATCGCGTTGGCTCCCTGGTGCTCGTCGTCCACGATTGCGCCGACATATTTTTGGAGGCAGCCAAACTGACCAAATATGCCAACTATCAGAAGCTCTGCGATGCGATATTTGCCATCTTTACTGTCGTCTGGATTGTGACACGTCTCGGCTTCTTTCCGCGTATCATTTACAGGTAAGTTCATATCCCACATCCCACTAATATTTCTCGCCTTATTACTTATCGATTATTATTTACAATCGATTGCTGCAGCTCATCCGTGGAGGCACCTAGCATTGTGCCAATGTTCCCAGCCTATTACATATTCAATTCGCTGTTGCTGATGCTGCTCGTGCTGCACGTCATCTGGACCTATATGATTCTTAAGATTGTTGTCGACTCATTGCAGAAGGGTCTGGTAAGTGTTGCCCTTCACAATAATGCGTTCATTCACAATAGTCGTACTACATACAACAAACCGAGTGACAGATTGACAGGGAGAGCAGGAGAGAGAGTTATTTATGACGGTTGGCTTTCAATTGATATGTGGGTAGTAGTAAGAGAGAGTTGTTGTGACGTCACAGCAAGGCTCAGTGAGTAAAACTTCCCAGAAGCAAAAAGACATCATTTCGAATATTCAAAGAATTTATTCACATAGAAAGCTTAGCGTATACAATTAATAACTTATTCTCGAAAATATACAATTTTTAAAAATAAATATTTTATTTTTCAAAGCGCAAAGCGCAATTATTCAAATTAGAAACCAAGAAATATGTAAGTTATTTTTGCTGATGCTTTCGCCAAGTCAAGTTTGTCCTTGAATTAAAACTTATGCAAACAAGTGCCTTACTAGCTAGTGTATTGCATTAAGTGAATGCAGAAGAATGCATTCGGTAAGGAGGTTTCTGCCATTCACTAGTTCGCTGCTGGGTTCGTCAGCCAATCAGCATATGAGCATCAATTGAAAGTCATGAGAAAATGAAAAAGTTAGAAAAAAAAACAGTTTAAATGTTGTTAATAATTACTAATCAATTACTGTGCTTTTGCAGATGTCCGGTGACATACGGTCCAGTGATAGTGAGGATCTCACAGACAGTTCGGGGAATGTGCGCGTGGCCAACGGCTCAACGCGCACCAAGCCAAAATCGGGCAACGCGCCAACAGCGACTTCTGCTGCAGCTGCTGGTGGTGCTGCTGCCGGTGGTGTTACCCAGCGCAAGGGGATCAACAGCAATGCGAACAATCACAAGGCTGAGGTGGCAACAACGACAGAAGCATCAAAGTAAACTGTTGTGCAGCTGTTCACTGGATTGGCTTCAAAGCATGAGGATTAACAACAATCTACAGCAAAAATAAAGACAAAAAACAAAAAAAAAAAAAAAACACAGAAACCAAACCAGTTCAGAACATTTTTTTATGTTAATAATTATTTTTTTTTTATATATAAAAAAAAATTGTATTACATTTTTTTTTTAATAAAAAAAAAGATTTGTATAATAGGAGCTAATGAAAATGCTCAATTCGAAATTCAGATTATTTAACACGTGTGTAGTAAGCGCGAAAATTATTATTTATAGAGTTTTGTGTTAAACCAAAAATAGAAAAAACGATAAACAAAAACAAAATTTATTATTTTCTGTAATTTAGGCGAGGGCAGGCAAATTTTATTGTAATTGCCATTGTTGAAGCAACAACAACAACACACCACACCAAACAAGTCGGAGTAACAAAAAATACAAATAAATAATAATAAAAAAACGAAACAAAAAAACAAAGAGCAAAAACAATTCAACTTTAAATTCGCTACGAATTCGCTTAGACAACAGGATATAACAAATTTAAACGAATAATAAATACAAATACATTCAACTGCTATTGTAAATATTTTAACTGTACGTTTTCCCAAATAAATAAATGTATGTATGCCAAGTAATAAACAAACAACAATGGATCTTTCCCCAAATATGCGATATAGCACATATAAAAGTATGTTGTAGACAGAGAGAGAGAAGAGGGAGAGAGAGAGAGAGAGAGAGTGATGCAGACAATAACCATGGTGGAAATAGCCCAACGATTGCATTGCAATTCTTCTGTTGGTATTTTACTATTAAAATACTCTTACACCCACTTCCACGGAGTGGGGAAGTGGTGGAAGTAAAATTATAGCCTGAAAATCGATATATGGGCATAGATCGAAACTTCAAAATGCCATAACTTCGACAAAACTCAACTGATTTTAAAAAGCGAGGGCTTTTTGGTCATAGTTTTGCCCCTAAATTAATCGTACATTTAAAGTTGAAAACGAAATTTGAGGTCGGAAGACAAGTAAAAATTATAGCCTGAAAATCGATATATCGGTGTATGGGCATAGGTCGAAACTTCAAAATGCCATAACTTCGTCAAAACTCAACGTATCTTCAAAAGCGAGGGCTTTTTGATCATAGTTTTGACCCTAAATCAATCGTACATTTAAAGTTGAAAACGAAATTTGAGGTCGGAAGACAAGTAAAAATTATAGCCTGAAAATTGATATATCGGTGTATGGGCATAGGTCGAAACTTCAAAATGCCATAACTTCGTCAAAACTCAACGTATCTTCAAAAGCGAGGGCTTTTTGATCATAGTTTTGACCCTAAATCAATCGTACATTTAAAGTTGAAAACGAAATTTGAGGTCGGAAGACAAGTAAAAATTATAGCCCGAAAATCGATATATCGGTGTATGGGCATAGGTCGAAACTTCAAAATGCCATAACTTCGTCAAAACTCAACTGATTTTAAAAAGCGAGGGCTTTTTGGTCATAGTTTTGCCCCTAGATCAATCGTACATTTAAAGTTGAAAACGAAATTTGAGGTCGGAAGACAAGTAAAAATTATAGCCCGAAAATCGATATATCGGTGTATGGGCATAGGTCGAAACTTCAAAATGCCATAACTTCGTCGAAACTCAACTGATTTTAAAAAGCAAGGGCTTTTTGGTCATAGTTTTGCCCCTAAATCAATCGTACATTTAAAGTTGAAAACGAAATTTGAGGTCGGAAGACAAGTAAAAATTATAGCCTGAAAATTGATATATCGGTGTATGGGCATAGGTCGAAACTTCAAAATGCCATAACTTCGTCAAAACTCAACGTATCTTCAAAAGCGAGGGCTTTTTGATCATAGTTTTGACCCTAAATCAATCGTACATTTAAAGTTGAAAACGAAATTTGAGGTCGGAAGACAAGTAAAAATTATAGCCCGAAAATCGATATATCGGTGTATGGGCATAGGTCGAAACTTCAAAATGCCATAACTTCGTCAAAACTCAACGTATCTTCAAAAGCGAGGGCTTTTTGATCATAGTTTTGACCCTAAATCAATCGTACATTTAAAGTTGAAAACGAAATTTGAGGTCGGAAGACAAGTAAAAATTATAGCCCGAAAATCGATATATCGGTGTATGGGCATAGGTCGAAACTTCAAAATGCCATAACTTCGTCAAAACTCAACGTATCTTCAAAAGCGAGGGCTTTTTGATCATAGTTTTGACCCTAAATCAATCGTACATTTAAAGTTGAAAACGAAATTTGAGGTCGGAAGACAAGTAAAAATTATAGCCTGAAAATCGATATATCGGTGTATGGGCATAGGTCGAAACTTCAAAATGCCATAACTTCGTCAAAACTCAACTGATTTTAAAAAGCAAGGGCTTTTTGATCATAGTTTTGCCCCTAGATCAATCGTACATTTAAAGTTGAAAACGAAATTTGAGGTCGGAAGACAAGTAAAAATTATAGCCTGAAAATCGATATATCGGTGTATGGGCATAGGTCGAAACTTCAAAATGCCATAACTTCGTCAAAACTCAACTGATTTTAAAAAGCAAGGGCTTTTTGGTCATAGTTTTGCCCCTAAATCAATCGTACATTTAAAGTTGAAAACGAAATTTGAGGTCGGGAGACAAGTAAAAATTATAGCCTGAAAATCGATATATCGGTATATGGGCATAGGTCGAAACTTCAAAATGCCATAACTTCGTCAAAACTCAACTGATTTTAAAAAGCAAGGGCTTTTTGGTCATAGTTTTGCCCCTAAATCAATCGTACATTTAAAGTTGAAAACGAAATTTGAGGTCGGAAGACAAGTAAAAATTATAGCCTGAAAATCGATATATCGGTGTATCGGCATAGGTCGAAACTTCAAAATGCCATAACTTCGTCAAAACTCAACTGATTTTAAAAAGCAAGGGCTTTTTGGTCATAGTTTTGCCCCTAAATCAATCGTACATTTAAAGTTGAAAACGAAATTTGAGGTCGGAAGACAAGTAAAAATTATAGCCCGAAAATCGATATACCGGTGTATGGGCATAGGTCGATTTATTGATTTATTGCGTATCGATATTAGATACATATTTCGATCGTAGCACACTTTTCTTTCCTATTATTAAAATTTGATGTTGATTTCATTTGAAGCACACACTTCATGCATCATATTGTGGCGTGTCTGCGGCGTTTCCACAGTTGCAGTTGCCTGCGCAGGAAGCGGCTGCTGGCGGCCTTTGACTTTGACAAGACAATCATTGAGGTAGACTCGTACACGGCGGTCAGTCATCTGCTGGCGCCGGAGCAGCGCACCGATCAATTGCAGGCGCTTATTCACAAGTTCGGCTGGATTGTGTATATACGGCGAGTGTTGCAACTGTTGCAGCAACAGCAGCAGCCGCAGCATCGTCGCTTGACTGCAGCACAAATTGGTCAATATGTTGGCCAGTTGCCGGCTGTGCCGGGCATGCTGCAACTGGTTCGTCGCCTCGGGACGCAGCCCAGCACACATATGTGCATAGTGAGCGATGCGAATCACTATTTTATTGGGCAATGGCTGGCGGCGCACGGCTTAGCGGACACATTCCACGCCATCTATACGAATCCGGCCGTTGTACAGACGGATGGGAGGCTGCTGGTCGAACCCTACGAGCAGCAGACGCACTGCGACCAGTGTCCACAGAATCTGTGTAAAGGCGGTGTGATGACCAGGCTAATGAACGACCCGGATGCGCAATACAAACGCATCATTTATGTGGGCGATAGCTGCAATGATCTGTGCGCCATTCGCTGTCTGCGGACGCAGGACATCGCCTGCATTAGGCGATGGGAGGAGCTGCATGGGAAGCTGGCGGCTCATCGGGACGAGTTGAGCTGCTTGGTGATCCACTGGTGCGATGGGCATGACCTCGAGCAGCAGCTATTCGCCAATTGCAATTTGTATTTGTAGAGAATATATAAAAATAAATTTGATGATAAGGCAAAATTATTAATGCTGCTGTTTTATTTCGACTTAAAAATATTTTTGTTTTTCTTGTTTTGTCTGTTGTATATATATATATATATATATATCATTATGTATACGTATATATATATATATTCATATTTATAATAATTCACTTATTAAGAACTAATTGCATAAAATTCAATGGAAAATTAGATTTTTACCAAGTGCAGCCAAACAACTGCTGCGATTTGTTGTTGGTTTTTTAAGTAGACGAATTTTTGTTATTTAGTTGATTAACCGTTAAATTCTTAGCGTAAGCGTTGCCACCTTTTATCTGCTTAAAATTTTAAGAATTGTTCTTTTTTTTTTTTTACCTAATTCACACAGTATTTGTTGTTAATTTATTTTGTTGTCGCTTGTGCCTAACTGATTTTCTTGTTTTTAAAATATATATAAATATATGTAGATGTGTGTATATGTACCTGTGTGTGTGTGTGTGTACGTTAGCATAAATTACATGTATAATACAATGTGAAGCTTAATTAAATAGTAAATATTGTGGTTGTTCTGTTATAGTACAACAAAAGAAACTAGCACAAAACAGCTGCCGCCCAACCAAAAAGAAAAAATCGAGTACACTTCTTATATACACACACACATGCATATGTATGTACGTATATACATATATACGTATACATACATACATATGCATTTGCATTTTCCGCTTAGCTAATTTACATGGCTAAACTTACTGGTTACAAAATAGTATTACAAGTACATACACAATCATTTTTTGATATTCAAAAAAAAAAGGAAAATTAATAATAAAAATAATCTTTATTTTATTTATGTTATTATTCGTATTGTACAACTGTTTAGGCTAAGGACTTACATACATACATAAATGATATTTGTTATTTGAATATTTCGATGATACACAAACACATAAGCAAAAGATGCAGGATGTGTGAGTGTTTGTGTGTGTGCGCTTGTGTGTTGGATGGGGAACAGAGAGAGAGGGAGAGAGAGAGAGAGAGACAGTGTTAATAATTACAAACATATACAGTACCGTCTGCAACGGTAAAAACAAATGTGTCGACAGCTGATACAAAAAAAAAAAAATGGCATATTGTCAAATGTTAAAACAGACACAAAAATAATAAATTTAACTAAAATGCAGCTAATGAAAGTGAATGTGTGTGTGTGTGTATGTGTGTGTATTGTAACTTAAGTGCTAATATAAACAGTTCAACTTAGGCGCAAAGGCATACATCGATTTTGTTGTCTGTTGATCATTTGTTGTTGTTGTTTTTGTCATGTCAAATACGTGTTAAACATAACATAAACCTCGCAATTCTTGTCTGCTTAAGTAACATTATTTTAAGCATAAGTTATATATATGAATATAAAACCATTGGACAAAAAAAAAAAAAAAAATACAGTAATCGTAATAATAATGTATAGTTATTAACATACGCCAAATCGCCGCATACATATACAATTTTGCTTAATATATTTAGCTTGTTAATACTATGCACGTGTGTGTGTTTTGTGTTTGTATTGGTGCTGTGATAGGAAGTGGGCTGGTCGGCAGCGGGTCTGGGTTGCAGGGGGGTTTGGGGCTGCTACAATTGCTGTTGCTGCTGCCGCCGCGTCCCGCACTTACTACAAGTCCGTTAAAGTGCGCTTGGCACAATAACGTATAACCCCCACTCAGGCAACAACTGGCGGCGGGGCTATGCCAATTGTTGTTGCTGTTGTTGCAGCAGCTGCTGCTGTTGTTGCAGCAGATGCTGCTGCTGTTGTTGTTGCTGCTGCAGTTGTTGTTGCCTGCGTTATTATTGTTGTTGCTGCTGCTGCTGAGTTGTTATTGTTGTTAGCTGCAGCAGCATCCTCATTGCTGTTGCGATTGAAGCTGCTGCACTGCATCGTTGCCATATCCGGATGACTTTTACTGATGCCGATTGGCATCCGTTTGCCAGAGTTGCTGCTGTTGTTGTGTGGCATTGTGGCACCGCCCACAGCATTGGCCGCCTCAGCTGCAAGCGGTGGCGCCATTAAAATTGTACCACTGCCACTGCTGCTGAAGCCACTACTGCTACTGCTGCAGGACCTTGGACTGAGTGCAGGTGTTGCTGCCGCTGCTGCTGTTGTTGTTGTAGTTGTGCACCTGCCACCACCATTGATGGAATATGGCAACGACAACGAAGACGACCACGACAACGGCGACGACGACGCTGACGTCAACTGCAACTGGACTGATGAGGCTTGAGATGCTGGCGACGATTGCTGCGTGCAGGTGGTGGCATTGCTGCTGCTGGGCGTTGTTGGTGGCGTTTGGCGCTTGGCGGGCTTGGCACGGGCACAGGGCACACAGAGCATGGTGCAGTGTTCGCGCAGTTGGGTTATGTGATCGATGCGATACACGTTCATCCACTTTACCTTTTTGTGCTTAACCGGCGGCTTGACGATTGTCTTGTCGCTGATGTTGACACTGCCGTTACCGTTACTGCCACTTGGCGACAACAGCAACATTGTTGCCGATTGCATTTGCTGCGCAGCCGTCTGTGGCAGACCCTCTGGACGAGTGGCGCCACAGCGCATACAAATCGAGCAACGCTCGCAACTCCAGCGACCTATAAATATATATTTTATAAATTATAAATATATATAAATGAATTATAAATTCAGTAAAATTCACCTTCGGGCACTGCTTTGACGCCGAGGCAGTAGATGTGATAGCCGCGATCGCATTGCTCGCAGTAGAGCATTTTGCCCGGCTGTTGGCTGCTGCGGCACTTGATGCAACATTTGCATTCGGCACACTGCCAATTGTAGTTGCGCACCCGTCCAACCATACGTTGCGGCATCTCAATGCAACTGGGATGCACTGCAAACAAAGCAAAGCAATTTCGAATATTCAAAGTCAACTCAAGCAAAATAACGAGATAAGCCAAATTAGTGTTGCCAGATTGCACTATTCAAAGTCACCACAGTTTGTTCATTTAACACTTTGTGCAATCTGGCAACATTAGCTGAGGCTGTGCTTCAATTATTTAGAAATGAATTTACCACAAATGATTTTCGCGCATTATGCAACGCGACAAATGAATAGCTTCAATTCACCTCAATTGCAAACTTACCTCTGCGCCGGCAGCTATAGCAGCGTATATAGGCCTCGGGCATGTTTCTCGCATTACTATGCTGACTGCGCCGACAAACGCCGCAATTGGACGAAAGTCTGGCATCCTGCTGTTCTCGCTTATGCTGCTCAGCCTCGCTGCTGGAATTCATTGAACTGCTGCTGCCGCTGCTGCTTCTGCTGACGCTGCTGCTGCAGCTGCTGTCGCTGTCGCTGTCACCATCGCTATCCTATGTATATAACAAAATAAAGAACAAAAATTTTAGCATTGCGTTTGCATGCGTTGTTTTTATACTTTGGATACCGAAGGTGTCATAAAAATCTAAAAATCTCCTCCTAGAGTCGATATTTCCTTGAAAACACCTGCCCTGTTCTTTGCTTTCTGTTATCAGGCGATATTATTTATGGTATCAAAGTATTTCACAGACGGTTTATTATTATTTCAATACTTACAGAATCACTGCTGCTAGCGTCGCTGCTGCTGCTAGCGCTGGAGTAGACGACGACGTTGCCAGCACACATTTTGGCTGGATCATTGCTGTTACGCAACAGCAGCTGTCGCACACGCTGTTGACGCCGCAACGCCGTTGCCAATAACTTTGATGATGGCGACTGCTCTTCCAGCAGCTCCTCCTTAATAGCGACAGCGGTATCGAGCTGCTGCGGCTCCTCCTTAACAGCAGTAGTGACATCGAGTTGCTGCGGCTCCTCCTTAACAGCAGCAACGGCATCGAGTTGCTGTCGCACACGCAGCTGACGTCGCAACGCCAGCGCTGCCGCCAATAACTTTGATGATGGCGACGGCTGTTGCTGCGGCTCCTCCTTGACAGCAACAGCGACATCGAGTTGCTGCTGCTCCTCCTTAACAGCAGCAGCGGCATCGAATTGCTGCTGCATTCTTACCTTCCGCGTCTTCTCCAGCGCTGTGTTTAGCGGATATGCTCTGCAAAATCAAATCCAATAAAATTGCAATTGTATTCATGTAGTTTTTTTTATTTTATAAGCAAACTCACCTCAGCTGGGCGGGCGTTAGCTGTCGATAGTTGGACGCAAATTGGCCGGGCACCAGAGACAGCGGATAGGCATAATCTGGACGCTGATAAGCGGCATCAAATGTGCGCGGCGCCAGTAGAAATGGTGGCGCTGGCATATCCTCAGCCAGCGCCGCCATTCGCACCGTATTCGCGATGGAGCGATGCAAGAGTGTTGAACTGGGCGCTTCTCGTGCCACGGGCAAATTCATTGTGAACGTTTGCAGATCCAAGCACGCCAAACGCTCCTCCTTGCGACTGTCGAAATAACAAGAAGAACACAATGTGATGTGAAACAGAACTGATTTGACGTCTATATCATCTATATATATATGCGTACAGACAGCAAAGTAAAATAAGTGTGAGGACAATAAATTGGTTGCAAATTCTTTATATGTTGACGACTAAATTTATCTGATTTTCATTATTCCAGTGAAATGTTGTGTGATTCCTCTTTTGAAGCTATATATATATATATATTTGGTAAAACCTATGCTTCCACTTACGTCTTGTTAAAGTAGCCGTTCCATTTGCTGGTGGAGAGCATCGCGCGATCGCGTGCTTGCAGGCCACGCCCATTGCCGACGGTGAGTCCGAGCGCCTTCTGCTTGGCCTCGATGTCGCGCAGATGCTTTTGGCGTATGTACTCCTTGTACTCCTCATACTTCTCATGGAAATCGGTATACATGATGTCCAGTATGTCCGATGCCCAGACGGCTGTGATGCCCAAATCGCACATTTTCTCGCTGACCAGTCCCTTCTCCTGCAGCCAGTTGCGCTCCTCCATGTCAACGGCGCGCCGCGGCAAATCCGGATATTTGCGCTTGAAACTTGTAATGCCCAAATAGAGTGCCACCTGCTCCTGGATCATGAACGTATCGCGATTCTTTGACGGACAACAGCCTTTGGGCGGTGGCCAATCATATTCCGCTATGGTCGCCGCCTTAAAGTCCGTGCTGCAAAGGTGTAAGTCGTGTAAAATTATATTTCCGATTAGAGGACAGAGCGAGAGAGATAAAGAGAGAGAGAGAGAGAGGGGGAAACTTACTCTTCGGCCACACAAATCTCCATTTTCTTCTTCTTTGGGCGTTTGAGCGCCGAACCGATTATGGCATCCACAGATGATTGACCCTGATTTGAGTCCATTAAACTGATGCTGCTCTGCATTGAGGATTGCGACTCCTCGTTGTTAAGGAAGTCCGGTTGCCTATTTAATAATTATCGTGATTTTAAATACTACTCGAAACAAAATCAAAAACGAAAAACAAAACTCACTTTTGTGGCGTCAGTGGGGGCTCCATGCTGGTCACCGATTGATTGCTGTTGTTCAGATCCGCACTCATGCGTGTGTCCTCCTCAAATACCTGGGGTGACTGCAATGACAACAACAACAAGAACCACATATTAATAAACATACATCATTTTTATTTCAACTATAATTATAAATTTGAATTTGAATTTATGCATTGAGTTTGTTGGCCGGCAGCACCATCTTCCTAATTGGCTAAGAGAGGTTGGTTAAAAGAGAGCGCAGCGCAACAAATTAAGAGAGCGCTGTGTAACAGCAGCATTGCCAGCATGCATGAAAAAAAAAACAATTCACACAAAAAAAAAATCCAACTGTGGGGAACCGCCAGTCAAAAGAGCACATGCGGCGCTCTCTCTCTCTCTATCTCTGCCAAGGAGCGCGACGCAGCAGGTGTGGTGAAGATGGTTTAGAGCGTCTCTGCCTACAGATGCAGCACCAATGAGAGCGTGAGCAAAAAAAAAAACAAGTACGACGATGTTCAGCTGATTAAAATTACAGGTGAAGAGACAACGACGTCAAAGCAAAAGCAAAGCAAAGTAAAGCGCTGCTGCGCTGCACTGCTGCTGACTGCGGTGTCGCGTGCTGTTGTTCTTGTTGTTATTGTTACAATCGAATGCGTTTTTGGTAGCTGTTGGCAATGAATGCAGCCAGTTCGCGCACGCCTCTGATTTTAATTACGACACAACACTGTTTCACTTGCTGTGTGTGCATGTATGCGTAATTTGCATGCCTGTGGGTGTGTAGGTGGATGTGGGTGGGAGTATATGTGTTTGTGTGTGTGTGTGTGTGTGTGTGTGTAGCTGGTTGCTTGTGCTTGTGAGCAACATTTACGTAATAAAACATAAACAAGTTGCAATAGTAAAACAGTGAGGAAAATAAAAACAATGCACACAGAGAGCAAAATTAACTTACAATACAAGAGCACACACACACACACGTGCACGCGATATAGACACAGACAGCGCGGCATCCTTTGAATGAATCATGACAAAAAGCAGAGAATAAGAAATGCTTTGAACTCCGACGTGTGAATACTCTATGGGGCAAAATTACTAATAATACGTATGATAATATAATAATAAAAAAATAATAATAACACCATTAATAATAATATTAAGGATAATAATAATAAGAATAATAATAATAGTGATTTATGTTGGTTTGGGCATCCGAAAATATGAATAGCTATAATTTTATTATTATTTTTGTATTATAATGTAAATGGGAAGCATGTGTGCAACACGGCAAAAAAGTTCTACAAATATCACATTTCCAATCGTACCAGTTTTGACATATGTATATAGATATATATTATAGACTTACCGGACTGAAGAAACCCTTGATGCGATCCGGATCGGGCTGATGCTTGAGTCCGCCAACGCAACGTGGCCGACTTAGGGCAATGGCTTTGGCAACGGCGCTGGCGCCGCGACTCATCCGTGGCACACGTGGCTGCGCTGAATTGGCATTGTTGGCGCCGCTACGCGTTGAGCCGCCACCGCCGCCTCTGGAGCCGCGACCACGTCCCCGGCCACGTGTCGGAATTGTGGGCACAACCGTTGAACTGCTGCCGGTAAAGGCGCCCAAAATGCTGTTGTTGTTGGCCAGCTGCGAGGATTCATCTGTAATAGAAACGTTGGCATTGGTTAAGCGAATGATTTGACTGATGATTGATTGCTGATTGACTTACCGCCCGAGTTGTCCAGCAGTGTGCTGTAGTTGTCCTCGTCATGGGAATCATGCTGGCTGCCACCGCTGATGCTGTTGCTATTGCTGTTGTTGCTGTTGTTATTGTTCTTGTTACGCAGCTGCTGCGTGGCCATTATCGATGAGAAATCATTGGGCTGAAATATGACGTCCGGCAGCGGATCCGATGACGATAATATGCTTGTTGGCGGCAGCATTGAGCATGTGCTGCCAATCGATGCAGATGTTGCATCTGCCGCTGCCGCCGCCGCCGCTGCAGCAACAGCTGCTGTTGCTGTTGTGGCGCTGCCATTGCTTGTGGATGAGGAGGATGAGCACATGGTCAGATCGATTTGTGCTGCCAGAGCATAGGCCATGCTATTGTTGTTGTTGCTGCTGTTGTTGTTGTTATTGTTGTTATTATTATTGCTGCCGCTGCTACTTGTGTTGTTGCTCTCCGCATCGTTGGCAGCACCATCGAAATGATACAAGAACATAGCAGCATCCCGCTCAGCTTTAGCAGCAGCAGCAGCAGCCACAGCCGTTAAAGTTGCAGCTACCGCAGCAGCGGCTTCGGCAGCAGCAGCAGCAGCAACAGCAGCTTTGCTTTGACGTTTGCGTGTTGTTTTTGCTGGTGCTGCCACCGTTGGCGCTGCTACACTGCGTCGTGTGGCACGCATTGGCCGCTGCTCGTTACGTCGCGTTGTTGCTGCTGCTGCTGCAGTTATTGCTCCGCTTGTTGCTGCTGGTGTAGCCAGCGCTGCCATCAGCCCCGTGGCATCGATTTGATGCATGGACGGCATCAGATCGTTTGTCCGTGCCGCCGACACCATCGCCGGTGTTAACAGATCCGGCTGTTCGGCACTAACCATATCGATGGCCAGCCGCTTGCGCAACAACTGCACCCTTCGCGACTTCACCGCACTGTCCACCTTGGCATCGTGCAGCTCTGCTGTTGCTGCTGCTGGCGTTGTTGTCTCATTCGCATTACGTTTGGGGCGACCACGCCGTTTGCCACTGCCGCTCACCACCAGCCCCAATTCAGCGACAAGAGCGTCCCGCTGCTTTGCCGTGAATGCTGCTGTTGCTGTTGTTGTTGTTCCTGTTGCTGATGAATCCACCAATTCTTCGTCGTCCAGTAGCAATGTGCCATTGTTGAGCGTTTGCTCCACATGCACCAGCTGCAAATGCTTCTGTTGCTGCTGATGAAGTTGTTGCTGTTGCGGCTCCTCCAGCTCTGTGTTGAGTATTCGCTCGTGTTTCTGTTTGCGGCTGCGATGCGGTGTCTGCTGTTGTTGTTGTGGCGTTGTTGCTGCTGCTGTTGTTACTGCAACAGCAGCTGCTGCCGCCGTATCATTGCTGCTGCAATTGTGCGTCTGCTGTTCATTTTCATTGTTGTCCATTCGCCGCTGTTTATTCGGCGGCAACTGTAATGCATTACAATGCAAAATAATTAATCTTAATTCTGTGTGGGTCTCGTCTGGAACCAAATTAAATTCAAAGTTCCTATTTTTTTTTTTTTCTTGTGTAAATTCGGGTGAACTAGTCTTCTGACTAAACGAACATATTTAATTAACAATTAATTAATTACAAGGTAAACTTTTAACAAAATTTCTGTTTTTCATTGGCAAGCCCAAATATAATTTCATACAGAAACTCATCATTCCCCAACTATCGTTATCATTATCGTTCCTATTTGATATAGTGATCTGATCCGTTCCGACCCGGTCGGCTACAGCACAAGTGATTCAACATATGTGCACTGTCTAATTTGCATAGGAACTACATCGTTTTCGGAGTCAGTGATGAATGATCAAGAACTCGTTTTTCAGGAACCCCGACAGAGTTCGAAATTTTTAATTGTAGTGACTGTGCTATTGAAAAATATATATATATACAGTTATGTGGTTTAATAACACATCCCTCAAGCTCCAATTTAATGCAAGGATTACTTACGTCACTGGGAGATTCTGCCTCTGTTTGTAGGTGTTGCTGTTGATGGTGTTGCTGCTGTCGCTTCAAGTGATTTTCATCGTTGTTGAGTTGCTGCTGCTGATGCGGCTGTTGCTGATTGTCTAGCTTGTGATTTAGATTCAGATTATGATTAATATGGTTGACATGATTGCTCAGCGGTGCTGGTGGTTGTTGTTGTTGTATTGGTGGTAGCATCGTTGCTGTCTCCGACTCGTAGGCACTTTGCATATGGGGCATCATCATCAGCTGTGAATGTGTATGCGGATGTGAATGTGGATGTGGACTGCCCTCGGGCGTATCCAATATCTCAATGGAATCGATAATGGGCTCGGTTGTGGCTGCTGTGGCGATGCTTGTTGTTGCTGCTGCTACAACTGACGCTGTTGCAGCACCATTCGCCATTAGGCGTTCAGTTAGCTGTGGATATTTTGCAGCAGCTGTCAAACTGCTGCTGCTGCTGTTGTTGTTGTTGCTGCTGCTGCTGAAACTTTTCGGCGGTGCTGTCAGCTGACTGAGCAATATATTGGAGTTGGGCGAGGCGGGATTGCTGCTGTTGCTGCTGTTGCGCAGACATTCAAGCAATAAATTTTGCGATTGCGTTGCGGACAAGCTGCGATTTGTTGCTGTTGCTGCTATTGATGCTGCCGTTGCTGTTGTTGTTGCTGCTGCTGTTGCTTCTCTTGCATAGTTGCTGTTGACAGCATGCGCTGGCGAGGAGCCCGGCGAGGGCGATGAAGTCAGATCAACCGTATCAACAATATTGTGCTGCTGCTGTGCAACAATGCCATTGCTGTTGCTGCTGCTGCTCGTAGCTGGCGGCAAATTGTGAAAGATTTTTGGATCATGCTCCTTGGATAAGGCATCATCAATGTCCATATCATCGGAATTGCGACGCAGCTCATCCGTATCGCTATCCGGTGTGGCTGCAACTGTGGCTGCTGTTGCATCTGGATAGTCGCTGTCGACACCATTGGTCAGCGTCAGCTTGGACGTCAGCACCTTCTCCTCAAGCACGGCGCGCACCTTGTGCTTGGGCGAACATAGATTCTTAATGGTCAGCTTGAGCATCGGCTGCTGCTGCTGCTCACTGCAGTTGCTCGATTTGATAGTTAACTTGGGCACCTGCTGCTGCTGTTGATGCTGTTGTTGATCCTTCTGCTGCTGCTGCTGCAGCTCATCTTCCAGCTCAATGGACTTGGTCTTGATGGTCAGCTTAGGAATGCTTTGCGCATTCTTCGCGTCGACCGTCATGATAACCGTATGCTGTGACTGCTGCTGCTGCTGTTGATGCTCTTGATTGCCGCCCGTTTTTATGGTTAACTTTGGTATTTGTTGCTGCTGCTGTTGATGTTGCTCCTGGCTGCTGCTGCTGATGCAACTGCTGCCCGCCTGCGTTGTTTTAATCATAAGCTTGGGCACGGTGGGCGGCATCGCGACCGGCTGTTCACAGCCAGATGAGGAGGAGTAGGAGGAGCTGCTGCTGCTGCTGGCGGAGGAGCTGGGTGCCGATGCTTGCGATAGACTGCAGCTAATTAGCTGCGTTTCACCACCGCTGCCATCCAATTTTGTCGTCTTAATGGTCAGCTTGGGCAAGGCTGGGCTTCCAGTGCCGCCACCTGCTGCCATACTCGACTTTAATGGGCTAATGCAATTGTTAGCTTCGCCGCCACCTCCACCAGCATCGGGCATTTTAATGATGAGCTTGGGCACCACACTGCTGACACGCTCCTCGTTGGCGGAGCGTATCGTTAGCTTGGGCACAATGTGCGGCAGCTGCTCGTCATCGGCGCCCGACGAAGATGAACACGATGATGAGGAAGCATCCGAATTGGCGGCGGCAGCAAGATCTTGCGATTTTATCGGTCTAATTGTTAACTTCGGTACCACTGCTGCTGCCGCCGCCTGCTGACCCATTTGGCTAGCTGTTGCTGCTACAGCTGCTGCTGTTGTTGTCGTTGATGTTGTTGTTGTTGGCAACTGTGTTGATAATTGTATGCGCAGCGGTTCAACGCGTCGCTCATCGTTGCTCGTTAGAGATTCGCTTGTATTGCTGTGTTTGGACAGCTTTAGGATCAGCTTATGGCTACTACTGCCGCCGCCCTTTGTTCCTACTCCTGCGCTGCTGCTGTTGTTGCTGCTACTGCTGCTGCTGCTGTTACTGTTGCTGCTGTTGTTCTTCTCCTCTCCATTAACATCTATCGATGTGGCGACCATTGTTGCTGCTGTGCGGCTACTGCTGCTGCTGCTGTTGTTGTTGCTGCTGGGGCTATTTGGCAGCTGCGCATCGTCGCGCAGGCTATGCTGCGGCGGCGATGCTGTGGTGCTGGTTATTTGACCCACAGGCTGCAACAGTTGCTGCTGCTGTTGTTGTTGTTGATGTTGCTGCTGCTGCTGCTGCTGATGTTGTTGTTGCTGCTGCTGCTGTTGATACTGGCGATGTGTTGCAGTTGCTGTTGTCGACACATTCAATTGTTGTCGCTGCTGCTGCTGCTGCTGTGCCGGCGATGATGTGGAGCTGCTCACTATCTGCTGCTCCTCGTCCTCCTCCTCTTGTTGCTGCTGCCTCTGATTGCTGCTGCTGCTGCTGTTGTTGTTAGTCGTTGCCGTCGTCGTTGTCGTTATGACTGCCTTGCCGTTCGAACCGATGCTCGAATTCGAATTAGAACTGGAACGCGGACTGACGCTGGCGCTTGAGCTGTTGCTGTTGTTGCTGCTGCTGCTTGTGGAGCTGCTATTGGAGCAGAGTGGTGCTGCTGCCAGGCTTACTGAGGATGATGTAGCTGCTACCTGTACCTGTACCTGCTGCTGGCGTAAATCATTCATTGCTTATCTCCTTTGTCTCCACCAAACCAAACGCAGTTACTGCTGCTACCTGCAAAACGATAAGATTGAATTTATGTTAAACATATTTTTTTTTTTTCCATATTACTTAAAATTAATCAATTTACTATCGATGGTTTTGTCTCAGTACCCAAGATTTTACACTGAGTTGGTTCAACCAGAATATTCACTTATTATTTGATTTTTTTAATTGCTTTACAAATTTGTTAACAATCACGTTTATTTATTTTACACTAACACACACACACACACCAATTTGAATGAAATGAAAATCCCTATTGGGACTCAGTGCTGGATCAGCTGGATACCTTGTTGCATTTGCAGCATTTGGTGGCAGCACAACACACAAATTCAGCTGAGAACGAAAACTAAAAACCAGAAACTCTGAGAATAGAATACAGCAGACAGGAGAAATGCATAGTTTTAATTCAAGGAAATTTTGATTTGTGGAAGAGGGAAAGTGATTGTCGTTTCTCGTCCGCATGCATCTGTCTCTTCCTCTATCTCGCTCTCTTCCTCTCTCTCTCTCTCTAGCTCTCTTTTTGAGCGCGGGCGGAGTTAATACAAATAAATATATATAATTGCAGCAGCAGCGCGCTCGCTTGACGCCAAATGTGAAGAGCGAACTCGGTTCACACACACTCACACTCACACATACTCACACTCATACATTCAGCATATGTGGTGTATTTGTTTTATATGTATATGTTTTATATACGCAAGCGACGCAAAGCAACAAAATTGCTTCTTGTGTACATTCCTCCTTTTTTTGTTTTGTATACCGCTGAGAAGGGTTTCAATCGGAATCTCAATAATCCATTCAATAATTTAAATAAACTAATCTGCCATTGTTCTCCAAATTCCTCTCTCTCTTTCTCTATGTATCTGAGTGCATCTGCATCGCTGTTGAAAAAGAGTTCCCTGTGATTAGAAGCATTTATAAACATAAGTATGCTTAGAGTCTTGGTTTGTTTTCGTTTTCCATAAACAATCATTTTGTTAATGTAAAAGCTTTCATAAACACTCAAAGCCAATAATTACAATTATAAGCCGGCGATAGAGACACACCGAATGCAATTGTATTGTATTATTTAGTTATTTAAAAATTAGCCAAGTCAATTCTTTTTTTTTTTGGTTATTTCAAGGAATATTTTGGCAAAGGAAATGGCGCGAAAACAGTAACGCACCCTAACGGGGAATGGGGGAGAAAAAGCAAGGTATGCTAATATGTACGTTCTTGGTTAATAATAATATAGGTAAGCGGCGTGGAAACATGCGCGGCACACAGCTGTCTTTTGTCGGCAGGCAGAAATTGAGAAAACCGCGCCACATTGGTACGCACTACTACAGCAACAGCGACGCCAACAACAATGACAACGACGACTACGACGTGGTGTATGTGTTGGCAACACTGCCAAATTCACCAGGGGCCCGAGCTTGAAAATTCACCACAGCACACAACCACACGCACATACAGACATGCACAGACAAGCGCGCGCTCATACACACACACGCAGACGCACACGCACCAATACCAGCATAAAAGGCAATCGCCCGTGCCGCTGCATGGAGAAAAATACATATGTACTTATGCACAATTTACACACACACACACACAATAGCTATATACATTTATACATGCATCTGCATTGGTAAGGAGCCCCCCGCGCAACTAACGGCGACAGCAGCAACTATATATTAACAACAACAGCCGCAAAGCAACAACAAATATTAAGAGTGCAAAAAAATAAAATATCAGCGAAAGAACAAAAAAACAGAAAAACGATGCTACATAGCAAAAGACGCCGAAAACTGCCCCAACAACAACAGCAGGCTGGCTGGCTGGTAGGCAGGCAGGCAGGCAATAAACTCACCATGCGGCAAATCGTCAGACAAAAGAAGATGGAGGAGTAGAAGTTGAGCGCCTTCTCTTTGCATGCAATTCGCGTGTGTAATTGTGTGCGCGTTTCTTTGTCGGTGTGTTAAGACATAAAACATGTTTTGTTTTTATTTGCACACTTTGTAAACATTTTGTTGCACTTTTCCGTACAATTTTTTTAATATACAAGAAAAAACATTGACTGAGACGACTGCTGTGGTCGTCCGTACAAATTATCCGTACTTGTACTCGTCTCGCACACACACACACATACACGCAAGCACACACACCACACACAGAACCATACACACTACACACACACAGAGTACACATACATCTTCAAGCGCAGCGCTCGGTTGTCCCACTTTCCGTGTATTGGTTTCGTACACTTTTCCACGCACTTTTAACGATTGAACAGCAGCAGAAGACGACGACGCATAAATTTGTTATAAAAATAATTAGTAATTGTTAATTATTTAAGTTGTCGAATCAACATCCGCAAACTGATTCGGCGCGCACCTATCGTTTTAACAATTCATTATTAAATGTATGCCCTGCTCGCTGTCTGCCAGTGTTTTTTTCTTTTTCGCTTGGAATATAACACTACCGTACTCGTCACGACGAAATGGAAATGAAAATGCAGGGATGCTTATATTATATCGATACATCGATATCTCGCTACTATGAATAAATGATTTGTCGATATTTGCTGTTATTACAGCCAACTAACAATGCCACAAATATAATGTAGCCACAATCCAATGCAAATAATAGTAATAATAAAGCTTGCCGAAATATTGCCCTATATTGCTTATGTAAGATATTACTTCATACTTTATTTATTTAGCTTTCAGAAGTTTTATTTTTTTGTTGTAAAACGAATCAAAAAAAAATAAATGAAGCGCCCGCTATTAAAAATACACATGCAATCGATAACACACATTTTAAGCTTATCGGCTAATGTCGATGCACAAATATCAAAAAAAGCGTTTCAAGCGCCACATTAAAAGTTTCTTAAAATCCAATCGGACTGGCAACACTGGCCGACACTCATAAAGCTCATGGACACAAAGCTTATGCACAAAGCTAAACAAAATCGAATACATACATACAAACACACCAAATAGAACTCAGCATTGGCGAGCGGTGGGCGATAACTGCATTGCCAATCAGGCATTGGGAAGTGCAACAGCAGCGCTCGCATAACAATGTCGGGCGCATCCACGTCGTCCGCTGCAGCCGTCGCCCACACTTGTGGCCTTGGCAAGCAGCAGCGCCGCCGTTTGGCAGCCTTCGATTTTGACCACACAATTGTCTCACAAAATACGGACACTGTTGTCCGCGACTTGTTGCCGAGCCATCTAATTATGTCCAGTGCCCTCACCGATTTAATGGAAAACGATTGCTGGACGCAGTATATGTCCGAGGTGTTCCGTTTGCTGCATGAGCAACAAGTAACCGAGCCTCGCATTCGTGACGTCATACGGTGCATACCCGAAGTGCCGGGATTTGTGCGCCTCATCAAGCATTTGCACAAGAAGCTCAACTTTGATTTGATCATCATCAGTGATTCGAACAGCATTTTTATTGATGAATGGCTCCGTGCCCACAATCTGTTGGACTGCTTCACCGGCATCTTTACCAATCCGGCCGAGTTCAGTGCGACCGGCCAGCTGCTGGTGCGTCCGCATCACCAGCAAACCGATTGCAAATTGAGTGCCAGCAATTTGTGCAAGGGTCGCGTCTTGGAGCACTTTGTCATCGAGCAGGATTTACGGTATAATATACGATACGACCATGTCTTTTATGTGGGCGATGGCAACAACGATATTTGCCCGGTGCTGCGACAGCGTGCCTGCGATTTTGCCTGCGCCCGCCAGGGCTTCGCCATGGAGAAGCATCTGATCAAGAATCACAACAAGTTGAAGTTGCG
The DNA here is from genome assembly GCA_035044105.1 of Drosophila nr. perissopoda 5 BK-2023a. Lineage (NCBI taxonomy): Eukaryota > Metazoa > Arthropoda > Insecta > Diptera > Drosophilidae > Drosophila > Drosophila nr. perissopoda 5 BK-2023a. The sequence continues at coordinate 839,010 of JAWNMK010000358.1, forward strand.
CGCCAATCTGTTGATTTGGCGTAGCGGCTTTGAGTTGCTCGACCAGATGTGCCTGCTGCCCCAGTTGCAGGGACCGCCGATTGGGTCGTTGTGTTTGGATGTCAATTGTAAGGCCGAAATTGGACGACGGGCATCCGCCGCCACCGGCCCGGCTGACCGTCAGCAGTAAAAAAAAAAAAAATCTTTGAAAACAAACATTTTGGTTTGTTGTTTACCAACCCAATCCAAAAAGGGATTGGGGGGGGGGGAGGGGGTATCGTTCACAACTGTCGATGTTGAATCCACCACATGCCAGTTGTGGTTGAAGTCACTCTTTGTTCACATTTTCAGTGATCGCTTGCAAATTCACTGCTCCTTTCCGCTCGATTCTATTTTTAAGTTATTCATTTTGAGTGGCATTTTGTTTTTGGTGCATTTGACATTTTCAATTTTCGTATAATTCCAAAAGCGAATCCAATTTATTGTAATATAACAACATATTTGATTTTGAATAACTTCTATTCGATGTTGTTTATTTTTCTCTCAAAATTCCAAGATTAATCTAAAAATGTTGTGCAAGTGTGAGAAAAGTGAACGAATTGTTGTTGTTTTTTGGAAAGGCTCTCCGAAATGAGGCCAAAAAAAAAAAGTTGTTTTTTAAACAACGAAAATCGAAGAAGATGTGATATATATCCATATATATATATCCATATATTTGCATATATGTTTGTGGATTTCATCCAGACACACACACACACACTCAAGCACATTGCACACAACACACACACACATAACACACTGTAAGTTTCGAACAAATGAAGTGGTTGTTGTATATTTTTGGCCCCTAGCTGTTAACTGTACAACTTTACTAAATGTGTATTTGTAATGTTGTAATTAATCTTGTTTATATATATATATATATACATGTTTATGTCTAAGTGTCCGAAAATAAATGTAATTACTTGATTGTTAAATAAAGCAAATGAAAAACAACTGAACAATTTGGCTTGAGCGGAAGGACGTAGTGGGGCCCAACACAGCCTTTCAGGTATTCCAAAACGCAATGAACTTAAACGACGCAAACTCTTCTCAAGTTCGAATTTACAATATTTATTTTAAACTTCAATCGATTTATAATATTCGTATATGTGTGAGTTATATGCTTAAATTACTATTCTTTAATCCACTTGTAAATTGTGTTGAAAGCAAAACGAGTTCACAATTTTTATTTTAAATTCACAACTGATTCATAATATTTTTGTATATGTTAGTTATTTGCTTAAATTACTATTTTCCGATACACTTGTAAATTGTGTTGAATGCAAAACTAATCGTAACACTTTCTTAGGGTTTTTTCTTCTTATTTCGTATATTTGTATAGCTATGCATATATATATGTATATGGATATATGTATATACCCTTCAGAGGTTTCTATAATTTTGCGATGGAGTTTATATCGATTTCAAATTTCCGACGCCATAAAGATATATATATATATAGTGATCAGATCAGCATCATTGCTATTTAATTGATATCGTAATACTTAATCTTAGCATAGGAACAATCCAACGGGTTTTTTTTTTTTTTTTTAATTAATTTAGATGACGACTAGGATTGACTTGCTCCTGCAATCGCCTGTCTTACTTGATTTATACTAATTATTTTTGTTTTTCAGGTTCCAACTATCTTCTTAATATGTTTATGTTTGAAATATGATGTTTATATATGTGCATGTGTCTTTGTGTGTGTGTAGAGTGAGTGCAGTGCATTCGGTTGACTAAGACTAAGAACAAGAAAGGATTTGGGGAAGGAAGGGGGGGGGGGGGGAGGAGGAGTGCGTATAGCTAAACTTCAGATTCTATGATTAGTAGGGCCTGTGCAATATTATGGGGGGCGGGGGGCGGATAAAGTACAAGGCTCAGGGGCCCAATGGCGACATTCCCATTTGACGGGGATCGGCACCCAGCGGCTGTGGGGCTCCCGGCTCCAAATTTTTAATGAGCATCTGTAACCATTGCTTGGTGGTTTTATCATCTTGCAAACACAGCGTAAAGGTGCCATCACGCAGCTGATCCGGCAAGCACTGGCCAAGTGCCTTGCGTGCGCTGCACATCAGAGCGAAAGAGAGAGAGAGAGATAGATAGAAATTAATGATATGAAAACAGAGCCGTCATTCATTTTGCTTAGACGAACCGTGTATTGTCGGAGAGGCGTAGATAACAGCGTACGACATGCTTTAATAGACGCGCACACGGGTCCTTTGACAGCTGTATTACCATTTTGCCCTTGACATTGATTAACAGCGCGAGAGAGAGAGTAGACTGTTAAAAAAAGAAAGCTTAAAAGCTTCTTTTGTATGAGACTTACCAGTGTAATGGCGACATGCGAGAAACGCTCGTACGTTTGACATATGTATGACAAACCGGATTCGTCAAGTAATATTTTCTGTATGATGAATGTGGCAACCGTTTTACTCAACTCCGATCCGCTGTCCATGATCGTAAGGCATAACGGTACAATTTCAGTCGTTAGCAAAAATGTGATCACCTCCTGCTCATCAGTCTTGACCAGCGCACCAATGACACCCAAACTGGTTAATCGCAAATATTCAAATGGTCGCGTCTTCGAGATGGTCGATAGAAATGGATACAAATACAACGGTATTTGGGCCTGCAAAAATGCCGTTCGCGTCTCCGGATGGGAGGCGACGCACTGCAGCAACGCCAGAGCATTGCACACTCGATTCGATTGATGGGCCGTCAATGTGGGCGGCGTTATCGATGGATAAATATTAACAATTTCCTGGAGCAAAGCGCAAGTGGTGCCAAAACTATTCCACAGCATCGGTGCCAGATCGGTTTCCCGCTTCTTGCTCAACTCCAGCAATGCCGTCTCCCGCGTGTCTGGGTGTGTAAGCTCGTTGATCCATTGGTAAACCTACAAAACACACACACACACACACATTTATATATATATATATATATTTGTTTTATTTTTTTTATTTAGATACATAAGAATTTTGCCAGCTTACTTTTTCCTGCTCAGTGGGCTGCTGTTGCTGCTGTGGATTCATGCACGGACTCGGCTGGGCACTCATTGTTTCTTGCTGGTTATGATGAAATGTAATTTTATGTTCTTGTATATACATATATATATACGATATGGGGTACAATAACAAGAAAAATGCCGACTGAAAAATAAGATGGCAAATTGCTGCGGCAGCTGATATATATTTCCTAAATATGCCACCAAACCAGTGTTGCCCATAATCGATTAATCGCATTAATCGGCCAACACATAAAAAGCCAAAAAAGGGGATAGCAATATATAAAATATACTTGGAAATGAATACTTTACTAATAATTTTATCATCAAAATATATACTGTGTTAATTTATTCACATGGAATTCTTGCCTTTGTGAAGTTTCAATAATTCTCAGGTAGGTCTAATAAAATTATACTTTGCCACAGCTATAGACTCCATTTAATATTCACTGCCAATGCATTTTTAGCAATATTTTAGGCATGGTGTTACTCATATGTTACTATATCAGAACGAATCTGGTTAAGTTTTGCATAAGTTCCTTATTGGGATCTCTATAATTTGTGAACAAAATTTTCTTAAATTGATCTGTCCGATGAAAGGCCAGAACGGCAACACTGGCAGCCACTGCAATAACTGACATCTGACATCTCTATTTATGTATCTGGCAATGACACTGCGCAATGCAACTCTGTTTTTTTTGACACTTTGACGTGGACAGTTGTCAAAACAAATTCGTGTCGTTGTAGGCCGCACGAACAGCGCGAACGGTCATTCGTTTATACATTTTCAAAGTAAGAGGAGCTGCGTGCGACTTTCTTTTTGGCTTGTACCAACAAAATATTTATTTCATTAAATGATAAATTGCAATTCAATTAATAAAAAGTGTAGAATCACTTGAGTTTATAAGTTCAGTTTAAGATTTCATATATTTTGCACTGTTGCTGCAGCTGCATAGGAAACTTTTTGCAATGCCGCAATTATGTTTCGCTTGTGTAGAACAATAAATGATATAAATATGTTAAAAGAAAAAAACAAAAAGAAAACCGAATAGTTCATCTGTGAAAATGCAACGGCAAAATTTGTTCTGCCCAGAAGCGTCCACAATAAAATTTCACCTGTAACGTTGCCGTCGTCGTTGCCTTAGTTGTCGTCGTCGTCGTCGGCTGCCACGTCGTCGTGACGTTAACGCCGACGCCGACATCGGCATCGTGTGTTGTAGTTGTTGTGAGAAAGTGCTGCTGGGTGGCACACTTTGTTTGACGTTTATCATAATACCCTAACATGCTTGACATACATTACTGTTCACATTTGCTTAAAAACTGTTCAAAATCTTTGCTTGCAGCTCGAATATCTAACTATGGATAAAGTTGTAAAATTCGCTGAGCCTGGTCGCGCTTTCGCCAAGGACTCGATCCGTTTGGTCAAACGCTGCACTAAGCCCGATCGCAAGGAATTCCAAAAGATTGCGATTGCCACAGCGATTGGTTTCTGCATTATGGGTTTCATTGGATTCTTCGTCAAACTGATACACATTCCCATCAACAACATTATTGTTGGCTCGTAAATCTTATCACACTTGTCCTAGACAGAGAGAAAGAACGAGGAGGAGCAGCAGCAGGAGCAGAACAATAATAATCATCAACCTGAAACACATAAAATACCTTATAAATATTTTATAATTTTTTTGTTTTCCTGTATAGTTAAAATGCATCATGTACGGGTACATTCATCGAATGTGTTTTTGTTACAAGCATTTCATGTATGTGAATTGTATTGCGATAATGTTCCAAATTCCATTCATAATAACATGAACGTTAGTTAATAAGCGTCATCATTAAAAATCGAAAATCTACCGAATTTATTCAATGTTTTTATTATGTGTTTTATGGTCTTTTATGGGGTTTATTATAGCATTAAACAGTATTCAAATTGAGTGTGCTTGCCAGTTGTATGCTGTAATTGCTGTATATAACATTACTCTATATATATTTTCAGTTTGTGAATTGGTTATTAATAGTCATAATGCAGAGTATTGCATGTTCGTCATCTTGTTGCATTTTGTGAACGGATAATTGTTGCACATATTCGCCTATCGATAACTATCGATACAATGCTCGTGCCTGTGACGTGGAAAGCGTATGAAACTGTTTTGATTGGCTCAGAGTGTCTCAGTCTGTTCGCTTGTCGTTGTTTATTTGCCTCAGGATTTGATAGCTGCTAATTTAGTTTGTAAATAGGATGTTGGACTTTGTGGTTGTATTCACAAAAGGCGGCGTTGTGCTTTGGAATTCAAATGAGTCGGGCAAGAACTATGCCTCGTGCATCAATAGTTTGATACGTGGCGTCATTTTGGAGGTAAGTCAACCAAAACATTTTTCTTTTCCAATGTTATTGTTGGTATTAATTAATATCATTGTTGTGTTGATTTAGGAGCGCAACACAGAGTCCAAGTACTTTGAGGATGATCATCTGGCGGTGCAGTTCAAGCTGGACAATGAACTGGACGTGATCTTTGCGGCCGTATTCCAAAAGGTCATCAAGCTCAATTATTTGGACAACTTTCTGGCGGAAATGCAAGTGGCGTTCCAGGAGAAATTCGGTGGCGTTGCTGCCCCAGATCGCCTCGGCATTGACTATGAATTCGAGCAGGAGTTCCGGATGGTGTTGAGCGCCGCGGAGAAGGCATCCGTTAAGCAGGGCAAGGCGCCAAAAGCAATGCGCTCCTACAACGAATCGCAGAAATCAAAGAAAACGGTTGCCTCAATGATGCAGGACGATAAAAAATCAACATCCGGCGGCGATAAGCGTGTGAACATCCAGGAGAGCCCAACGCCACCGAACAAATCGATGCTAACGCCACCGCCACGCAACAACTATGATATTATAGAGGAGAATCGACGAAAGCTGCGCGAGAAACTGACGCCCACAAAAAAAGCGGCTATGGATGCAAAGCCCTTCAAAGCGACAGTTGCGGCCGAAAAGGATCGCGAGAGGGCAGGCAAAAAGCCCAGGGTCTGGGATCTGGGCGGTAATTCCAAGGATGCAGAGCTGCTCGATCGTTCCAAGGATGAGCCCGAGGACCAACAGCTGCAGACCATCAATAATGAGGTAAGTTTCCAACAACAACAACATTTTACAAGACGAATTTAATCGTTGGCTTCTTGTTGCCTTTCCGATCAGCTTGTGGGCACAATGCAGGGTAGCATACCGGATTTGGATGTGGATAGCGACTCGGCTGCGGACGACAGCGATGCTGACAGTGAGGAGGAGGAGGAGCAGCAGCATCGCCAGCTCAGCCAGAAGAAGCCCAAAACTGGAGGATTACTCTCCTATTTCAAGGGCATTGTAGGCGCCAAGACGATAACGCTGATCGATCTACAGCCGGCGCTTGAGAAGATGCGCGACCATTTGATATCGAAGAATGTGGCTTCCGAAATTGCTGGCAAGCTGTGCGATTCGGTTGCCACATCGCTGGAGGGCAAACAAATGGGCACCTTCGATAGCATTGCGAATATGGTGAAAGAGGCGCTCACCCAATCTCTGGTCCGCATCCTGTCACCCAAACGTCGCATCGACATCATACGCGACGCATTGGAATCGAAACGGAATGGACGACCCTACACGATCATCTTTTGCGGCGTCAATGGCGTTGGCAAATCCACGAATCTGGCCAAAATATGCTTTTGGCTAATTGAGAACGATTTCAATGTGCTGATCGCGGCATGCGACACATTTCGAGCCGGTGCCGTCGAACAGTTGCGCACCCACACACGTCATCTGAATGCCCTGCATCCGGCTGTGAAGCACAATAATCGCAACATGGTCCAGCTGTATGAGAAGGGTTATGGCAAGGATGCGGCTGGCATTGCCATGGAGGCCATAAAATTTGCCAACGATACGAAAGTCGATGTGGTCCTCGTCGACACCGCCGGCCGTATGCAGGACAATGAGCCGCTGATGCGATCGCTATCCAAACTGATCAAGGTTAACAATCCCGATCTGGTGCTGTTTGTGGGCGAAGCACTCGTTGGCAATGAGGCTGTTGATCAGCTGGTGAAATTCAATCAAGCCCTCGCCGATTACTCATCAAATGAGAATCCGCACATCATCGATGGCATTGTCCTAACCAAATTCGATACCATTGATGATAAGGTCGGTGCCGCCATCTCAATGACCTACATCACTGGGCAACCGATCGTGTTTGTCGGCACCGGCCAGACCTATGCAGACCTCAAAGCCATCAATGTGAATGCCGTCGTCAATTCGCTAATGAAATAAACAGCGCATCCCGGGGGGGATCACTGGAGGAGCAGCAGCTGGACGACAGGCGAAGCAGCTGAACTTAATTCTAATAATGCTATAGATACACTAGATTTTGTTTTTAATTATTGTCAATATTGTCGCTTAAATAAAAATGCACTTTTTACATTTGTTACTCGACACATTTGCTAATTTTGTTGTGTTCCTTGCATCCTGCCTGCTTTTAGCTGTGGCTTGGCCTCACGCTCTTCTTCATGAGATAATCATAAGATTGTACTTTTAACAAGATACAAAGAATTTAATATATATATATATATATTGAGTTTGCTGTGTGTATTAATTTTTAGATTGGTAGGTTTACAGACGAAAAATGAAATATGTATTTAATATTTTATGACTAAATGTTTATTTGTAGAACTCGTGCTCCTGTTCGTCCTTCTTGATATTGTTCTTGTAGCCCTTCTCAAAGTCCTTGGCAAGGACAATATAACGATTCTCACGCACCGCATGCATGCCAGCCTCCTGGCATATGGCGTTGATATCGGCGCCAGAGATTTTATCGGGCCGTGCCACAAACTCCTCCAGATCAACATCTTCGCTGAGGTTCATCTTTGATGTGATCGTTGAGAAGACCAAACGCTTCTGGCGACGATCGGGCAGTGGGAACTCAATTTTACGATCTAAGCGACCGGGACGCAACAGGGCCGGATCTAGTGTATCGGCACGATTGGTCGCCATGATCACCTTCACATTGGTCGTCTGATCGAAGCCATCCATCTGGTTGAGCAGCTCGAGCAGAATGCGCTGCACTTCACGATCGGCGCCAGTTTGGGCATCGAAACGTTTGGTGGCAATCGCATCAATTTCATCAATAAAAATGATTGCCGGCGCATTCTCCTTGGCCAGGCGGAAGACGTCGCGCACCATGCGGGGTCCCTCGCCCAAATATTTCTGCACAAACTCGGAGCCGACGACACGGATAAACGCTGCAGTCGTATGATGTGCAACAGCCTTGGCCAGCATCGTTTTGCCACAACCGGGCGGGCCATACATGAGGACACCGCGCGGCGGATCAATGCCAATCTGTTTGTAGAGCTCAAAGTGTGTCAGGGGCAGCTCGACGGCTTCGCGAATCTCTTGCTTTTGCATGTCCATGCCACCAATGTCGGCATAGCTAACATCTGGCTTCTCATCCGGTTGCAGCATCGATATGGAGCTATCCGCCTCCGGTGGCAATACATCGACCAATGCATTGCTGTGCTTGTGCAGTGCCACCGATGCGGAGGGCTTAAGCAGCTCACGATCAATGGTGGACAGGATGCGTACATAGTAATTGGAACCGGTTGTGGAGCCAACAATGCCCGTATTCTGATCAACAGCCTCCAGGAATTGGCCAATCACCAGCGGCACCGATTGTATACGCTTCACCTCCTCCTGTGCATGCAGATACTCCTTTTTCAAATTGCGCTGCTCATCCTTAATGTACTCCTCCTGCACCTCAATGAATTCCAATGTCTTTTGCAATTTCTACACTCAAATAAAATGCGATGTGTGTGTGATTAATTGCGATTGATTTGGCAATAATAAGTTTGTGAATGATACCTTGTAGCGCACATACAAATCATCCATGTCCAATTCATCAAGGGAGCTGTGTGCGTCCTTCAGCTTCAGTTCGAGCTCATCCTGGCATCCATCGCAAAACGTAATTTAAATTAAGCCTTATAACTATTTGTATTATTATTTTGAATAGGATACTTACTTTTTCAGGCATCGGTACATCCATAATCTACTATTAATTGTATTATTACAAGTGCAGTGAAGGTAATTTTTCTTGTTTTAATGCCGCTTGGCTGCTGATATTACAAAAAAAAATTGAGACGAGTAAAGCAAATGACTCGTCAAAAAAAAGGCCAATGCAGTGATGGTGCACATATCGATATCCCCTTGCACGTACGAACGATAGTTGCCTTATCGATATTGGCTGTTTTATATGATAGTGCGAAAAACACTAATTACGAAACTGTCAATTGCACAAACATTAATCTCGTTAATTGATTAATTTAATTTGTCTAAATTGAGTAGTAAAAATATATATTTACTGTAATTGCCTGCATATTTTGACAGACAGGTATCGATACCCAATCAGATAAATGAAGCAGTTGAAGTATCAGTGTGTACACACTGTTCTCGCTATACGACCATTTTTTTTGAGGCGATTTCGATTCTTCTCATAAGAAAACACATTTATTTTGGGGGCAACTAAATATGTGTGTGTGCCGTATGCATGTGTGTGCGTGAAGAATTAAAAATAATAGTTAATAGTTGATAGTTGATAAAAACAACAACAGCAACAAAAGCAAAAATTAGTGATTTCGATGTGCACGTACACAATGGGTTAGCATTAAATGCGGCTAGTGAAATGGCAGTGGACTGTTTCAAACCCCATACGCTCGTGCAAGAGAAAAATCGTTCACCACCTCTAACTCAGTGTCCTGTCGCCGTCGCTGTCGCCGCTGCTTCTGGTTGGTGTTGCTGCCTTTTGCCTCTGTCTCTGCCTCTGCTTCTGTCTCAGCCGCTGCCTCAGCCGCTGCCTCTGTCTCTGCCTCTGCTGTACGCACGCATCGATTTGGGCTAAACGTTAGATACCTCCTAACGCAGTTGTTAGGGTGGAAAAATAAGTATATAATAATAAAGAAATGCTGTGCATTTTTCAATTAATACATGGCCAAACAAATACAACAACAAATTCAAGTGCAATATTATTATTATTATCAAACGAACGTACAACAAAAAGCAACAACAAAAACGAAAAACAACAAATACATAAATACGCAAACACTGGCGCCACTCAAGCAGCAAAACAAAAGGTCCAACAAATAAAAAGAAAATTAAATTAAAAGAAATTTCCCAGAAGGCGGCAGCGCTGGCAGGCGGCAAATCAGCAAAAGCAGTGTCAAACGCAGGTTAAACACAATAAATAATAATAATAATACCAACTAATGTATTGTGTGTACAAAATGTTTATTGTATAATTTTCATTACATCTTTTACACACACACAAACGCACATACATATGTATGCACATATGTATGTATGCATGCATAGAGCAGCAAACTGTGTACATGTATGTGATTGTGTGTGTGTGAGTGCTTGTGCGTGTAGTTTTTGTTTATATGCTGTTTTTTTTTTATTTTTATTTTTTTTTAGCTCTTGTTCGTCTAGTTTGTCATTTTCCCGCACATTCGTCAACAAAATGTGCGCTCGGCTTTAACTTTTGCGTTTTTCTTATTGCTTTCTTCCTTATTGTTTGTTCTTTATTGATTTTAAGATGCTGCTGCAATTGTGGACACACACACACACAAGCAAACACACACAGGTTCGCACGCACACACACACATACATTTTTGAAAGCAGTGCATTGAATGAAATTTGATTTTATTTTAATGTACATTGTTTTTCTTCTTTTTTTTACAGAAATTTATAAGTACAAGTGGTAACACTAAAAAAAAAACAGCTTCCAAATGAAGACTATGTCGCGCTTTGGCCTGCGCCGAGGCTTCAAATTCTCCGAGGAGCAACAGCAGGTCAACGGGAACAGCAACAACAACAATAATAATAATAACAACAACAACAGCAGCCAGATCAGCCCAATTGGACCAACCACACAAAAGCTGGCTACGCCGCCACGCAAAAAGCGCAATCACAGTCTACCCAGAGAACAACAACAGCAGCAACAACAACAACAACAGGCCGAACACCAATTGGAACTGATTGATGTTGAACTGGAGCTGGACAGGCAACAACAGCAGCCGATTTCACTCGTCTGCAGTGTGCCGCTGGAGCGTTTGCCGCGTTTCGTCGAAAAGCTGCAGCTGCTGCAAAAGCAACAGCAGCGCGAACTCGATGAATATTCAGCAACAGCTTTTATCAAAGTTTTGTGCTTGTACTGTGATAAGAAGTTTGCGTCCAGTAAGCTGCAGGCAAAGCATGTGGACAAGTTCCATACGGAGCGCAAGGAGCGACGCTGCAGCAATCGCTCCACAAACAACAACAACATCAGCAACAACAACAGCAACAGCATCACCAACAGTAGCAGCAACAGTCACTTTCCTGGCTGCCAGTATTGCAGTAGCAGCAGCAGCAGCAGTAGCAAAGCCTCCAAGCCTCAGGCCATAACGCCGCCAGTCTCGCTGCCCGCCAAGCAGTTGCAGCAGCTGTTTGCCCATTTCATTGCAGGCCATGCGGACAAGTATTTTGGCTGCGAGCCGTGTCAGCTGCGGTTTAACGATGCTCCCCAATTTCACAGCCACATGCGTCTGACGCATCAGCAACAGTTGCCGTCGCCGGCGACGTTGCCACCACAGCGGCAGCAACAACAAAAGCCTCAGCCACAGCAACAACAGGCGGCAATGATTGGCGCCGAGGAGCCGGTGCTGTTTCGTTTGGGTCTCACACAGAATCGTTTGCCCGGCCAGCGGCAGCGGAATCGCAGCGCACGCCAGCAACAACAGCAGCAGCAGCAGCGGGAGGACAACGGCAATGTGTCGACGCCAAAACAGCAGCGTAGCAGCAGTCGCGCTGCACAGCGTCAGGCAGCTGCTGTAAATGCGCCAATAAGCAATGCCACAACAGCAACAGCAGGCGCAGCAGCAACAACAATTTCCACAACAACAGCGACAACAGCAGCAACTGTTGCTGTCTGTGTCGCTGCCACGCAAGTCGAGGATGCATTGTTTCGCATGCCCAGCCATAGTCATGTCTTCGATGACAAATTTTACAAGGATGTCGTGCTCAATGTGCGCCACAATTTGAAGCATTTCCTCGATGGACGATTGCGCAGCGGTCCAGCGCCGCCACAGCCGCTAAGCGATGCAGAGAGTCCGCCCGCCTCCGTTTCCGCCGCCAGCAGCATGAATCAAGTGTCGCTGGGCAGCACATATCCCACGCTGCTGACAGCCGAACAGTTTGGTGATGTCTTTGGCATGGGACTGGAGCAGCTGCAGCTGCCGCTAGCGAAGGTCGCGCGACGTCCGCACACGAAGCATAGCTGGAAATGGAAATGGGATTATGTGAAGAAATTCACAGTCATCAATGAGGGCGGACGGCTGGTCAAAAAGCTAAAGCAGCCATTTATGGGACTGCGCGATCTGTCGCGCCTCGACATGTGGACGCAGCTGACAATGCGACAGAAGCATGATCTGGAGCAGGCACAGCAGCATGAGCAGCAGCAGCAGCAACAACAGGCGCTGTATCATCAGCAACAGGAGTGCGAGCAGCGATTGCAGCAGCTGCATTTGCTGCTCGACCGTCGTCTGTTGCCGCACATAATGCTCGAACAGAACGAGCAGGCCATTATCAAGGAGGAGCAGCCGGAGCAGTTGGAGCAGCAACACTTGCTGTCCTTACCGCTGCAGCAGCAACACCAGCATCCACAGTTACTGCCCGCTGACCTGTTGCCGCATACATTTGCCGATCAAAGCTTTCTGACGATGCTGCAGCTTCAACCGCGCAATCGACAACAGCAACAGCAACGCCTAACAACAACAACAGCAGTAGCAGCAACAACAACAACAACATTGGTGCTAAGCGGCGAATGGGCGCGTCCACGTTTATATTTATGCATTTGTTGTGGCGCCAAGTTTGAGCAGCGCAAAGCGCTCGAAGAGCACAAAACGTTTCGGCATTCGCATATTTATGCGACGCACTATGAGCTGGTCGGACGTGAACTACTCGCTGGCAACTTGTTGCGTCATCTATTTATGCCCAAGCGTGCGCTCAGTCACTATGCAGCTGAACACCACCAGCAGCAGCAGCAACAGTTGCAATTGCAACTGCACAAACAGGAACGGTCTGTTGTTGAGGATGAGTCGATTAGCAGCTCATCGAATTGTTCGGCTGTCTCCTCGACGTTTGGCCTGCTGACCAATGTCGGTGGATCACCCTGCTTCACAGCGACAACAACGACAGCGGGTACAACAGCGACGAACAGCAGCAGTAATCGCAGCAGCAGCAGCAACAGCAACAATAATTCAATATCAACGTCTGTGGAGGATAACGATAGCAGCGATATAAAAGCGCTTCCACAGCAATCTTCCTGCTCACCAGCCAGCCTCAGTCACAGCCATAGCTCCAGCTATAATTCCAGCTCCACAAACAATTCCAGCAGCTGCACAAAATGCGGTCGCAAGTGCAGCGGCCTCATGGATCTCTATCGCCACATGTTGGACTGTTCGGGCGATTATGTTTGGTCTTTGGCCAAGAAGCGTAAATATCGTTATTATTGCGGCTCCAAAAAACGTCGCACCGCCTGCAATAAGCCCGCCAAGCATTTTGCCCAGCTGCTTCGCAAGAATAGCAAAAAACTTAAAAAGCAACAGCAACAGTCTGATGAACAACAGCTTCCCAACAACAACGACGCTTCCGAGGAGAGCGGTTCGTATTGCTCCAACTCCAATTCAAATTCAACTTCCAATAAGACTAAAACGCCGCCGCGTCAACGCCCCAGCGATGGTGAGTCTGAAAGGATCTTTCAAATATGTATTTATAGAGCTACGATCGACAACATAAGAATTAATTGTTTAGGTGTAGAGACATAGGACAGGGAAATTCGCATTGAATTTTGGACAATTCATTTTGAAAATCTGAAAATAAAGTTAAGCAATTTCAGAAATGAGAAATTTTTGCATCACTTAGAACCAGCAGCTAAGAAATTTCTAAGTTGGAAGTTGTAAAACTCTCTTCCTCTCTCTTTTCCTCTCTCTCTCTCTCTCTCTCTTAAACATACACTCTTTGTTTGTTCCTTTTGCAGCTGAATCCATACGTAAAATGCTGGAGAATCTGCCGGCGAAACGTGTCTGTAAAAAGATCTTTCCGATGGATAATAAGAAGCGCTCCAAGAAACAGGGCAAACCCAGTAAGAAGCAGTTGGTTCGCGGTGCCAAGAAGCTCTACAATCACCATCATCATCATCATCACCACCATCACCATCATCATCATCAGCATGCGCTGCGCAATACGCGTTCGCGTCTGGTGCGTGCCAAGCCAGCATCAGCAGCATCGGTATCAGCAGCAGCAACAGCTGCTACTGAGCAGCAAAAGCAACTGCAACGTCGCAATCGTCGTAAGCAGCAGCAGCAGCAGCAGCATCAACATCAATCAAAGCTATTGTCTAACAATGACAACAATTCAACAACATCAAGTGCAACAACAACAGCAACACCAACAAAAACGTTAACCACTGCCAGCACAGCTACAGCAGCGACAACTGTTGCAGTTGTCGATGTAGCAGCAATAACAACAACAACAAATTTAGTCTCGCCCACGCCCAGCAGCAAACAGCAGCTAATGCCCACGCCGCCCACAACACCAGCGCCAGCAGCAATAACGCCCATAGCAACACCAGCAACACCATCAACACCAATAGCAACAGTTGCTGTCAACAAACAGCAACGGGTGCAGCAGCAGCCGGTTAAACGCAGCAAGCGCATAAGCGACTGCATTGCCATGCTAACGGGCAAGCTGGAGGAGAAGCTTAAGACTGAACAACAGCCGACGGCGGAAAAGGAGCAATTATTGCCGGCAGTGCCGGAGCAACAGTTGCAGCTTCAACCACAAACACAGCAAAAGACGCCCAAGCGTAAAGCGATCTCCCGACGCATAATAAAGCAGCAAAGTGAGACAGCAACAGCAGCGACAGTGGCAACAGCGCCAGCAGTGACGGCAGCAACAGTGTCAGTAGCAACAGAGCCAGTAGCAACAGTGTCAGTAGCAACAGTGTCAGTAGCAAAAGTTCCAGTAGCAACAGTGACAGCCGCAACAGTGACAGCCGCAACAGTGACAGCCGCAACAGTGCCAGACGCAACAGTGCCAGCAGCAAAAGTGCCAGCAGCAAAAGTGCCAGCAGCAAAAGTACCAGCAGCATTAGTGTCTGCAGCAAAAGTGCCAGCAGCAAAAGTGCCAGCAGCATTAGTGCCAGCAGCAGTAGCGCCAGCCGCAGCTGCAGCAGCAACAACAAAAACAATAACAGCGACAACAGCAGCAACAGCAATGGTTGCAAAAGCAACCGTGCCAGCAACAACAGTTGCAACGGTAGCAGTAACACCGGTAGCAACAATTGTTGCTTTTGAGCAACCGAAGCAGCCAGTGCATGTGTCTGCGCTTGTACCAGTGTTGCCGCCCCAGCGGCGTGCCACTCCCACCAAGGCTGCCACAAAGCAGATGACTGCACCACAACAACAGCAACAGTTGGCAGCATTGCCGTTGCCAGTGCTGCCGATGACACAACCCTTGCCGTTGCCTGTGCCCATGTCGATGCCAGTTAAGCCGCCTCTGCAGCTGCCGCCAGCAACAGCAACGCCCGCAGCAGCAGCAACACCGGCAGCAACAGCTGCTGGCACAGCACCTGTAACAGCAGCAATGCTGGTGCCAAAATTGCCATTATATTTGCCAGTGCCAGTGCCAGTTGCGCCCCCAAACTATGTGATGGAGCCGTTAAATCTCAGCCATGTTCGGCAGACAGATGCGCACCAGCAATACCAGCAACATATGCAACGACAACAACAACATCAGCAGCAGCAGCAGCAACAACAACAACAACGCACATCAGCAATGCCCGCACGTCGTCAAACGATTTGCGGCTTTGAGGCTCGAAATTTGCTACAACTGG
This sequence comes from Drosophila nr. perissopoda 5 BK-2023a, assembly GCA_035044105.1. Classification (NCBI taxonomy): domain Eukaryota; kingdom Metazoa; phylum Arthropoda; class Insecta; order Diptera; family Drosophilidae; genus Drosophila; species Drosophila nr. perissopoda 5 BK-2023a. Next base: position 854,961 of record JAWNMK010000358.1, read on the forward strand.
ACGAAATGCAACCACTGGACTTATCCAAGAAAACACAGCGCAAATCTTCGCCAGTGCCACCAACAGCAATTGCAGGTGCTGCTTCTGCTGCTGCTGCTGCTGTTGTTCCTAATGCACACAGCAATCTATCCGGCTGCCAGGAGCTACCGCTTGGTTTGGGCATGCCGCTGCCCTTGCCACTGCCGGCGCATTACTATTCCAATTTGGATTTGCTGAAGATACCGCAGGTGCGTAATCCGGTGCTGCCGTTGCCGGTGGCAGTGCCCGCAGTAACAGTGGTGGCGGCGCAGGCGCCGCCCACCACCAAAATGCCAGCGAAAAAACGAGCCACAGAGCTGGCCAGCAAAAAGGAGAAACTGTGTCCCACGCGCATGGATGAGGTGATCAATAATCATATCGATGATGCCATCAATTCAGTCATACTAGCTGTGCACGCGAGTCTACCGCAGGACGAGGAGGAGGAGCTGCAACAGCAACAGCAGCTGCACTTGCTGTTGCACAAACAACAACAACAGCAGCAGCAGCAACAACAGCAGCAACAACAGCAGCAACAACAGCAGCAACAACAGCAGCAACAACAGCAGCAACATCAGCAGCAACTTCAGCAGCAACATCAGCAGCAACATCAGCAGCAGCATCAGCAGCAACATCAGCAGCAACAGCAGCAGCAACATCAGCAGCAACATCAGCAGCAACATCAGCAGCATCAACAGCTGCAACATCAGCAGCACCATCAGCAGCACCATCAGCAGCAACATCCGCAGCAACAGCAGCAGCAACAACAGCAACAACAACAACAGTTGCCGTCCGCACCAGTTATGCCCAACGCTGGTGTTTTCTTCAGCACATCAGCAACAGTTGCCGCAGTGCCCGCCCGCAATCCAGCACCAAAGAAGCGCAGCATGCGCTCAAAAACCATTGATTGCCGTTCGGCACTGTTGCTGCTGCCGACTGCTATTGCTACTGCACCGACGCCCACATTACCATTAATGCCAGCGATGCAGTGCATCCAATTGCCGTCAAATGGCCAACCAGTGCAAGCAGCTGCTGAGCAGCCGCCCCTGCCGTCGCCCATGCCCACACCAAAAGCTGCCACGCCCGCACCCGAACCGGAGGAAAAGCCTAGCTTGTGCCAGAAACAAGTGTTGCTGGCATCAGATATAGAATTTCAGCCACTAATGACAACAACAGCAGCAGCAGAACCATTAGTTGTACCAACAACAGCAACCACAGCTGCAACAGTTGTAGCTGAAGCTCCAACAGCAATAGCAGCAGCAGCATCAGCAGCGGCAGTGGCAACAGTTGCGACAGCATCATCAACAGCCGAAGTAACAGCTGCAGTCGCGGTCGGTGCGAAGCCTGCAATGGCTGTTTCTGTCATCTCGGTGGCACCGCCGACAGCACCAATAACAACAACAACAGCAACAACAACGAAAAGCAGAAGTGTCACGCCCAACTTGCTGCTGGAGGAGCACAGCTGCAACATGCACAACAACAACAACACATCCTCTGGTTTTCACAGTCTGGCGCCAGCAGCTGAAGCTGAACTCGAGCCGGAGCCCGAATTGGTAACGGAAAAGCAAACGAAGCTCGAGCCAGAGCCCGAGCCAGAGCCCGAGCCCGAGCCTGAGCCCGAGTCTCAGGCTGAAGCTAAGCCCAAACCCGAAATCGAATCGCAGCCACAACTTGGGCGTGAACCGGATCCCAAGCTGGATCCGGAACCAGAACCAGAGCCAACACCGCCACCCAAAGAAGATGTGAAAAAGAAGCAGCGGCGTCGACGCAAAAACGAGCTGGCAGCAATTGTTGCCGATCAGCTGCTGGAGAGCTTCAAAATCGACAATGCGAGACGCGACAATTTGAAGAAGCTCGAGAATCTGGCATATGAGAAAAGCGAGGATCTGTTGCTCACCGGCATGTTGCTGATGTCCAGCACGAAGCGAAATGCAACGCTGCAGCAGCAGCCAGCAGCAGCAACAGTTACAGCCGTTGAATCGAAGCGCAGCAAAGTCGAGTTCGAGCAGACGCCGCCGGCAGCAACTGGCCGTGGTCGACCCAAGCGACGCCAGAGTTGCTACTATAAACGTGGACGCGGCAAGGCTACGCCCCTGGGTCCTGAGACGAATATTAGCGCGTTGAAATCTTCGCTCGAGTCCTTCTCCATTGGCATTGAGAAGCAGCTGCTGGCTAAGGAGGCAGCCGCAGCAGCAGCAGCTAAAGCAGCAACGCCCACAGCCAGCTGCATACTGCGGCCGAGCATTCTATGCACGGCAGCCAAGGAGCACCAGCAGCAGCAAAAGCGACAGCAAAAGCAACAACAACAGCAGCAAAAGCAACAACAACAACAGCAAAAGCAACAACAACAACAACAACTACAGCTAGAGCAGCAACAACAACAGCAAGAGCAAGAGCTACAACAGGAGCAGGATCAACAACAGCAAGAGCAACAGCAGCAGCAGCTACAGTCAGCGACAGCATCAACAACAGTCGTTGCAACATATAGTCGCGATCCGCGACTAAACAAAAATATACACAAGGAAGCCGCACATGAGCAATTGGGGCACCGGCAGCAACAATCACAACAACAGCAACACTCCCACCAACAGCAAAAACAACAACAGCCGCAACATGAACAACACCATCAGCAGCAACAGCAGCAGCAGCAACCACAGTCTGGAGAGGATCTGGAGGAGGAGGACAATTATTTAACTGAAATTGCGAAAAATGTCAACGATAAAATCATGTCGGCAAACAACGAGGACTTTGAGTTTGCTCACGATGAATTTGATCAGGATAAATCCCATGATCCTGATCAGGATAAATTCTATCGTCCGCCCACATCGATGAGTGTGCGCAGTGCACCAAATCTCAACGATGAACACTCGAATTTCGGCTCCGACGATGAGAATACCAACACAGAGATCATGGACATGGATCTGGATGATGAGATGAGCGTCTATACTAGCTATTCGCAGGATTTGGGACGCAGTGGTCGTGGACGACGGCGTCGGCGACGTCGCAGCGTTTTATTGACGCGCCGTCCAAAGAAACGCACCACGCGCAGCAGCCAGCAACTGGAAGATGCCGATAAATTTGCATGTCAGCTGTGCGGCAAGACCTTCTTCACATCCACCTCTCTCTCCAAGCACAATATGACTCTGGCGCACGTCTCCAAACTCTCCGAGCTGGAGTATATGCAATCGAAGAGCAATGCGCCGCCAAGTCCCCCACTGCTTGCGGAGCGACAGCAGCAGCAGCAGCAATTGGATGCGGTGGTGGCGCCACTGCAACAACAAGAACTGCAACAACAGCAGCAGCTGCGTGCCTCGGTGCTCATATCGCCGGTGGTGCATCCGCAGACGATAGTCACCGGCGCAGTGACATTGTCAGCTCCCAGTCATGTCATTACCGAGGAGAGCCTCCGCCTGCATGACAACCAGCAACAGCAGCAGCAACGGCAGCAGCAGCAGCACCAACAACAGCAGCAGCAGCAGCAACAACAACAGCTGCAGCAGCAGCAGCAGCCGCCACATCAACAGCAGCAGCAACATGCAAGCCAGCATTCAAGCCCAATTCACAGTGCCGCCCGCCTTAATCTCAATCCCGATGAGCGTCTCTTCTACGAGTGCTGCAACATTTTGAAGAGCGCCGAAACTCCTCGTCTGCCCACGGCTACTGCCATGCCCACAATTGCAGTTGCGACTCCCTCTGTGATTGTTAGCGCCGGTGTGCGCAAACCATTGTCGGAGCTAACGATTCCCGTTGCCATAACGGCTGAGCCTGCGTCTCCCCCTATATGTCGCCCTCCACGTCCACCGCCGCCGGCATCGCCGTCTCCTTCGCCGTCGCCACCTCAATCACCACTGCCAACAACAACAGCAGCAGCAGCAACTCGAATAGCTCCTGCATCTTCCGCATCAGCAACAACAGTTTTCCATCAACCAGTCATCCAGCAGCTATTTCGTAATCCGCCTGCGGCGACGCCCACGTCGATGCCTACGTAAGTGACAATAAATATCGTATATATATATATATATAGATATTTGGCAACAGGTCAAGATGGGAGATGACCTCAACTCCTAGCTTCGCTGCCAATTAATATTAATTTTTTGAAACTTTACGTCTTATTTTTCTCCTCCGCAGCAATCATCATCATCAGCAACAGCACCACAACCAGCATAGCCAGCACCATCATCATCATGTCGAGCAGCAGCAGCAGCAACATCATCATCACCATCATCCGCAGCATCAGCAGCAGCAGCATCATCACCATCATCATCACCATCATCATCATCAGTCGCACCATCAGTCGCATCGTCTGTCGCCCAATTACTCAATGTCGCAATTCTCATCGATGACAGCGACAAATATGACGCAGTCCCGATTTAAGACCAAAGCCGCAATGAAAGGCTACGAGACGAATCTGGAGCTGGACATGGAGCTGGCCAAGTCGGCAAATCGTGCTGTCTGCAAGCTAACCGAATTGGCGGACATAGCGCTGGGTAGCGAGAAGCCGCCCGGCGTTAACTATAGCCCCAGTCAGACACCTCTCTCACCTGTCGCTGTTGCCGCAACAGAGGATCAGGATCATCATCAGCAGCAGCAACTGTTGCAGCAGTCGCACCAGCAGCAGCAACAATCACAGCCCGTAGCAGCAACTGGTGTCGAACAGAGCTCCACATCATCCAAGACCATTATGCATGCCTCCTCCATCATCAAGGCAACAGCGGCAACAGCGGCCGCCAGCAGTGCCACATTGCCGCCGGTGTCGGGTCGGATTTTTATACCAGAGCGGCCGTTCAAGAATATTGGGCTGGAGGAAAAGGCGCCCATCACGTTCCAGAAGCCGAAGACAAGCGTTAATCTGCTAAATGATGATAATAGTGTATCCACCGCAAGCTACTCCGATCGCGATGATTATGATTTTGGCACGCTCAGCTGTGAGGATGTCGATGTGGATGCGGAAACCGATGCGGATGCCGTTGCGGAGACGGTTAAGCTTGCCGAGCAGCAGAGGCAGCGGCAACAGTTGCAGCTGCAGCAGCAACAGCAGCTGAAACAAACAGCTGGTGTCATTGCGTGCTCGGCAGCCACATCATCCACATCGAGCAGTTCCAGTTCCACCGCCTCCTCAACGCAGCAAAGCAGCAGCAGCAACTCCAGTCGTGCCACAGCAAAAACGTTTGAGAACAAATCGCTAATCATGGGACGCATCTTCAAGTCAAAGGCAAAGGCAACAACAGCAGCAGCAGCAGCAACAGCAGCAGCAGCAGCAGCAGCAGCAGTAGTAGTAACAGCAGGTGCAATAGGGACGCTTGGCGCTACTGGAGCAACTGGGACGCCGGTCAAGAGTGCTCCCAAGGATAAAGCGCAGCTGGATCAGCTCTTCGATGAGCTGCGTGGGGCAACAGCCAAGCAACAGCAGCCCGTTACTGAGTTGGCGTCAGTAACAGCATCAGCACCAGCACCCAATTCGACTCCGGATCCTTGGTTAGCACCCGATGTGCCAGCTCTGTCTGCAACGGCAGCGTCCGCTCCTGCAATGAAAGCGACCGCTGCGGCCAAAAAGAAGCTCACCACCAAAGCAGCAAAAGTTGCTGCTGGAGCAGGTCGTAAGAAAACTGCCGCTGGCACTGCGAAGGCGAAAATAAAACCAGCCTCTCGCAAACCGACCAAAGATCTTTCAAAACTGCAATCGGAGCTGGGCATGAGCACCGCCGAGATTGAGCAGCTCATCGATGAGGGTCAACGTAAATCGAAGCGACGTTGCGCGACCAATCGGCCCAAAAAACTGGTGGAAACGTGGAGCTCCGATGAGTACGAGGAGTTCCTCTCCACCAAGGATATAATAGCTTTAATTGAACAAAAGGAGCAGCAGGAGCAGCGTCGCAAGCGCAAAACCAGCGAAGCTGCCTCACAGCAGGAGTTGCTGCCAGAGCGGCCGAATCTCACGCAGCCATTGAACAATGCTAAGGGCAAAAGGAATCGCAAGGCGCACAAGGAGCAGGTGGAACAGCAGCAGCAGCAACAGGAGACACTGCTACCAGCGCCGGCGCCGTCCAAACGCAGCAGACAGCTGCGTGCAGCAGTTGATATTCAAGTGGAGCCACCGCCACCGCCAACGAAAACGACGAAGGCGACCCGCGGCAAGGCAGCAGCCAGGACAGCTAAAGCCACAAAGGCGCCCAAAACTCCGGCTACCGTAGGCAGAAAACGTGGCAAGCAGCTGGAAGAAATGCAACTGGAAGCCGAACCCGAACCTGAGCCTGCAACAGTAGCGATCGCTGTTGCAACGGCGCCGACAGTGTCACAGCAGCGCCTGGAACGTTCTAGTCAGCGCACGCGCAGCAGTCGGCAGCAGCAGCAGCAGCGAGTGGTGGAGGCAAGCGCGGAGTTGGCGCCTGAGGAGCAGCAACCGAGGGAAATGAATCACTATCAGGAGAGCCATGAGAAGGCAGCGAGCAGTGTTAATGTCAAGCAAAAGCCGCGCGGCAGCAGTAACAATAATGTTAATAAAATCAACAACAACAACAATAGCAATCGCGGCAGCATCGCAACGGCAACAACAGCAACAACAAATAACAACAACAACAGCAGCAGCAGCAACAAAAATTTGAAAACAAAACGCAAATCGCAATCGAATCGACAATCGCCGGCGCGCCGGAAGCGACCGGCGAGCGAGAAGCAGCTGTATTATTGGAGCAGCTCCAGCGATGATGAATTCGGGCGCATCAATATGGATGCCGAGGCGGCGGAAGCAGAGGCGGCAGCCCAGGCAGACGCCGCCGCTCCAGCCGTTGCCACAAATGAGCCACAACATCAACAACAACAACAACAACAACAGCAGCAGCAACAACAACAACAACAACTGTTGGCGCCAACGAAGCATTTTGATGACAGCGAACAATATCAGAAGCATGGCTGGATCGTTGGTGATTCGCACAAGAAGCTGGTTAAGCTTTTGGCCATTGCCAAGGGCAATAAGAAGGTTGACAATTGCGGCGTTAAGCGGCGCACGCCCAAACGCAAGTGCTAGGAGTTGAGTGGTTGATATGTTGATGGGTTGACACTTAATGCAGTAGCACTGCCAACATTTCGTGTGCGATATCATTTCTCAGACGTCAAGGCTTATTATTGTGCATTCGTGTATATTGAAGCAGACAAAACACGACATATATTTTACTTTCTTTAAAAAGAGAAAACATTTAAGCGTTACATTATTTAGGTTTTTTTTTATTAAATGTATTTATAATTAATAAACAAAAATGCGAAAGCAACAAATAAATATTTGAGCACAACAATTGACCTATCGACTTATCACATTTTTGGAGCAGTAAAGTCAAAAGCCAGCTAAAGTTTATTTATTAAAAACAAAGGAGAAAGAAAACTTAAATCGAATGATTCGTTTTCGATTTCAAATTTGTATAGCTCTTAAGTGTTACCATAATCTCCTTTAACCTGTCTCTATGCATTTCAATTACAAGTTGCTAACTCTAAGTATCGATAAATTAATTGCGCGTCATCGATGGCCAGCGCAATAGATGGTGAAATATAACTGGATATCGATAGTATCGGTTAGTTAACATCGATTGTATTTGTAGCTCAGATTGTTTTGCAGATTGAAGCTCGGATGAGGAAAATATAAAAAAAAAAATAGTTTTTAATCATTTTTATAACGTTTCATAAAACGCATTGGAGCTGTGCAAGTGCAATAATTGTGAGTAAATTGGTAATTGTTTACAAGACACGAAACAATTCAAAGCTGTATGCCGTTTACGCCTCAACATTTTTCACTTGCGTCGGAAGTTTTCTTTCTGTCTCTTCGCTTCATTTTTTTTCTTCTTTTTTTTGTTATATTTTACGATGCTGATTCGTAATTGTCTTCTTGTATACACGCTCGCTCTCACTGGTCTATGCGTGTATGTGTGTGTGTTTGTGTGTAACTGCTGTTGGTTGGAAAATAATTAAAGCAAATAATTAAAGTGTACGAGTCCAATTTGTTGCAGATTTCATCAATAGTGCCTAATTGCAGTATAAACATAACAAAATCTGTGTCTTTGCTGTGACTCTGTCTCTGTGTGCGTTTAACTCTGCCAGTCCTGTGTCAGTGTATATATGTGTGTGTGTTTGTGTGTGTGTGTTGGTGGATGCTGTTGCTGCCAAAGGAGTATTAGAAGAATTCTTTTCTGTTTTTTTTGGATGCCATTCACAGCATCCACAGTTACGAATAAAAAAAACGCACACACGACGGGAATCGAAAGCGGAATCGCTGAATTGGCCATTAGTTAAACAGCGTCTGTTTGCTCGTTTCTCTTGCTGCCCACTCGGCCGCTTCTTTGTGCGCAACTGCAGGTAATAACATCCCCCACCCCCCTCCATTCCCCTTCGAATTTACGACAACTTGAACTCCTCGGCAGTTGCTCGTAAGTTGGCTAAAACCACTCAATGAAGTCAGTGAAGAAAGTGGTAAATTAAGAACGCAGTTGTAGTAGTCATTCGGTGCATTAAAGATTCGCTGCACATGCAGTTTTGTAAGCTGCACCACTCCCCCTCCAGCAATGGTACCGCCCTGCGACGCTCTTTTCAATGGACAATTGCGACAAATCAAAAACGACAACAACAACAAAAGCAACAGCAAAACAGAAAGAGAGGCATAGAGTTTTTTGTACAAGGGTCGTAGTCAATATCGTAGTTGTTGCTTTTGTTATTGTTGTGTGGTTGTTGTGCAGACCCGGGAATATATACAAAAATATATATATATATATATGTGTATATTGTGCAGGAAATCTGTTGCTGGGAAACTTGAGCACATCTCAGCGTGAACCATTGATTCTGCGTGCTGCACTTGTGCTATGCGACAAGGTGGCAACTCTGCAGCAGCAGCAGCTGCAACTGTGTGTCGCATATTTGTGTAATTCTTGTATAGCCGGAAAAACTCAATTAATGTTTCGAGTGTTGTTGCTTTTATTGAAGTACACACCCACACACATACACACACACACACATACATATACACACACCACTACACCGATGCACGTGCACACACACACGCACACAATTGCAACTGTTTGTAGGATTTTTGTGTTCATTCAGTCCCATCGAGAGAGAGAGAGAGAGAGCGAGAGGGACACTCGCTGTGTTGCCAGAGCCAGTCAAAAGAGCAGGATAACAGCGATAAAAATGCACAGGGCACCACAACAACAGCAAGAAGAACAACAACAATGTAAAGCCTCCCACATTTGACATAACTGAAAAGTGACTCTCATTCGCTCACGCTGTGCTTTCGCTCTCACAAAGTCGCTCGCTCGCTGGCTCTCTCACTCGCTCATTAAAACACTCTGGTCAGTTGTGCTCTCCGTTTCTTGCTTAGTTGCGTTTGTCGCAGCAGCAGCAGCAGCAGCGCAGCAGCAGCAACAGCGGCAGCAGGCAAAAAGGATTTTCACTTTGCTGCAGACATTTTGCAAACGAGAAAGAAAAAAAAGCCGAAAATAATAGCGATTAAATCATTATAATGTTCGTAAATTAAAGGTGTGTGTGCGTGTGTGTGTGTCGAATTAAGAAAAGATTCAAGTTTAAAACATTAACGAAAAATAAAAAGTTCAATTTGAGAGCTTGTAAATCTCATAAGTGTAGGAGGCAACGGAGGGGCGGGGGCAGGTGGCGGCACAGTTGGTAATTTGCATTTGGCTGCGCCGGCTGTGCGTGCTCAGTCAGCGCAGACTCTACTCTCCATTCCGCTCTGCTCTCAGCGGAGATTGTCCAGCCGTGGATGTATCCCTGTGCGGCTCAAGTCAAAACTGCGTTGCTGTTGTTGTTGCTGTTCTTGTTATTATTTAAGATTTTTGCTGATTCTATTATTGTTAAATTGAACAACAAAAAAAAACAGTCAAAATTTTCTAGCCAGAATCAATAGTAGTATTACTTTATCTCCATTTTTATTTTCAATTTATAGTTATTCGCACAATGTGAGTGTAACTTAATATCTGTGATATGTTGTCTAAGGTTAAAGTGAATAAATATTTAGAATTGAAGAAGCTGATTGAATCGATTAAATAAAACAACAAGCAAAGAAGAAATATTTGTAGGTAAACCAGAATTGATTATCGAATTACTGATTTCAATATGCGAAAAGTATAATTTTTCGTTGATATAACTTTGCCTTCAATGAATGATGCTTATATCAACTTATTGTGTATATTATATATTTTGTTTATAACGCAGGTACAACAACAAGATGCGTCAATTTAATATATCGGTCATTGGACTATCCGGGACCGAAAAGGATCGAGGCCAGGTTGGCGTTGGCAAATCATGCCTGTGCAACAGATTTATGCGGCCGATGGCCGATGATTATTTTATAGATCACATATCAGTGCTCAGTCAGAGCGATTTTAGCGGACGCATTGTGAACAATGATCATTTTTTGTATTGGGGCGAGGTGCGAAAAACAACCGATGAGGGTGTCGAATACAATTTCAACATCATCGAACAAACCGAGTTCATGGACGACTCCACATTCCAGGCCTTTAAGGTTGGCAAAATGGATCCGTATCTGAAACGGTGCACCGCCACCAAAGTCTTCTCCGCCGAGAAGCTAATGTATATATGCAAAAATCAGCTTGGCATCGAGAAGGAGTACGAGCAAAAGGTGATGCCCGACGCCCGTTTAAGCATCGATGGTTTTGTCGTTGTCTTTGATGTGAGCCCCGTGCCAAATCGTAGCGTTGAGAAGCAGGTGGAATTTGTCCAAAATGCCATTGCCAATATAATGAAAAACAAGAAGCCCCTAATACTGGTGACAACCAAAAATGATGACGCATATGAGCTGTATGTGCGCGAGGCGGAGAAAATTAGTCAGCGCAAGGATTACAAGAGTACCGTGCAGCTAATCGAGACATCGTCACATGAGAGCATCAACATTGATTTGGCATTCCTGATGCTGGCCCAAATGATTGACAAAGTGAAGAATCGGGTGAAAATTATTTCATATCAGGAGTCGGCCAAGTCGCGCAAGGAGCTGCTTGATACACGATCCGAGGCGGTCACTCGGCTAATACGTAATCAAATCACCGACTATCACATATTGTGGTCACAGGGCTCCAAGATGCTATCGCAGTACCGCGAATGGAACGAGTTCCTCAACATATTTGGACACGAGGCCGGCCAGAAGCTATTCCGTCGCCACATGAAAAAGCTGCGCGACGATCATCTCAACAAGAAGCTCCATCAGTATTTGGACAAGTTTGCACTCGCTTTGGAGTATCTGCTGCCCGACATAAGTGTGCTCAATATTATCGATGACGATCCGTGGGAATGTGCCCGCAATTTTCTCCAAAATCACATGGAGTTCGAACAGTATTTTTTCGAGTGCCCACAGGCCACCTGGACGGAGCTGCTCGATATGGATGAGGCTGATGACGAGGCGCGTATACCCTTCGACGTTCTCGAGACCAACGAGGCGGAAACTGTGTTCCGTAACTACTTGAATTCCGTGCAACAGGATAAAAAGAAAATTGGGTAAGTACATTTTCCTCTCTTTTTCTTTTTGCTTTTGGTATGAGGAAGCTGTAGAAAGCATTGAAGTTAATGTTAATGTTGGAAAAATGAGGAAAGTCTCATTTGGAAACGGATTTGAAAGACAACAACATATATGCGAACTAATCATTGCATCGCTTTGCAGCTGGAAGCAGCAGTTCAAGATGCTGTTAGAGGAATCTGGTTTTGTGACGCCCGGCAAGCAGCTGTCGGAGGTGCGTGTCCTATTTATGGGTAGGGAATGCTTTGAGGCGCTATCGGAGCACGATTGCCAGCAGATCTATGATATACATCAGGACGAGATCATTGAGAAGAGCAAACAGAATTTTGTTGAGCTGCTGCTGGAGCATGCGCAATATTTTCTACAATTCAAAAATGTGGACATTATCACACAGGAGGATGTTAGACAGATAACGGATGTCATCCAGGAGGATTCGCGCTACAAGATGCTCGACCGTCTCGATCAGGAGCGTCGCGTGATGCTCGTACAGCATTTACGCTTCGTTCACTGTCCCATACGGGATCATTGCCCATTTTTCAACAATTGTGTGGATAATCTGATCGAGGAGGTGCTCTCCGACAAGTCGGCGGCCAATCACAAGCCGCTGGGCGGTGTTGGGGGCGGCGTTAGCGGTGGTTGGAAAACAACTGGCAATGGCAGCGATCGCACATTGAATCTGCTCATTGTTGGCTCCGAGCATTTGGCCAGCGATCTGCTCAACGATATACGCATATGCACAGGCAGCAAGGGCGAGTATATATACGAGAATCAAACATATTATCTCAATTATCGCATTGCCAATGGCGACATGGAGGCCTTCAAGGCCATCGATGTTTATTCAAGCGGTAAGCCCAACACTCTATTTATTACTGTTGATACACATATATATTTATATATATATATATATAAATTTTTTTTTTTTGTCCATTTTGCTGCAGGTCTGATTTGCGTGTACTCCAATCAGCAGTCGTTTGAGACGCTCAAGGATAATTTGGAGCGAACACTCCTATGCAATCTGGAGCTGGAGGACAAGTTTGAGAATCTACCCATTGTGCTTGTCTATCAGCCGCAGGATCTCAAAGAGAACGAGATCGAATATCTGCGCAGCGAAGGCATGCGTCTATCCGAAATGTTGCACTGCGATTTCATTGATCATACGCAAAATCATCAGAAATATGTCTACGATATACTCAATATTGTTATACTCTCGCTTAAGCTAAGCGAAATGAAAAGCTACGAGCCATATCCATCGTCCAATCACACAGATCTCCGCATCCTTGTCTGCATCTACTGCGGCGATCAATACGACATTGAGAACATTGTTCAGCCCCTAATTGCCGAATCGACGGTTGTCAAGGCCAATGAGCATAGTATCATTGTCGATGTCTTCATTGGTGATGCGAAGCGGCGCGTTGAGTTCATATTGTCGTCGTATCATGGCACCAATCAGTATCGAGATGAGCTCATCCACGGCTACATCTATATCTACTCAGCCAAACGACGCTCCTCACTGGCCAATCTCAAGTGGGTAGCCCAAATGCACATCGCACATCAGCTTCAAACTTCACGTTTATTAATTACACTCTTTTGTCAATTCTCTTGCAGCATTTTGGCCGCACAGAATGCCAACATTCCATTGCAGTTGGTCGCTGTCACGGAAAGCGGTGGCGTCAATGCCTTCTTCAATAACGAAATTTGCCAGTTTCTCATTACCGAGGGTAATGCCTTGGCCGATCGATACAAGGGCAGCTTTATGACATTCTCGTCCGATCAATATGTCAAGTGTAGGTGTCTCTATATATATATATATATATATACATATAGATGCTTGTTTGAAATGTTAAAATGAATGAATTTGTCGTTGCAGTTGCCTTTTATAATCCATTCCTGAAAACCGCCTGGGACAACAAATATGAGGTGGAGAATCTGCATGTGGAGGAGTCAATTACTTTAGATTCGGGCGAGGGAACGCTCGAGAATTCGGTTAATCAAATGCCGCGTCCGCCGCCACGACATGAGAGCTATATGCTCTCGAATACACTCGGCACCGATGGTTCTGGCAGTGAGAATTACGAAATGCTTCCTACACGATCTCTCAACTCATTAAATGGTTAGGATATCATCAAAATCATTAGAACACACACAACATAATTCATATTCGCACTCGTATTTATATCGAATCACTCGATTATTATCTCATTGCAGAAGAAAGAGATATATCACTAGATGAAATCTATGATGACAACAACGAAAAACCCAAACATCTGCATCAAAGTAAGTTTTATCCTGGCTGCCTTATTCTCTCTGCTCGCTCCAAAAAAACCAAAAAAAAAAAAAAAAAACCAAAAAAAAAACAACAAAATTGACACCTCTAAAACATATATAGGTCCAATTACCCATATATATATATACATACATATATATCCATATGCCAAAAAAAATATATATATATATCACATAAACTATTACTACGTTAATCAAAATCCAAACAGTTAGCAGCATATGTATATAAACATATAACATTTACACATATATATGTACCGTGTGAGGTGTACATGATTATTTATCACTTGTGCATTATGTGAGACTTCATGCTAGCTTGTACCCTGTAATCAATGCCATTAAAGGGCTGCTGGCATGGACAATGAGAGCTTTCAAAGTGAACAACAACGACATTATTTGAATATACCATTGAACAGTTTATCTTATAATTCTCGATCTGGTATATGGCAAGAGCCAACAAAAGTAATTCAATTCACACAGTTATCAAATATGATACAATAAATGTGGGTCTTACCTATTCTTAGCTCAACTTTGCATAGTTTTCAAAGAGCCCATAAGTTTGTTGACTATGGGGGATCACTTTGGAGGTGCCCCGACTGTGGCAAATGCAGTAGTCTTTGTTCCGCAGTCGTATTCGTAATATGAGAGCTGCTCAGCAGACGCAATCAGAGTCGATCAGAGTTGAATTGTCGGTCGTCTCAGATGCACTTATTAAGCGATCAGCACAGATCAGTTATAATTAAATATTGCGTTCATCGTATAATAATATAGAAACCTCTTTAAAACTGTCTGCCACATGCAACTGTTTACAGGGTATTTGCCTAGTCACGGTGCAAAAGCATTCCTAGGATTATATTCATATGCATTGCTTGTAAATGAAATACCAAACCAAAATACCAAATCTCCAACATTGAACAACTCTCCAACCGAAAAGACATTTATCCAATTTAAATCATATACATACATCCATATATATATATAAAAAAAAGACCCGCATATTCTAAGTACAGTCATACTCTTTTTAATGCTCTATATAATGATTACCATATATTAATGATTAATCATAACAATTGTTTTTTTGTTTTTTTTATCAATTTACCTCTGTGTGTGTGTATTCGTTGTTGTCATTGCCTATTGCATACCAATAATTATTATATATACCAAAACCAAAAAAAAAAATAAAAAAAAACTGAAAAAAAAAACCGAAAAAAAAACAGGATTCCAGATATTCCCTCCTCCAACAACTCCTCCAGAGCCAGCCCCTCCAGATCATCAGCTCATTACATGCACATATAAGAGTCAATTCGTTTCGGCTTCAGAATCAAGTTTGGAAGAAATAACATGTAATCTAACTAATTGAATATTTTCTTATATACTCGTTTATATCGTATGAAATCGTATATACATACCAATTTACTTTTAGTAATTTCGTTTATATTCCTTTTATTACTTTTATTTGTGCTTATACTCATTTTGGTCTTCGTTTTACAACCAAAACGTAAACTGTAAATGTTTGTTGTTCGTTCATCATTCATTATCCATCACCCCAACCACCCACCAACAAAAAGACGAAAAACCCCATCTCGAATCATGCTCTCTGTCTGTCTCTCTCTCTCTCTCTCTCTCTGTCACTCACTCACTCTGTTTCTCTTAGTACAAATACTTGATATATGTACATACATATATATGTATTTATCTCCCGCCTCCCCCCACACCCCGCCCACATACTACATGTATCATCATTCATCATTCATCATCATCATCATCATCATCATTATTCATCAGCTCATATGAATTCTCTCGCTCTGTCTCTCTCTCTCTCTCATTTTTTGTTGCTGATTTGTAACCGCCACATACAATGTACATACATATATTAAATGCATTATGAATATGTACACAAGCATCTATGCAGACACGCATAGATATATACTCTATATATATTTATTATACCAACTAACATTTGGCATCGATTGTATTATATAGTGCATAAATTTCGTCTCTTTCTTTTTTTTTTGTGTATATTTTTTGTTGGTTTTGTTTTGAATTATGTGTTTTTGGTTACTTTTTGAACTAACTTAGCTGCGCTAACTGTTGAGATTTTGATGCGTATATTATATTTTCGTTGTTCTTGTTGTTGTTTTCTTTCGTCTTTTCCTTTCCTTTTTTCCACTCATGCATTTCATAAGCAGCGGATGTCAGCGGGTCGAAGGATTCATTGGCCACCCATGATGCAGGTTAAACATATGTTCCGCTCTCTTATCTAAGTCGCTGTTCAATGTCTCTCCTTAGCCACACAACAACTACAACAACAACAACAAAACCACAAACTCCTGCACGATCATTAGAGAAACCACATGCCCCCCATCTCCACCGTAATCCCTTGCCTCCTCCTCCACACACATACACTTGAGAGTTGCCTTGTTTAGATCTAGCCTGGCACTTAGTTAAAAAGATAAAATATAATTATAATAAATGTTGTTGCATATTTTAAACCTGCTCCACTCCAAACACCCACCGCGCCACGCCCCGCCCCGTTCCGCCCCCATCCGGCCTGCACTGCTCGCAATTAGCATTTTTGTCTAGTTTAGCGTTTCTCTGCGTGCCTTGTGAGAGTGGCAATCAAATGATGAATTCGATTCTCGCTAATTGCAGAATGGCTGGAGGATAAGAACGATGCTGCGCGTCGCAATATGAACAAGAACTCGATCTGGAACAATTTTAGCGGATCAACGCATGCGTATACCACGGGACGGCGGCACATTGATTCCAATTTGAACAAGATACGTCCCAAGGGACCCAGCCAAACGTTGAAGGTGGGTGAAGCGCCCAGTCGAAACTGTGCCATGAGCTCCTCAACATTCACGCTACCCACACAGCAACCGGGCAAGCTGAACATGAAGAACTTTCAGCTGGTAAGCGATGCGGTTGCCAAGATGAACTTCAGCAGCAGCGGCAGCATGGGTGACTCCTATTTGGCGGGCTGTGAGTCCGGCGAGAAGGATGCTGCCAAGCGCTATGATCATGCCCAGCTCGATGGCGAGGACGAGGACTCCGAAGAGCTGGCCGAGTACGAGCAAATCTATGAAAACGAAGGTGCGTACCACTCAACTCTTGGATATATCGATATTGGAATCTAGGAATCTAGTTTCATTTCGAGTGTGAAACGCATCGGCTCCCAGACATTTGTTTCTAATCATCAAATCGATCTCTGATTGTCCTCTATATATACATCTGTGCAACAAAATGTGGAATGTATTTCTGTATTATTGTAATATGTAGTGTATATTTGAAATATAATGATTTCTATACGGATACGGATAGATACGGCTGATAGACTTGATGCTCAGCTCCAATTAGTGTCTGGAGGAAGTTTCTTGTGTTCATTGTCCGATCGCTTTCCACGTTTTCCTTCCTCTATGCATGTAATGAAAATCATCGCTTCACCTTTCAAATGATTAATAATTTCGAAAAAAAAATATATATTTATAAAATAAATACTTATTTGGTGTCCCTCAAAATGGAAATAAATGTTTCTCCATCTTTGTGGAGCGGGCAGAGTTATAGAAAGTAATCTTGAATTATACTAATTACAAATTAAACACAAAATTCAAGGTAATTACTGAGAGCTTTCCCCAACAAAAAAAATAATGCAATTAAATCAATTCCAATTTAAATAGTATTTTAATTTGAATAATTAAGTTTTGTTATTGTTGTTTTTATGCATTGCTGCAGACTGCACCGAGTCGGACAGCTGTGCCAGTTCCACGGAGAGACGTGTGCGTCAGCAAAACACCTACTACAATGCCAACAAGAAGGCGGCCACCTCAAAAAAGAACAAGAAGAAGAAGGTCGCAATACCGGTGCAGACGCCTCGCGTGCCTCCGTTTGGGGCATACGTCAGCCCGCCAGAAATACCATTGCACTACCAACGAATGGTTGCAGTTGCAGCAGCGGCAGGTGAGAAAAGTATGTGTCGTGAATTATTTTATTTTCATCATTTTGCACCAACTAACAAAAAAAAATAATCCAAAATATTTTTCAACTGAATATCGTTTGCCCAAACTTCAATCTAGCAGCAAAACGTTATTCAGAAATATGCTGCTTTTGAAAATCCCTTCAGTTTTGAAAAACTTGTAATTTTGGAAAGTTATGACAAAAACTTAAGGTTCTGACCGCCCCGCTCATCCTGCTCCTTTTGCAACATTAAGTCTGATATTTGCAAAACAATCGAAACTGTTTTTTAAGTACCCACTAAGGGATGTTTACCTACAAATTGTTGGGGTTAGCTGTATACACATAGTAACATTCATCTCGCAAACAATTTTTTTTTTTCATTACGCACATTACACATCAACAATGTTTGTGGTTTTTACTCGGGTCTGTAAAAAAAAATACGCCCTTAATTCAAGGGAATTCAATTTTGTATTTCAGAACTCACACAACAATTGGGTACGCTTATTCCGTGTGTTGTTCATTCGATTTCGACCGATTTCAATATTATTTCAAAGTATTTTAGTCCAATTTTTTGGTGTCGTAAATTTGTATATTAATTTGATGTCTTCGTTATATATTCAATACTGATTTTGTTCGCCTTTGTTATGCAGAAAAACCAGAATCCGGTGTTGTGGCCGAGTTTATGAAGAGCGACAAGTCACCAGAGGTAAGTCCTTTAGATATCCGTAAATCCGTATATTTAATTCGAACTATTTGTATAGTATTCTATGGTGCCGGAGCTAACAGCAGCAGGAATATTTGGTGCAGAAAATTTACCCGAATACAATATGAATGCCAAATGCTTGAAGGACTACGAGAAACTGGAGAAGCGTCGTATCAAGGAAGAGGCGGCACGCCAGCGCAAGCTGCAGGAGAAGGAAAAGGAGCAGGAGAAGAAGCTCAAGCGCAAGCTTAAACAGAATGCCAAGGGCCTCACCGAGACAACTGAGGCGCAATTTGGCAAGCTAATGATCACATCCGATAAGGACGAGATACCCATATTCCTGATCAAGTGCGTCGAGTTTATCGAAAAGGAGGGTCTCGACTCCGAGGGCATTTATCGTGTGCCCGGCAGTAGAGCGCATGTCGACATGCTCTTTCAACGTTTCGAGGAGGGTAAGGCAACCATCCACTATTGGCCATAATCCATCATCCATCACATTGCTGGACATCAATTAAAATCCATATTTATTGCGTTCTTATAGATACCAATACAATTATTGACGTGCTGGATATTCCAGTGAATGCGGTTGCTACCGCATTGAAGGATTTCTTCTCGAAACGTTTGCCGCCACTCTTCAGCAAGGATATTATCAAAGAGCTGGAGGAGATTGCCGGTAAGTGCTGCACCATAATATATATATATATATATATATATATATATTTGCTATATGCCAGCTTGCTCTCTTTTTGTTTGTAGGCTCTCGGGGCGTCGGCTCGTCCAAAGTGAATGTGGAGGTGAAAACCGATCGCAGCTGCCGTTTGATAGCTTTAAAATCATTGCTACAGAAACTACCACCCATCAATTTTGCCATACTCAAATACATATTCCAACACTTTGTGCAGTAAGTGTCTCAATAAAAAATGGAACAATAAAAAACCAACATCACATGTATCAAATTGTATTATACAAACAACCAATTCGCTTATTATATTATTCTTTAAATTCCAACTGTTATACGCTTATAAGAACCGAAGTTGAAGTTTTTTTTTTCCTGTTTCCTGTTTTTCAGCGTCTCGGACAATTCGAAGCTAAACAGCATGGATAGCAAGAATTTGGCAATTTGCTGGTGGCCCACATTGATACCCATTGATTTCACGGACATGGGACACTTTGAGCAGCTGCGGCCATATCTGGAGGATATTGTCCAAACGATGATCGATCAATTCCCGTATCTATTCTGCGGCAAAGATGCTTTTGTTATGGTTTAGGCTAGTTAGATATAGATGGCAAACGAGGCGAACTCAATGCGACAGAAATAGTAGGTGAGCCAGCCAGCCAACCGCCCACAAAAACAGAGAAGTGAAAAGGCATTGTAAAAGAACCCATCGATCTGAAGATTTGAAGGTCATTCAAAAACAAAAAAAAAAAAGAACGAAGAAACAGAAAAAGAAAAGCAAAAACAAAAACAAAAAAAAGCAAGCATGTAATTCGCAACCGGGCAGCAAGTCTCGTTATTTGTCGTAAGTTTTTGTAAACGCAACAGTATGAGAATGCATAATATATATACTTTGTACAGTACATATATATATATATATATATATATGTATATATATATATATGTATATATTTATCTGTATGTGTTGTGCATGGTATATATATATAAGTATATATACCATATATATGTGTGTGTATGTCTGTAAATTATTTGGTATTGCAAAAAGTATGAAACCAATTAGTTAAGTAGGGTATATTTATTTTTTTATATATATGTATGTGTATATCTATATATATGTATGTATGTGTCTATATCTATTTGTATACATATACATATATAGATATGCAATTTATTTTTTGTATTAATGGCTTTGTTGTGTTTCCGTGATATATGTAAACGCATAGGGTTTTGCGTCCTCGGGCGTCGCCCGATCTATGGTCTCATCATATACAATATATACACACATGTGTATCCATGTGTGTGTGTGTGTGCGTGTGTGTATTTCGACGGCGGGGTCGGGCGGTGCAGGGCGCAAAGTTAAATAAATTTATTAATTGTGTATTGTATGTTAAAGTGTATGTTAAAAAACAAAACAAAACAAAAATAAGTAAACTACTGCATTACGAATGATATATTATGTATATGCATATGAATTATACAAATATATACGTATATTTATGTATGTATGCTAATTTTATATAAACATATATGATGAAGCAGCAAAACAATAGAAAGTTAAAATTATAACATGTGAAAAAAGAAAACAAAAACAAAAACAATTTCCAGCTACTAAATGTGAATCTCTTTGTGTGTGTGTGTGTGTATGCCTGCGTGTGACTGTGTCTGTGCGTATGTGCCGAGAGTGTGTGTGTATGCTTGTTCTTCTATGTGTATTGATATATATTTATAAGAAAATGAATATATATACATATATATATATATATATGTGCATCATGTATATGTATATATATATATATATATAGAATTGTGTCTAAAAGATGAAATGTATTAGCGCTAATTATTATGGTACTCTCCCTACCGAGAACCCTCCTCCTCCCTCATTCCCCTACCCCAGATCCTTTCCCTACCCCGTACACCCACACTCCCCCCCTCACAGGATCAATATTGCAAGCAAACAAAAAAAAAACTCTTTGTCTCTAGCTCTCAGCTATTATAAATGTGTGCTCTACTCTACATATGAAAAGTAAAACAAAAAAAAATTATATAAAACAAAAGGCATTAAAAAATTGATATAAAAATGATATTCATATATATATATATACATATATCTACTTATATATTTATGTATGTATATATATGTATATATGTTTTTTAACTAACGAACAAAATGGAAAGCATAAAGCAACAAACATGAAAGAAAACAAAAAACCGTAGGCAACATAAGCGTAAGTGTTATTTCTTGTAATTGAGCATTAATTTTTTATAAACTTAATTATATAATTGTGTATCTTGTGTCTGAACGGACCTCAAACTTAAAGCAAACAAAAACAAAAAACGAAATACGAAAAACCATTTTAAAAACAAAAAAAAAAAAACATGTGCGAAAACTGTTGCGCTACACAGAGAGAAGAGAATGAGAAACAAAAACAAAAACAAAAAAGCAAAAAACAAAAGAAAACAAAAACAAAAAATAATCAATATATAGTATAATTTGTATAGATGTGTGTCTATTGCATTATTTGTAAACGAATGTACATGCATACATGTATATACGCAGGATTAACGGTATATATGTGTATGCATTTATTTATATACGCTAAAAAGAAAAACAAAACAAATAACAAAAACAAAAATGCAAACAAATAATGTCTCAACAAAATGTAATTCGACGTGATGTGTAATATTTTTAAAAGCAAATTTTATGCCCCCTCCCCCCCACCCCCTGCTCCACACACCTTGCTCCTGCTCCCCCCTCAGTCGAGAAACCAGGGCTCCCAAACAAACTCAAGCATAGATGTATGTATATATATTATATATATGTATATGTATACATATGTTTATGCATCTACATACATACATACATATATGTCAGGCTATGGAGTGCGAAATAAATTTGTGGGCATTTTCCAAATATTTGTGAAGCATTTACATTTGTTGTATTTATTGATTAGAACTCTTTTCGATTGGATAAATGAACAATATCTTTCCATAATTACTCATGGCTGGCGAGCAAATTTGCCACTATGGCCTCAGTGTCCTGTAGCGTTAATTTCTGCGTTATTTTCGACTTTTTATGTGCAGGCTCATCATATTCATCATCATCATCATCATCATCATTGTCATTATCATCATCGTCATCGTTTTCTTCATCATCATTGTCCTCATTTTGATGATCCGCCATTGCATTATTTTGCCGCTTTTTATATAGCTTATCCGGATCGGGCAGCCACGACAAGTCCACTGACTGCTCCGACTCGCTGTCCACATCATCCGGCTGCTGGTCTTCATTGTGATCCGGTTCCTGCTCCTCATCGCTCTGCTGCTGTTTTGCCTTTTTGCGTAGCTTCTCTCGCTGCAGCTTGTGCCGTTGCCTGACCAGCTCTCGGTAACGCTGCTTATCATACTGATCCTCTTCTTTAAGCAGCGCCTTGGACAGCATTAGATTGATGCCGCCATCTTCATCCTTTTCATTCCACGTCTTGCTGGTCAGCGCCTTCATCTGATTGCGCTCATTGGTCAGCGTTTGACCATCCTCATCGAACTTGAGCTTGTTGTTGATCTGCAGATTCTTTTTGAGCGCCTTCTTGGCCATCGCCGCTTTGGTAACCAGTTTCTCGCGCTTGGGCACCACCATCAGCGCCTCCGAATCTTCTTCATCGGTTGCTGCAGGTGGGCTCAGTCGGTCCAAGTCGAAGGTTTTGCCGTCGACATCATGATCGCGCCGCTTGATCTTGATAAAATCATCGTCCTCATCGTCGCTGGGATCAGCTGCGCCGCCAAAGCTTGTTGTTGTCTGCTGAGCCGGCAGGTGATCTTCGTTCTCTTTCTGCTGCTGCTGCTTCTGTCGCCACTTGAGCTTCTCGATGAAGGGCACACGGGGCGTGACCGCAAGTCCCAGCGATTGCGCATAGGCATCCAAATCGAGGCTGAGTACATTGAAAAGCCGCTTGTTGCGCATCAGGAAGACCGATTTGAGGTAGGATAGAAAAGCACGCTGTGACGAGGCGCGCAGCTCCGGAAACTGGGCAAGGAACGCCTCAATTTTGACGCGCGGTGAGAACAACTTCTTGGGATCAATGTGCACCGATCGTATCTCCGCGTTCACCTGTTCGCGCAATGCGCCAATCATGTGCTCCTCCTCGCTGGGCGTCATGACCAGAAGGCACTCGCCGTGCGATTTATTCCGTGCCGATCGACCAGCTCGATGAATATACTGGGGTACATCCTCGGGACAATCGAGCTGCAGCACCCAGTTTACAGCGGGAAAGTCCAGACCGCGTGAGGCCACGTCTGTGGCAAACATGACAACGTGGCTCTTGCGCAGAAATTCCTCGTATATTGCAATGCGTTTATCCTGATGCAGTGTCCCGTAAAGGGCTAGCAGGCCGACGCCTGGACGCAGTTTACAAAAGATCTCGTAGAGATATTTGGCCTGTTTGCAGCTGGCGACAAACACAATGATCTTTTGCTTCAAATGATTCTTAATAAACGACCAGAGCATTGTGATCTTCTCCTCCAGCGGCAGCACCACATAGCTCTGTTGCAACAGCTCGGGCAGAGCCAAAACTGCCGCAGTAGTTGTTGTCGTAGTCATTGAATTATCTGTTCCATAGCCCACATAGACGGGCTGCTGCAGATTGAGACGTGCCAGATCCTCCAGCGTATTCGTTTGCGTTGCAGAAAACAGCAACGTTTGACGATCCGGCGGTAAGTTTTCAATGATCGCATTTAGCGTCTTTTGGAAGCCCATGTCCAGACAGCGATCCGCTTCATCCAAGACCAGCATCTCCATGGTGTTTGTATTGAACAACGGATTCTCGTCCATGTGCTGCAGCAGCCGCCCCGGCGTGCATATCAAAATATTGCATTGATCCATGCGAGTCCGCTCAAACTTCAAATTCTTGCCACCAATGATGAGACCCGCCGAGAAATCATGATGTTTGCCCACCTTCTTCAGCGTCTCAAATATCTGATACGCAAGCTCACGTGTTGGCGATATAATAATGGCGCCCACGCCAAACGAGCGTGACCATTTATTCATATACAAATGCTCCACAACCTGCCAAAATATGAACGGATTGAATTTAGAATAAAACCTAAAACAAATGAATTGGGAATTTGACCCATCAATAATTACCGGAATGAGAAACGCCAACGTTTTGCCGCTGCCCGTTATTGCAGCGCCAAGCACATCCTTGCCCTGAAGCGCTGGTCCAATGCTCTGGCGCTGCACTTCTGTCGCCGTTGTAAACTTGGACTCAGCCAATGCCTTTTGCGTTTTCTGTGACAGCGGAAATTGTGCAAATGTTTTGATAGTGCTGGCATCAATGTCGTCGTATTTGGAACGCAACACCTGGATTTCCGAATCAGTTGCGGCTAGTTTTGAAAGCGTTATCTCTTTGGAGCGCTTCTTGTTGAGGCTGCTGGCCTTTCTGTGCATTTTTGGTTCCGGTTTACCAGAAACTCTATGTCTTTGCTTTTGCATGCCGCAGCTTTAAGAATTGCTTCAAAATCAAAACACGTTCTGTTTACTCGACTGTTGCACGAGGAATTGCGTATTGCAATTGTATCGATATGTGGAATATAACGATTACGCCGCCATCGCGTATTAGCGATTTTTCCCTGCATTTCTCAAATTGTGCGTAATTGTTAGCGTAAAATATATATAATAATTAAATACATTTATGTGACTGCTTCTTCATGTGCAGAATTAAGTATTAAGTTTAATTCGCTAAATATTCAAATCACAAATCTCTCGTAATATCATACGATGTTTGTACTCGTTAATCGTTAATCGTTGCATTTATTTATACGCTATATTTAAATGGTCACACTGTGCACACCTTAGCGGTGGTCGCCATTTAAACATGAGACACCTGCTCGCACCAAAATTGTGTGAATATGCACATAAAATGGAAATTGGTGTTTTGTTTTAATGGTTCCACATCGATGATAGGTCATCTCACCACACTTATTCTTACATCATTTATTTAATTCTTTAAGTAATATTTATAGAGAGAATCCTATACAAGCTTTTATCATATGCGATAGTTGATTGTGGCGATTCTCACGAGATAATTTAGTAGTCTCTAAACCATCGCATATCAGTTGGTTTGGTGGGCTGGCTGGCGCTAGCTTATTGTTGCTTAGGCATTTGTATCTACAACAAGGTTGGCCCACAATATTGTACTAAATATGTGTTGTGGTGCAACAGTTCAAAGTATTAAATTAGCGCGCGGCGTGAGACAGTTAAATGCAATTACCAACGTCGGCTGGCTGTGAACTGCAATATACTCCTTCCACCAATCAGCAACTGGCCCCGGCCCCCTGTCTTTCTCACCCTCCCTCCCCCTCTCTCAATCTGTCTCTCTCTGTCTCGTTCCATCTCTGTCACACTGTCATCACATACAGCATCGTGAATTGTGTGCGAATCGAATGTGAATTTCCTTTTGAATTAAATTCAAATTGGTCAGCAATATGGGCACAATATCATCGGTACTACAATGGTCGTGCAGCAAATGCAATACCATCAATCCGACCGAATCATTAAAATGTTATAATTGTGGCACCGTGCGCAAGGTATTCCCAAGTCCTACCGCAACATTGTACCAGCAGCAACATTCGTCGTCCCAGCAGCCACCGCGACACCAAGGCACTTGGATACATCACCATCAGCAGCAGCAACAACAACAACTTCGACAGCGACAGAACGAAAACCAAATGCTAGACGCAGGTACTGCGACGACGACGATGACGACGGCGGGGATGGCGGAGTTGGCCGCTGAGTGTGATGAGGACGTCGCGACAATTGTTGATAAGCACAAAGCTGTGACCAGGTAAGCATACATGCATACATACATACATCCATGAGCGCACATGCATTCGTGAGCATACACGCATATGCATACACTTTTATGAGATATATATATGTGAGTGTGTGTGTATGTGAGTACACAAAAGCTTCAGCTAACGTTTACCGTTACACAAAACAAAACGGATTGCATGTGCGTGTTTGTCCTTTTCTTGCGCTCGGTCTCTCCCCACGAGCACACACACACACAATCCGACTCTATCTATCTATCTGTGTGTGGATGTGTGTGTGCGTTTCTGTTTTGTGTATTGTACACAGTGTATACACAATAACAACAACAATTGAAGCAACTGCAGCAACAACAACAACATCAAAGGCTGACCAACAAAAAAGTGTTGCTCTTTTTTTGTTTTTTGGGTAAAATCGATTTGAAGCAAACGCGAGTTTGTTTACAGTTGTATTGATTGTTGGATTTCTATCTGTTTCACGGCTCTCGTCAAGCAAAAGTAATAGCAATAACGAAATACACAAAATATAGAAAATTATAACAACAAATGCAAAACAAAAATTAAATAAATTGGAGAATAGTGCAAATATTAAATACATAAGTAAAGTAGGCTAAGTGCGAGAATTGAAGGATTGGCCACATTGAAATAACCTTGCACTCGCCTCCTTAGCAGGGGAAACAGCGATTTTTCACTTCATTTTTTTTTCTCTTTTGCTGTCGGTGCTAAAAGAAGTGTTAACCGTTAGCTGTTCCGTTCCCCTTCTTTCCATTTCCGTTTTGTTCGCAGAGCTGAGCACACAACAACAATTAACAACAAACAGGGACACGTTTACAAATCGCTGCTGCGCGGCTGTTTAAAGCGTCCGCAACGCAATAGCCAAAATTTGCCAGCCAATTGTATCGATTGCGAGGAGACGCGCAAATATATTAAAAGCTCCATTGAGCTGTATCGCCATTTCTCGAATCCTGCTTTGAATCGTCGGTGGGTTTGTCGCGCCTGCGATACGGATAACAATTCGGTGACATGGCATTGTGTCATCTGCGATACTGTTAGCTATCTGGCACCCATCTACAAGGAGACGCTATGCACGCGACGACATGAGACGGCGTCGGCCCAAACACCCATTGTTGGTCCAATACAGCCGGAGCTAAGCATTAGCATCGGCAACAGCAGCGGCAGTGGCACTGGCGGTGGCATCAACAGCATCGATCAACCGGATAAGGATAAGCATCTAGAGCGGGAGCAATATTTGTATCAACTGGCGGAGCAGCAGCAACAGCAGCAGCAATCGCTGCCGGAAGACCAGCACAATCAGCAACATTCCAATAGGCGTCATTTGAGGGCGCGCCGTTTTTCCTACTTTCGACGCACCCAGAGCCTGAGCACATCCTTCGAGAAGAGCTCGTCCTCCGCGATAACGCAAGCCACCGCCTCATCATCATCGGGCCGCAGCTGTCACATTTGCTATGTGAACAATCTCAGCAAAGATATATTCAATCTTCCAATCGACGCTCCACTTAACAACTACCAACAACAACATTATCAGCAGCAGCAGCAGTTGCACAAGAGCAGTAAGTAATCAATACCATGTTGTACAATTACATCAAATCACAATATCGTAATGCGATCTCATTTTCTCCGGATTATTTACAGCTCAGCCAGCAGCTATCGTTGCTGTCGTTGACTCATTTAATCGCTTACCGGCTGTCGCGGCATCCGTTGTTTGCAGCAATTCGCGCTTTGCTATTGCCAATGACACATTCTGTCGCCGCAAGCAGAACAACAACAACAAGAACCAAAACAATAAATTGCGCGAGGGCTGTGCCAAAAAGAAATACAATTTCACTATTACAACGCTATCAAGATCGGCCAAGGCAACTGCTGCAGCGCCAACAACAACAACAGCTGCATCTGCATCTGCTGCGGCGGCAACAACAAAACCAATGCGACAACCGCATTCCAAGCTGCGGGAGGCCAATAGCAACAGCAACAGCAGCGCTCCAAACTTGGACAGAAACGGGGCGGGGAGCGGAAGCGGTAGCTCACAGTTTACTATACCGCGTAACGGCGTCTTTATTGCTGTTAACGATTGGTCGGAGCCAGCGACACGCGGCAGCAGCAACAACACTAACAGCAGCAGCTGCAGCGGCAACAATCGAAATCCAAACCAAAGCGCAGCCAACATGCAGCACTGTGATACAACATACAACAATAACAATAGCAGTAACAATAGCAGCAGCAGCAGCAGCAACAATAATCACAACAACAACAATACCAACAATAACTGCAGCAGTAATAGTAGCGGCAGCAGCAAACTGAATCAGCAACTATATGAAAACGAGTGTGTTGCAATTGCACAGCAGCAACAACTGCAACAACTACAACAGCAGCAACAGCAGCAGCAGCAAATCAAAACTGAACCAATGGCGCCAATATATGCACAAGTTAATAAACAGCACAAGCTGCACAAAAAGAAACTTAGCAACGATACATCGGCGACAACAACAACAACAACAATAGCATTACAGCTTGGCAACAACAACAGTCACAGCAGCAGCAGTCACAGCAACAACAGCAGCTTTGATAATATCGACAACAGCATCGAGACAACAGCAGCGGCAGCAGCAGCATCCACAGCGATTGAGCACACTGGCAATGAATCGAACAACATGGAACCAGAGTCCAACACAGCAGCAGCAGTAGCAGCAACAGTATCAGCATCAGCAACAACAGGACCATCTGCAGCAACAATAAGTGATTTTTATAATGCGTCTGAGCATTCCATATACGCCAAGGTGTGGAAGGGACCCCGCAAAACGACTGAATCGAAAATGTACGCAAACGAATATGAGGCATAAGTGGCAACAACAACAGCAGCAGCAATAATAGCAATAGTCGAGTAATTGTTGCGCGCTTTGTGCGACATTTGACACCAGCAGCAACAATAACAACAACTTAACAATTACGCTTTTGTGCTAATATGCTTAATTTAATTTCTGTTGATTACTGCGACTCTTAGTCATACGGAATTGCATATATGTATATATATATATATATCTGTTTGGATCTATATACGTATATGTATGTGCAGTTTTCAATATGCGATTACTTCATTTCGTTTATATTGTTTCAATTGCTACGGTATGCTATGCTATGCTACGCTGATTATATACATATACTAAATATATATACATATATATATACATATATATACATGTATATACACAAATGGCTCACTGCTTATTTACGTGAATTGCGCTTTAATTGGTAGTTTAACGATCATAATATTAACTTCATGCATGATGGCCTACATGTGTTAGTGTTCATGCTTCACATACTTAAATAGCTTTACTTGGCCAACTCAAGTTTAATCAATGCCTAATCTAATTTTAACTCAAATCAAAATAATTAACTACTTTAGCATTTATCATTTCGATAATTATTATGTTCAATTCGATTTGTTTTTATTTTGTCCTTTATATTTACAATTTATAGTTGTAAGTAAATTCAAATGTTTGCTGTAACAAATTGTGAATCTAACCACAACAACAACACAGCAACAACAACAATATTTGTATAGTTTAGCTTATCTATAAGCTTCGTTTGACTTTGAAATTGATTAATTTCTGACATTTACTTTATGTTTGGCTAATTTGCGGGTCGACAGAGTCGACCTTTGGTCTTATCAGTTCATATTTTTTTTGATTGCAACTCCTAATCAGCTGTGAATCACAATCGGCCCGGCAAGCGTATTTATTGGTTCGACTTGCCTCAGATAACAATATTTTTTTTTTTTTATTTGTTACTGTTTCATTCTTAATTTTTGGCGAATGAAATGGCAATTAATAATCCGCTGCAGCAAGCAACCAGCAACACTCACTTTTTTCGCTTCCGATTTGTTTTTCCTTTGGGATTTCGTAATAATTGATTTGGTTTTTATTTTTTGCACATTTGCATTTGAACAGTTAGTGGTGTGCAGTGCAGTGCAGTGCGCAAGATTTGTGTGCTTAAAACGACTCTGCCTGTCTAATCGTTTCTCATTTGGATTGTGTGCAGCTCGCATGAGGGATTGCCAGGTGCGCCAGCGATCCCGGCGAACAGTAGCCGTCTCATTCCGCAAGCGTCGCGCAACGACAATAAACAGCAATCGATGATGTTGCTGCACGGCAGCCGCAAGATGTGGACATGCGGCAAATGTTCCTATGCCTACAATCGTCTCTGGTCCGAATCCTGTGAGATGTGCGAGACGGTATCCAAGCAGTACAGTACAACAGCAGCAGATCCAACAGCAGCCGCCAGCAGTAGTGAGTCAAATCCAATCCAATCCAATCGAATTCATTTCACTGTCTTTTTTTTTTTTTGATCGCTTTCATTTTGCAGTTGGTGCTGCTGTATCGGTGGAGCCGCGCAGCGATGAGCCCTGGACATGCAAGAAGTGCACGCTGGTCAACTACTCAACGGCGATGGCGTGCATTGTGTGCGGTGGCTCCAAGCTCAAGAGCATATCCTCCATTGAGGACATGACGTTGCGCAAAGGCGAATTCTGGACGTGCAGCCATTGTACGCTAAAGAATTCGCTCGCTGTCGGATTGTGCAGTGCATGCAAATCGATGCGTTTGCTGCCAGTCGACTCGGTGCGAGAGCGACCCGATGGCCAGTCCTATGAGGAGCAGGATGCGGCCGCCGCACAGCCGATTGGCGAGCTAAACACACCGACGCCCACACAACAACAACAACAACCACAACAGCAGCAGTCGCAGCAGCAACAACAACTGCAGTTGCCTTTAGTCGCGCATCGAATCTCGCGAAGTCCCTCACCCCGAGCGGTTGCTTTGCCAGCTCCGCCCGCACTTGCTGCCAGCAACAGTCAACAGTTGCAGCTACAACAACCACAACAACAACAGCAGCAGCAGCAGCAACAGCGAAGCTCGTCGGGTGCCATACCGAAACGTCACAGCACCGGCGGTTCAATCGTGCCGCGCAATATCTCCATCGCCGGAATGGCCATGCCATCTTCCGCAGCCAGCTCTTCCTATAATCTACAACAGCATCAGCAGCAGCAGCAGCATCAGCCGCTTTCGATATCGGTCAAGAAGTGGCAATGCCCGGCATGCACATATGAGAACTGTGCCGCCTCCGTTGTGTGTGACATCTGTTCCAGTCCGCGTGGTTTGGTCAATGCGGTGCTAACGGATGCACTGGCGCGCAAATCGATGCGCGTCACATCGCTCACAGAGATACGGCAGGAGAGCAAACTGATGGAGAATCTAAGGCAGCTGGAGGAGACGGAAGCGTTGACCAAATGGCAGAATATCATACAATATTGCCGGGATAACAGTGAGCTCTTCGTCGACGATTCATTTCCGCCGGCACCGAAGAGCCTTTACTATAATCCGGCGAGCAGCGTTGCCGATGGCGGCAATCCCGTTGTTCAGTGGCGTCGCCCACACGAGATTAATTGCGATGGGGGCGCGTATCCGCCATGGGCGGTCTTTCGTACACCGCTGCCATCGGATATCTGCCAGGGTGTGCTCGGCAATTGTTGGCTACTCAGCGCACTGGCCGTGCTGGCCGAGCGCGAAGATCTGGTCAAGGAGGTGTTGGTCACGAAAGAGATATGCGCCCAGGGCGCCTACCAGGTGCGCCTCTGCAAGGATGGCAAATGGACAACGGTGCTTGTCGATGATCTGTTGCCGTGCGACAAGCGCGGCCATTTGGTCTATTCGCAGGCGAAACGCAAACAGCTGTGGGTGCCACTCATCGAGAAGGCTGTGGCCAAAATCCATGGCTGCTATGAGGCGCTCGTCTCCGGTCGCGCCATCGAGGGACTCGCAACGCTAACGGGTGCGCCCTGTGAGAGCATACCGCTGCAGGCCAGCTCACTGCCCATGCCCAGCGAGGATGAGCTCGATAAGGATCTGATTTGGGCACAGCTGTTGAGCTCACGCTGTGTACGCTTCCTAATGGGCGCCAGTTGTGGCGGCGGCAATATGAAGGTCGACGAGGAGGAGTATCAACATAAGGGTCTGCGTCCCCGTCATGCCTACTCGGTGCTGGATGTCAAGGATATACAGGGACATCGATTGCTCAAGCTACGCAATCCTTGGGGTCATTATTCGTGGCGTGGCGACTGGTCGGACGATTCGTCATTGTGGACAGATGATTTGCGGGATAACCTAATGCCGCACGGCGCCTCCGAGGGCGTCTTCTGGATCTCATTCGAGGATGTGCTCAACTATTTCGATTGCATTGACATATGCAAGGTGCGCTCCGGCTGGAACGAGGTGCGTCTACAGGGCACACTCCAGCCCCTATGCTCCATCTCGTGCGTATTGCTCACCGTACTCGAGCCGACGGAGGCAGAGTTCACGCTCTTCCAGGAGGGTCAACGCAACTCGGAAAAATCGCAACGCTCTCAGCTCGATCTCTGCGTTGTGATATTTCGCACCCGCTCACCGGCCGCCCCAGAAATTGGACGCCTTGTTGAGCACAGCAAACGACAGGTAGACACACACATACAGGCGTCCTGCCTGCCTGCAGTCAGCCAATCGCTAATCTTGTATTTTGCATTTTGTTACCAGGTGCGTGGCTTTGTTGGCTGCCACAAAATGCTGGAGCGTGACATCTATTTGCTGGTCTGTCTGGCCTTCAATCATTGGCACACGGGCATCGAGGATCCGCATCAGTATCCCCAATGCATTCTGGCCATACACAGCTCCAAGCGGCTGCTTGTCGAGCAAATAACGCCCTCGCCCCATCTGCTGGCCGATGCCATCATCAGTCTAACGCTCACCAAAGGACAGCGCCATGAGGGGCGCGAGGGCATGACTGCCTACTATTTGACCAAGGTGGGTACACTCTCGCCTCGGCACCCCCCGATATATAGTGCACTATTTATCTATTTTTTTGTAGGGATGGGCTGGCCTGGTGGTCATGGTGGAGAATCGCCATGAGAACAAGTGGATACATGTGAAGTGCGATTGCCAGGAGAGCTACAATGTGGTGTCCACGCGCGGTGAGCTCAAAACGGTCGATTCTGTGCCGCCACTGCAGAGGTGAGCAGAAAGCTAACAGCTAACAATCAAATAGCCAGCTAAAAACTAATCCCAAATCATTTTCGTAGGCAGGTGATCATTGTGCTCACCCAGCTGGAGGGCAGCGGCGGATTCAGTATTGCCCATCGGCTGACGCATCGTTTGGCCAACTCGCGTGGCCTGCACGATTGGGGGCCGCCGGGCGCCACTCATTGTCCACCTATCGAGAATGTGCATGGACTGCATGCGCCGCGCCTGATAACATAATTGATCGAAAAGTGCATCGTCGCTGAGAAGAAGGATGGGGCATTAGTTCAAAACCAAAAAAAAATATATATGTATATATTTATCTATGTGTATTCCTTTCGCCGTTAGCAATTAAGTTATTTTTTTTTTAGATTTTTGCTGTTCAATCGCATATTGCACGTTTATTTTCATTTTATATTTTTAATTTTTTGTAATAATTGCATATTCTAGTCGATGGTTTGGTCAGCATTATTTGCATACATACAAACTGTATACTATGAAATAGTTTACGAGTTGCAGGCGCATAAATACAAACATATTGAGAAGAAGAAAAAAAAAAAAACAATTGTGAATTATATATACATACATACAGACATACATAGTTAAACAACGGCCTGATCCTGAACCTATCAAGTATTTTTTGATTTCATCGATGTATGTATTTATTGTAGTGAATTTAAGTGCATATGCGTCACGATCCATAATACATACATAAAAATGTCTTATTGTTTTACAAATAAAATACTACCAGTTATAAAAGACAAAGCAAAGCAATTATCTTCATACCAAATTCGCTGCTCCATTCTTACTACATCGTTCCAACAAGAACAGAATTTGATTTGTTTTGAGATTTGAATTCAAATGCTCATTTGAATTTTCTCTTCTGCCAACGTTGCCATTACGTTGGACTTGCCACATGCAAATATAGAGCTGTCCACTCGCTATAACGGCCATTAGCCCAATTAGTGTCTTGCGAAATATTTTGGTAATATCATCATAAACAATATCTGGTCACACTGCGCGCTGTTTAGTGTGTTGATTCTAGTTCATTTCAGTTCATGAGCAACATATTTTGTTCGTCATTTAATTTTTGTTTTTTTAAAATGGCTGATACAAAGGGCGTAAGTAATTCATATATTTATTTAACAAATTCAACACATAACTGAATGTGTTAGTGTGTGTGTGTCTGTGTGTGCCCAACACATTGTAAACGCTTTTGTTAAACAGGGCGCGGCTTCCATCCGCGCTTCAATTCCGACGATGGCGTTCTAGTTTTGTATATGTGTGTGTTTTTTTTGCGGCTTATCATGCAAATTCTCATTCCCAATGCCAATGCATGTGCACACACATATACACAGTAGCTTATTAATGCACTTTAATGTATTCATACTTTTGTCAACAGTGCAACACTAAGACTAGCCTCGCATTCAAGAAAGACTTCAAATCAAAAAGTGTGCATGAATCACTAAAGCCGGCAAACAACAAAAAGAAGAAAAAGGAAGGCGTCGGCGTCATGTTTTTAGTTGCTTCCTTTGTTGCGGCCTGTGACCTACAAATGTATATATGCGTGTACACAACACACACACACACACATACACACACTGGTGTCATTGGCTTTAAGAACTCGATATATGTACATGTGTGCATATTAATGTCTACAGATATATTAATGTTTGCATGTACTTATATGCACATGTGTGCCTGTGAGTGTGCGTGTGTGTGTGTGTGTGTAATTTTGTGTGTTGGATTTTAGATATGCAAGAGAAACTCGCGCGTGTCTGGCATTTAAAACGATCGCCGCCACTTTCTTTAAGCCAGACTTAGACTTGGGCACTTTGCGCACCCCCGCAGACATTGTTAGACATGGCGTGCATTTCATTTACTGTTGTTGCTGTTGTTATTGCGCTCACAAAGAGAGAGTAAAAAAAAACTGCAGCAATATTTAAGATTTAGGCGCTTGTTGATGATTCAAGAGAATCGTCGAGCAACCCCTTCTTGTTATCAATAAATATTTCAATTGATTTTAATTATTTGTGTCTGCCGTTTTATTTATGATCATCGGTTTTTTGTTTTTCCAGTTTTCCAGCATTGAGACACCCGGATATGTGGGCTTTGCCAATTTGCCGAACCAAGTGCATCGCAAGTCTGTGAAGAAGGGATTTGAATTTACGCTAATGGTTGTGGGCGAGTCGGGTTTGGGTAAATCGACGCTAGTGAACAGTTTATTCTTAACCGATCTATATCCGGAACGCATTATACCCGATGCTATAGGTATGTATATGTTAGCAATTAGTTCAAATCGAACAAAAACAAATCAATTTTATATTTGTGCATTAACAGAGAAACAAAAACAAACTGTTAAGCTAGAGGCATCCACCGTGGAGATTGAGGAACGTGGCGTCAAACTGCGTCTAACTGTTGTCGATACGCCCGGCTTTGGCGATGCCATTGATAATTCAAATAGCTTTAGCGCCATACTGGAGTATATTGATGAGCAATACGAGCGCTTTCTGCAGGACGAGAGCGGACTGAATCGTCGCAATATCGTTGACAATCGCATACATTGTTGCTTCTATTTTATATCGCCCTTTGGGCATGGGTAAATATCAAAATTGCTTCAACTAAATCTCAGCTTAATTTACCAAAATTATCAATTACAGACTGAAGCCCCTGGATGTGGAGTTCATGAAGAAGCTGCATTCAAAAGTCAATATTGTGCCTGTCATAGCCAAGGCTGATTGTTTGACGAAAAAGGAAATATTGCGTCTGAAATGTCGCATTATGCAGGAGATCGAGAGCCATGGCATTAAAATTTATCCACTGCCCGACTGTGATTCAGATGAGGACGAAGACTACAAGGAGCAAGTGAAGCAACTGAAGGAAGCTGTGCCTTTTGCCGTTTGCGGCGCCAACACCTTGCTCGAAGTTAAAGGTAAAAAGGTGCGCGGCCGCCTTTACCCATGGGGCGTCGTTGAGGTTGAGAATCCCGACCATTGTGACTTTATTAGGCTACGCACCATGCTGATCACCCATATGCAAGACCTGCAGGAGGTCACACAGGAGGTGCACTATGAGAACTATCGCTCGGATCGCCTCGCCAAGGGCATCAAGGTGAAGGATAATGGCATTAAATCAGATCGTGATAATATGCCCACACAGGCGGGCGTGAATAGTGTTTTCTCCGAAAAGGATCGCATTCTGCAGGAGAAGGAGGCGGAGCTGCGACGCATGCAGGAGATGCTCGCCCAAATGCAGGCGCGTATGCAGGCTCAAAAGTGAAAGAACGATACAAATAAACAAACACACTGCGAGAAAGAGAGAGAGAAAGAGAAAGAGCAGCACACATTTGTGCAATTTACATATATATATATTTATATACAAATCTAAATATATATACATATATTTTTTGTACGCAGTTTTTAAGTTGCAGCGCTTGAATTTTCACGATGAGCGCTATCTATTTGTTTGTTTTTATTTTACATTCTAAACATATGTATATGTACATATATGTATAAGACATATATAACTATATATATATATATATATATATATACATGTTGATCAAAAGTGATTTTTATACATAAATGCAATTGCCAAAAAAAAAAAAAAAAACAATATGCATCCAAGTCAAGATCAAAAATCAAATCTCAAAGCATCTGAGAAACACACACACTCAGACACACACACTCTCACACGCACACGCATCTCTCATAGACACACTCGTACACAAACTTCATATCACTCCTATAAAAAACAAAAATGAATGAACATTAATAACGAACTGTATTCCTATTATGTATTTAGACATGACGTCTTCGATATTAACAATTGAATTACGTGTAATTTTTATTGTATCTGTATATGTGCCGCTCTTAAGTTAAGTAAGCAACATACCAATTTTTGGCGATGTGAAAACATTTGATCTGTTTATTAGTCTCGAAAAATGAAAACAAAAATACTATGAATCGCCTCCATTTCTGTTATATCATAACTCATATAATTATGATTTAGAAGGTGCACAAACGCATCCATAACTAAAGCTAAGAAATTAAGTTGAGCGTTAAACTATGGCATCTAATATACACATATATATATATATATATATATATATATGAAGGTGCGTTTTTGTATTTTATTTGTGTATTATCTATCCGTGCGAATACTTGAAGTGCTCTAGCAAATTTTGCATTCACTTACAAGTAATCTCAGTTTGCAATCGCTTAATATAAACAAACAAAAAACAAAACAAAACTCATGCTAAATCACACGCATTTAATGTTAAATGAATCCTTATTGCTCTGTATATGAACAATTTAATCCTTTACATATTCCTCTATAAATATATACATTTATATATATATATATATGAGATTCTTTGCACAATTTCTTTAAAATTTTGGGTTTGGTTTTCAGAAGACAATCAAATAGTTATAATTAATTAAATATAGAATCCTTTTTGATTGTTGATCATTACACTTTACAAGATTTTGATTTCTTATCATAGCAGATTAGCTTGTTAATTTTTTTTTTAACTTTTTGTTTTTAACGGCAGACAGCGTTGCCACACGTACAAAATGAACAGTAGAATGATGATGGTGCTCATATGGGTATATTAGAGCGAGTTGGCAGTTCCGCAACTCAACTCACATGTTGTGCGGTAACATTCTCAATGTGCCGGCTGATTTCCATTTGATGTAAAAAGTAGAGAAATGAAATGAATATTGAAAATCGGACAAAATGTACAAAACTATTCGCTGGGCATTAAGGCAGACAACTGGCCAGTGGACATGGAAGCGCACATCGGCATATCGTACGATCTGCACGACCTTGGTCAGGTCGGAGGAAGTGCATAAGTCCGAATCGGATTTGGATTTGGAGTCGGGGACCTTGTCGCCGGATGCTCTGCGGCGGCAACTTGCCCAGATGCCAGTGCATCGTATACGAAACTTTAGCATCATTGCCCATGTGGATCATGGCAAGAGCACGCTGGCGGATCGTGTGCTGGAGTTGACTGGTGCCATTTCCCGCAACGCTGGCCAGCATCAGGTGCTCGACAGCCTGCAGGTGGAGCGGGAGCGGGGCATAACGGTTAAAGCGCAGACCGCATCCATATTGTACAACTTCAAGAACGAATTGTATCTGCTCAATTTGATTGATACGCCCGGACACGTGGATTTCTCAAATGAGGTTCGTATTTCAGCTCGAATGCGAATGGAAAGTTTAAAGTTGTTGTTGCTCGATCCTCGTCCTGCAGGTTTCCCGCTCGCTGGCCGCTTGTGATGGCGTTATTCTGCTGGTCGACGCTTGCCATGGTGTGCAGGCGCAGACCGTGGCCAACTATCATCTGGCCAAGCAGCGTCAACTGGCCGTGGTGCCGGTACTCAATAAGATTGACATCAAGCATGCCAATCCCGATCAGGTGACCAAGGATATGCAGCTCCTCTTTGGCATTGAGCCAGCGACGGTGCTACGCGTCTCGGCCAAACTGGGCACAGGCATTGAACTGGTGCTGGAGCGTCTCATTGAGGTGATACCACCGCCCAGTGTGGAACGGGAGAGTGGATTTCGCGCGCTAATCTTTGACAGTTGGTTTGACAAATATCGCGGCGCTCTCAATCTGATTTATGTGCTGAACGGACAATTGGCCGTCGGTGACGATATTCAATCGCTGTCCACAAAGAAAGTGTATCCGGTGAAGAGTCTATCCGTATTGCGTCCAGCGGAGTGTGCGGTGCAGAGTCTGTTGGCCGGCCAGGTGGGTCTCGTTGCGTGCAACATGCGTAACAGCAAAGAGTCCGTCATTGGCGACACCATCCATCTAAAGCATCAGTCGGCAACAGCGGCCGGCAGCTATCGGCCACAACCGCCGATCGTCTTTGCCGGCATCTTCCCGGTCGATCAGTCCAAGCATGTCGCCCTGCGCAGTGCCATCGACAAAATGGTCCTCAACGATTCAGCGGTGACGGTCAATGTGGACTCGAGTCCAGCCTTGGGCCAGGGCTGGCGTCTCGGTTTTCTTGGCCTGCTGCACATGGAGGTGTTCTGCCAGCGATTGGAGCAGGAGCACGGTGCCGAGCCCATCATCACTGCACCCTCGGTCACCTATCGTATTGTGCTGCGCAATCCGAAGATGATCAAACAGCATGGCAAGGACACTCTCGAAATATCGAATGCAGCCCTGCTGCCGGAACCCACAAGCATTCTCGAGTACTACGAGCCACTGGTGCTGGGCACCATCATAACCCCAACCGAGTACGTTGGCCAGATAATTGGACTGTGCGTGGAACGTCGCGGATTGCAGCAGAGCGCGGTGAACATCGATGAGACGCGCATCCTAATGAAATATGTCCTGCCCCTAAGCGAGATCATTTTGGATTTTCATGATCGCTTGAAATCGCTGAGCTCGGGTTATGCCAGTTTCAGTTATGAGGATCATGGCTATCATAGCACAAATCTCGTCCGATTGGACATCCAACTCAATGGGCGGCCCATCGAGGAGCTATGCCGCATTGTGCACGCGTCCAAGGCCACCGCTGTGGCGCGTCAGATGGTGCACAAGCTCAAGGATCTCATCCCCAAACAGATGGTGCAGATTGCCATACAGGCATGCGTTGGCAGCAAGGTGCTCGCTCGCGAAACCATCAAAGCCTATCGCAAGGATGTAACGGCCAAGCTGGTAACTGATAATTGACTCCTTGATAAACCTTGTCGATTATCCTATGTCTGTCTCTATCTATCTATCTTTAGTATGGCGGCGATGTGACGCGACGCATGAAGCTCCTGAAACAGCAATCGGATGGCAAGAAAAAGATGCGCATGTTTGCCAACATTCGCGTGCCGCACGAGACCTTCATCAATGTGCTCAAGCGCTAACTGTCCAATTGGGGTGAGTGAAATGGGATGCTGCCCGCGCCACATTATTGATATTATCATCATTATTTTTTTCCTCTTTTTGTTTTGTTTTGATATAACAGCAATAAGAAAACAAACATAGAAGAATAATTCACGCTTATCGCGTCTATAACAATATATGCACAACGGCAAAACTTGGCTCGACTCTCGGTCGATAACACTGACCGCAAGAATGCCCCCTTATCATAAATATGTGCTCTCCTGTCTGGAAATAGAAAATAATCAAATATACACATATATATATAAATATATAAATATATATTTATATGTGTGTGTGTACATATCGGTTTTTAATGCGTGGAGCAACTGTGCGGTGTCAGTCGGCTACAGCTCTGCTGCACAGTGCATCACATTATGTCTTAATAAAGATTGCATTAGCTATAATCTATCTGGATATCTGCTAGATAACAATTGCACAATTGCATTTTTTTTAGAGCGATATTCCATCGTTTTTTTCTCGGTCTACATTCAATTTTTTTTAATGTACAATTTTTGTACATATATAACAAATTATTCAAAACTATTGCAATAATAAAAGTTTATTTTTATTTATAAATATAAATGCTGGAAATCATTACGTGCACACTGTACTTAGTGCAGTTCATTAACATTAGCGTTATTTACGAGTCTCATGTTCTTGCTTAAAATATGATTTCTGTTGTCGTTGTTCTCTTAAAGCATTTTCAACAACAACAATGACGACAATGACAAAAAATCGAATTTCCCTGACCCTGAATAATTCTGGGCACGAATACGTGAGCACACACACTCTCTCACACATACACACACACACACTTCTATACACATTTATTGACTGCATAACGGTAACCTCCCGTTCTCCGCTTGCCACACAAACAAAAACCTACACACACACACACACACATATACACATTAAATTGGTATATGTTTAGTGTGTGAGATAGCAAGTTTGAATGCTTGTGCCTTGCTCCCGGCTAGTTTTGTTTGCGAGAGCGCAACAATCTAGCAAAGATAGACAGGCAGCCAGAGAGAGAGAAAAAGAGAGAAAGCGAGAGCGAATCGAATGGCAAAGAATACAACAATTGAACTCAACTGATTGGTGGGTGGGTGAACGGTGTTGGGGACGGTGCGGCGTGCGCCTGTATTGCTATGCCTGTGTTTGTGACCTTGAAAAACAATAACATTGTTGTTGCTGCTTTTGTGGTTGCTGGTCTGTTTTGGTATAGGCAACGCTGGGCAAATGCAAAAGCAAATGCAAATGCAGAACTGCTAAAATTGTTATGCAATGTGAGAAAGCCTCTAACTTGCCAAAAAAAAAAGAATGCCAAGTAGAGAAAGAGCAAAAGGTAATCAGTAATTGCAATAAATCACATTTATATAAATGTATATGTTAATGTAGATGCAATCATTCGTCGCGGTCAGTTTGCAGTTCACAATTATGTTTCATGGAAATCATTCACATTTCCTTCCTGCCTTCTAATTTGCCTATACCGTATGAAAATCAGCTGCACTCACATTTTCAATCAACAACAACAACAAGAATAAGAGGAATAAGAATAAGCAGCTAGAGCCAGTCAAACAGCTGAGTCTGAGCCCCACACGCAAGTGCAAGAGAGTCCACACACACACATACTCACACAAACACACACACATACACACACAGACACACACACTGACAACTAAAAGGAAAAACCAGCTCTGTCTTTCTCACATTCACATAAACATTTGCTTGTCCGATGTGTGTGAGCAGCACGAACATAAAGCAAAGCAATAACAATTTTCGTTATTTTGTTGCTGTTTTTGCTGCTGCTGCCGCTGCTGCTGCGCCGCTCAATTTAACGAAACAGAAGCACCGACGACTGCCGACTGTCGTCTCGCCTAGCTTCCATTCCGTTTCTCTATTGCCGACGCCACCATTGCGTTGCCTCTGTTCGCAGCACAACACGAAAAACAGTCAGTTTTCATTCTCATTTGACATCATCAACATTGAAATTTAATTAAAATAAGAGCAGTTCGAGTTCAATTGCGATTCCGATTCTCCGATTTATTGTTGCTGAAATATAAAGTAAATTTTTTCATTGATCAAATTGCAAATGGTGCTTAAAATATGTACGTTTTCGATGTTTAAGTTTTCATTTATCAAACACCTTAAATTACTTTTCGTTGTTGTTTTTTTTCGAATTTCTTTGCCCGTTTTTTTTTTGCAAAATAATCACCGCGAGCAAAACAACAAACGTCATCAGCTGTTTTGTGCTTGTGTTACTTGTTGTGTATGTGTGTGTATCACAGTGTGTCTAAATGCATATGTATACGTGCATAAATATGTATGTGTTGTGTGAACGCAAATACTTATGCATTTGATTGTATATATTTTATATATATTTGCAAAAATACAGACAGCTGTATTAAATTGAGAGCGCAGTGGAACATCACAAATAAATAAATATATAGCA
The DNA here is from genome assembly GCA_035044105.1 of Drosophila nr. perissopoda 5 BK-2023a. Lineage (NCBI taxonomy): Eukaryota > Metazoa > Arthropoda > Insecta > Diptera > Drosophilidae > Drosophila > Drosophila nr. perissopoda 5 BK-2023a. Next base: position 897,337 of record JAWNMK010000358.1, read on the forward strand.
AAAGCAAACAATTGTTGCACTCAGAAGTAATACCTACCCCGCCCCTCTCCTGCTCTATCGCCCCTAATATTCAGCTAAACGTAACATAACCTAGAAGTGTATTTAGAATGAGAACTTGTTTGAAGGTTACGGCACATCGCCACGAAACACTCCGTCGTCCCCCCTCACCGCTTTCGTTTTTCTCTTTCCCCCTCCGCTAAAAATCTTCGCGTCTCATCAATGGTAACCTCGACACCGCTCACTTTGGCCTTGACCGTGTACTGTTAGTGCGAAACCACAGCTGACAGCTGCTGTGCTGTGACTGCACTTTTGACGCTGCAAACGCGTCAAGTGGCAACGCTGTCGGCTGTTGGAGATGAACACCGAGTTATAAGATAAACACTATCCATTGCCCATTACCCATCCAAACAACAGTGGTGCTTGAGCGCAGTACGTCGCGCACACAATCGCAATCAAGTTCAAAGTAATCGCAACGAAAACAAAAAAGGAAAAAAAAAACGGCATCAGCATCGGCATCTCCCGCACATACACACATGCATACCAGCAACTGCGCGCATTCGCACTCTCGCTCTCACACGCACACACACATATGCATGCATATGTGTACATTTGTATATGAATGTGGACGTCCACACAGCTGTACACGTAGCAATGTTCACAGTAGTTTTTTTGTTGTTCTTTTAAGAAATCCAACGGTAGACAGGCAGCCACAATAAAAGTCAGCAAATTGTGCAATAATCGTAGAGTTAGAGAGAAAAGTGAGCGAGAAACATAACAAAAAAGTGCAAATAATGCCAATAATTAATTACGCTTGTGTTAGTTAACAAGGCACCCCAGCCAGTGACTTATTAAGACTTAACAGTTATTTACAATACAATATAATTGGCTAGCTGGCAGCAGCACAGTGTTTGTCAATTTGACAGTGTTGAAAAATATTCCATGCAATTGGAAACTTTACTTTCGCGCTGCGCAGTTGCCTTTGCTGTTTTCCCCCGTTGTCGTGTTTCATTGTGCGTTCGCTTTTCTATGTATTGTGTATGAGTAGCTGTGTGAAATATTTATGCAAATATGTGCATACGTGCATACATACAAACATACATACATACATATGCTTATACATATAGCTTATGTATTCGCTGACGTTTCGACTGTTTGTCCGTGTGCCAGTTAATTACATACATTCATACATTTTTCACTTTGTTCATACATCCATACATGCATATATGTGTGCACATACGTATATATTATGTATGCATATATTTTGTTTAAAGTTTGCAATGAAAGAGAGAGTGAGAGTTAATTAATGTTATATCAATATTGTGTACTTGTTGACAGTTCTTGTTGTTTTCGTTTGGTCGATTCAACAATTCTTATAATATATATAGTGAACATTATTTTTTAGCATGTTTGTGTGTATTTTTGTGTTTTATTTTTGTTTTGCGACTAACGGGCGCGTCAGTGCCAATGGCAAAAACACACACACACGTTTGTGCATATTCACGTCAAACGTCACACAGCTGATATGTGTTGTTGTGAGTGGTTCGCGCACACGCACACATCCAGACGCACCAACACGCTTGCGAATATCATCGACACTCTCTCCCTCTGTCTCTCTCTCTGTCTCTTTATTGTACGCTTGCCACCCACTCTCGGTACTCTATTTTGTAAACAACTGAGGAGCGCAAGCAGTGCTGCCAGATGTATAACATTTTCAAGCTACAATGGCAGCACTGGTTATACTCGCGCACACGTATACACAATCCCCCACACACACAAAAACTGTGATAATATATGCATTTGTGAAATTCCTATTTCATTTGATTGCTTCATTTTTTTCTCTTCTTTTTTTTCTGCAGGTCGCGCAGCAAATCCACAAAAATCCATGCCACTAAGCAGGACGCGAGACGCGTGCGTTGACCACAAATATGATCAACAGTTTTAGTGTTGCCAGCTCGCATACAGCTGCAGGTGCTGCTGGTGGTGTTGCAGGTGCTGCTCCAGGAACAGGTGCTGCTGCGGCGATTACCCTGCATTTCAATTACAACAACAACAACAACAGCAAGAGCAACAACAACAATAGCAAGAACAGCAACAAAAGTGGCCTTAAAATTCTGCCCGCACCCATGGCAACAATAACAGCAACAAATGAGCACAAAAGCCACAATACAATATCAACAACAACTACAACCGCAACAACAACAACAACTACGGCAAAAATGTTTAAAATAACACAAAGCGAAGTTGAGGCAAAGCATTTCTTAATGACTTATCCACAACAAGAACAGCAGCAGCAACAACAGCAACAGAAGAAGGCTGGAAGCGCATTCAAGTGGATGTCGCCGGGAAAAGTAAATACCTCAGCAAGCACCAAAGAGCCGCAGTTTATCCAAGTCAACATTCAGTCCATCAACAACAACAACAATAACAATAGCAACAGCACTAAATCAAAGCAACAGTTGCAATTAACAACGACAGTAATACCTAAAAGTGCCTTTATTGAAGTATTGACAATGCCACAGCAACAACAGCAGCAACAACAACAACAACAACAGCAGCAGCAACAACAGCAGCAACAAAGAACTGAGGACCAAGAAAATGCCTTTCGCCAGATAGAAGATGTGCACAATTATGCAAAGCTGCAGCATCATCATCAACATCATCACCAGCAACATCAGCATCCACACAGCAGCAGCGATGAGTTGTTCGAGGAAGAAGATGATGATGATGACGACGACGACGATGATGACGAGGAGGATGAACTTCAACAGCAGCAACAGCAGTTGAAGAATAGCGTTAAAATTAATGTGCCTAATATTGTCAATAATGATGACAATGATTCCGAGGAACATGTAGAAGTGGATGTTGTTACTGTAACACCAATAATTGCGCAGCAACAGGAGCAGCAGCAACAGGTGTCAGCAGCAACAATTGTCGATCAGGGTATGCGGCCGGAGCACCACGCACGCCGTCCCATGAACGCATTTCTCATATTCTGCAAGAGGCATCGTGCCATTGTCAAGGAGCGCTACAAGTCCCTGGAGAACCGGTGAGTGGTGTGCACCGAAACTGCAATCACTGCAAGTGAAATGAGAATCTAATTTTTCAATTTTAAATTTTGAATAACTTGGCAGATCCATTACCAAAATACTCGGGGACTGGTGGGCCGCACTGGATGAACAGGAAAAGCAATGCTTCACCGAACTGGCACAGCAGGTGAGCAGGGAGCACTTGGCAGATAGCTTTCAATTCAATACGCTATATTGAGCAATTAATCCAATTCAAATTGTGAATGCAAAGGTTAAACATAAAACGACATCAGCTGCTGCTGCTCCAAAAAAATAAAATATATTGTTGGCAGCCTTTGTGGACATAATATTTCCATCTCTTAAAGAAGATATGTGGAAATAGCGACAACGAAAATATATAGCTAATCATTTTTGAAGCGATTTTGCTTTTGCTTGTGTCCAACACTGACGTACATCAGCTAGGACTGCCACATAGCTGCTGTCAATGATCTGGCAACACTTGAATATTCAAATTTAAATTTTGCGCTCGATCGTAGCATTTTCTCTCTCTCTCTCTCTCTCTCTCTCTATCTCTCGTGTTTTTTTATCTTTCTTTATTTTATTTTTTATTTTTCACAGAACAAGGATGCTTTTTTCAATGCCAATCCCAATTTTAAATGGTACAAACTGCCCGCACCGCCGCTGCGCACGCTTGCCACGCGTCCCAGCAATGCCGTCGCCGCACATCCCAACGAGGAGCACCAACCACAGCAGCAGCAGCAACAACAACAACAACAGTTGCAGCCGCAGCAGCGGCATCTCCACTGGGAGCCCAATGAGGTGGCGCATCTGCTGCGTCGCAATTACTTTAAATTTGCAGATGAGACGCAAATGGGTGAATTGAGTGCGCTGCTCAGCGCCAAAGCGGTCAATGTGCGTGACAAGGAATATGCTCTGCAGCAGGCGCTAAGCGAGACAACACAATTTCTAAGCGCCCACATGCCCAACAACAACAGCAGCGGCAGCAACAACAAACGTGGACTGCAGCCAGCTGGGGACAGTGCAAGCAATTCAAGTGAGGAGGAGGAACGTGGCACGCCCAGCAAGAAGCCCAAATCGACACGCAGCTGCAAGGGCAAAATCTATCAGGAGCTAATCAATTCGGGCCAATTGGCGGCCATTGCCAAGAAGAGTAAATGCCGTCTAAATAGTGGCAGCAGCAGCAGCTGCACAACCGATGCAACCAACAGCAGCACGCCACCTGTTTCACCCATTGCAGCAGTGGCTGCCACTGTGGCAGCACCAGCGGGCATTGCAGATTGCCAGCTGGAGCTGGAGCTGGTGGATGCGGAGGCGGCTGCAACGAGCGCCTCGAGCTCAAGGCGCAGCAATTGCGATGAATTTGATTTGGAGGAGAAGATCAAGGAGCTGCCGGCGCTCAGCTTGGATGCGTATTTGCAGCGCAAGCGCAGCACCAAAAAGAAGAAGAAATTCAGTAGCAGCAAGAAACAACGCAACTCCAATTCCAACAGCAGCAGCAACACAACAATAACAACAACAGCAGCAGCAGTAGTATCAGGAGCTGGAGCAGGAGCAAGCACAGCAGGATCCGGCTTCATCAAGAAAGCAGCAACAAAAAGCGATTCGGATAAATTGCACGCTGCTGCTGCGGCTGCTGCTGCTGCAGTAGGCAGCCAAAAGCGCAAGGCGCGCAAGGAGAGCATCACGCGCCGTGACGTCAGCGCCATTGAGCAGGAGGTGGCCTCCATTCTGCCGTTGACCATAAATGGCTGTTACTACTTTAATCATCAGACCCAGTCGGCGGCACAGTTGCAATCGCCACGCGCACACCCAGCAGCAGCAGTAGCAGCAACAACAGGAGGAGCAGCAGCCACGTTGGGACAGCAGGCCGCCTCCTCCTCGTCGTCGTCGCTGTCAACGGCATCGTCATCATCATCGTCATCGTCCTCGTTGACGCTGTCCGCCTACGAGCAGCCCGCATATGATGCGACCTCTACCTCAGATTTACTCATTCTGGCCGAAGTGGCCGCCAATCGCACCGAGCTCTCCAAGTCCAACTAGGAGCAGCAACGCCCACTTGTTAGTTGTTAACGCAGCGCGCAGCAAATTGGAAAAAGAAAAATCATTTTGTTGCGACTGTACTTATACAAATATAAATTTACACATACATATGCATATACATGTATACAGACATACACACACACACACACACACACACACACACACACACGTACATATATTATGCAAATATTGTAATTGTTATTGTTTTACTTCCTTTAATGAAGATGTTAATGAAGATGATAATGATGATACAGTGATCGCTCGATAGTTTGAATTATATAATGAATTTTGTTTATGAAAGCACTCAAAAATTAACGATAATTTTAAATGTTTTCAACTATTTTTCAATAACATTAATTATGCTATTCTCTTCAAAATTGTCAAAAAGGTTTTTTTTCTCAAGAACAACAAAAAAAACCTCCAAAGAATATGCCACACAAGCGATTTATGTTTTCACTGTGGATTACCACTAATAAACAATAAATTGTGTGAAAAACAAGAGATAAAAATAGATTCGAAATCTAGAATGCATTCATAAGTTACAATTTACGAAATTGTGTGCAGTTCTAATATAAGTTTTTAGACAGTGAACACTTCGATTATAAAACTTCATCCTATTCGTAGATAATCCTAATTTAATCAGAAAAAGAAAAGACGAAAATTCGATATTTTAAAGTGTTTGTAATGATATTACTATAAAATATTCGAAAAAAAAAAAATTTCAAAAATCGGAATTTTAGAATCAAGTTGTAATAATTTCTACGAGTTCCAATTAGCGAGCGATGACTGTAATATTCGTGCGCCAAGTGCCTGTGCCACGCTCTGTCATTGTAAAAGTAGCTGTAAATTGAGACACACACACATAAAAAAACACACACATACACACACACGCATTGAGAGTTAATAGACATTTGTTAATCTACAATTTAGTCAATAATAAGAAAACAACAAACACAACTACAACAACACACATATGTATAAACAACGAGCAGAAATGTTAAAGTTAAGTGCAAAGAAAGAGAGCGAAAAATGTTTAAGGTAAAATTGAACAATTATGCCAAAAGCGACATATCCTTATGGTTTACTTATAGTAATTTGTTATTTGTTTCATTATTCTTTTTCTTTTTTTTTGTAACCGCTTTGAAAGATGTTTTTTCTTTTTAAATTTTTGAAAACTTGTTTTTGTTGCTCCACGATTGTTTGTTAAGTTTTAAAAACCAAGAGCAACAACAATAATAGAGAATATGCATATGTGCTGCGCTTATTAACTGTTAATTAATATTATTATTTTTATTTCTAATACACATCTTAGATATAATTTATTATCTATTGTCTATTGTGAAACTGGAAACATGTAAGCATATACATATAAACATTATATATATATATATATATATATACATACAATATATATTCATACAAAATGAATGCAACTTTTAAATTTCAATTTTGAACAACGCACAAATCGATAACAGTCGGTGTACGGTCAAATTGGGTGTTTTTTTTTTGTTTTGGCGCTGCCAGATGCACAACAGAAGTTAACCATTTACCGGTGATTCGTTGCATGTGTGTGAGTGTGTGTCGGGGCCAGATAAGCGGCCAGCCAACCGTCTGTTGCATAGATAAGCTCAAGCATTCCAATTGGACAAACCCAAGACAAGTAAAAACATACTTATCAAGGGTCGTGCTCCTAACACTTGTATGCAACAAAATAAAATGGCGAGCGCGTGATTTACGTGCACTTCGTTCGAGCTCACGTGCAAAGTAAATAATTGAAAAAGTTAGCAGCGACATCAGTAAACAGCTGGCATTGCCAGCCGCCATTGCCACTGTTTTTTCCCTTACTTGCTGCTCGACTGCTCCAAGCGATTTCGGTTTCGACCCGTTCAGAAGCTTCGCGCGAGCTTTCGCCAGCAGCAGTTTTGCCTCAGTGTTGTTGGCCTTAATTTAGTTTGCTCGCACATTCAGGCCCTTACAGTTGACAGACGTTATTCGTGCGAACCGACGACAACAACCAACATTTTAAACAAATCAACAACCACAACGGCAACAACAAACAAAAACAAAATAAATTCATTTGTGTGAAAGAGGTAGGAATTGTGCTGCGTTGCGTTTGTTGTCAAATTTTATTTATTCACAATGTGAATTCTATTTTGTTTATCGACACCACGAAAAATATTGTGTTCTATGCATCGTTTGGCTTAAAGTGGCAGTGTTCGGCAAGAAACGCGCAACAGAAACTGAAAGTGTTGTTGGATGAGCAGAGTGCGGCGAAAATTTGTATGTCAATTCGGTAGCTGTGCATTAGAAATATACACACAAGAGAAAAAAAACAAACCCGTCACAAGGAGCACAAATTCAATGTACGCATGCATATGTGTGTGTGTGTCGTAAGAGAAGGATCTCTGTTAGTGTGTGACGAGAGCAAGCAGAGAAACGGTTATATAAGTGTCAATGCAATGATTCTAGTATGCGAATACAACTAGAAAAAAACAAAACTTTCTTTTGATGAATTAGCAATTTTTTTTTCGTGCGATTTGCACGACGCCAAACGCATTTCGATTTCTATCTGCTGCTCTCTGCCTCTCTCTCTCTCTATCAGCCGCCTCAGCAGCATCGATAATTAAATGTAATGAAATCTGTGTGTGGAATGAAACCCGCTAAGTTTGATTTTAATTTGATTGCTTGACTGCGGTTGCGACGGCAGCGTCTCCTCTGCTGTTGCATTTAGCGTGACGCTAACAAATTAAAAGAAACAATCGCAATTGGATGAGTAGGAACAAGTAGGTGGAGGAAGGGAGGGAGGGTGGTGGGGTTTTCCACGTTTTTAATTAACAACAATTAGCGGTTTGTCTCGCAGGCGGCAATTGTTGGTCTTCGCTCCTCCTCCTCTTCTTGTCACACATTTTTATTTAAACGCCTGCCAGATCTAATTATTATTTGTCGGAATACTAATATCGAAATTCAGCACCAAACAAATCAAACCGAATCCCATCCACAGTGATACACATATATACATATATATGCATATATTTATATATAAAGAGGAGGCTTGTGCGCGTCTGACGTCACGCAGCAAAGTTCCTCGGATGGTCGCTTCTACTTAACATTCAGTGTTGCCACTTTCGCCGTTTTAAATCCATTTCATGTAGCTTTTTCTAAAGTGTGCATCAGAAAGTTCGGTTATTCGAAAACAATCAAATATGTCTAATTGAGAACACTATAATGACAATTAAATTCTTAAATATTTTCAAAACAATTAGTTAATTCATAAAAACCATATTTATTAAACATTTAAAAAGATAGCTACAATTATTTATTAAAATAATTATATATATGGGTGGAAACCGAATTGCAGAGCTGTTATTTCAAAGCCAATATTTTAAGTAGTGAAATCTCAATTTTTTTAAAATGAAAACTGGCTTTTTACATTTCAATTCGCCATCAAAATCTAGCTTGCTCAGTGTTTATAAGTGTCAGCACTGCCGCAGCTGCTGTTATGTAAGCGAAAAGCGACGAAGGCAGCAGCGCAGGATGAATGTGCCTGATTGCGGGCCGCCTGCCTGCCTGCTGTTCGTTCGTGTGTGCGCTCGTTGGCCGTGTTCGGTCTCGTTACTCTCATCTCGTGCGCCTTCGTTAGTCATTTCGCCGCTGTCGTCTTGACAGTTTGAACTGTGCTTTTGCCATAGCAAAACGTTCGGCGTACGTAGCGCAGAACGCAATAAAAAAAAAATCAGAGCAGCGACAAACAGTAAAAAAAAATCAGGTACAACACAGAACACAAGCAACGTCAGAAGCAATTTATGCAGAAGCTTGGCAGCCCAATATTGAAATTCGTTTTTAATTTAATTTTTAGTGCACATTGCTTAGTAGCATTAGTTTGCGGTGTGTGTGAGAGAGAACTTTATTTGTGTGTGTGTGCATGTGTATGTCAAATTTATGTGTGTTTTGTGCGCTCTCTAAGCTCTCTCAGTGTCTAATATTTTTTGTATTTGTTTCTTCCCCCTTTTGGCGATTGTTGTATAACACATGTGTATAATGTGGACGACAGCTTCTTGCATAGAGAGAGAAAAAAGCTCGAATGAATCAACGTTACGCACATCAAGGCAAAGCAAAAGAAGAATACTAAGTCAGCTGTGACATTTTTCATCGTCACTTTTTGGAAGTAAGCAAACAGTAGCAGCAGTGGCGAAAAGACCAAGCACAACGAGCCGAACGTGAGTGAAAAACTGGGATCCAAAGAGAAGCGCACAACACAAGTTTTGATTGCTGCTTCTCAAACAGCAAAAGACAAAAAAGGAATCGAAACAACAATAGCAACGACAAAAACAACAATAGCAACAACAAGAATAATTTGCAGTCAGTACTCACTCCGTTTGTAATGGCTCAACTCCGTTCGCTAAGCACTCAACGTACAACAATTAAATTCGCTTACTACACTCGCAATAGCAGCGGAAGCAGTAACGGTACTTTTGCAGCAGCAGCAGCCGCCGCAGCGTCTGTTAACAACGGTAAACGTAATCAGCAAAGATGTTTACATACAGCGACATGCAGCAGCAGCAGCAGAATTGGCAGCAGCAACATTCTGCAGCGACAACAACAACAGCTGCAGCTGCTGCTGTGGCAGAATCAATTTGTGAGCAGCGCGCGCTGCTTGCATTCGGCAGCGCGCGAACAGCAGGCACAGGTGGCAATAGCTGAAGTGTCGGACGAGAGCGGCAGACGGGGGGCAGCGAAGGGTGCTGCGAAGTCGGTACAACCGCCACAGGAAGGCCAACCGCAACGCGATCCACTTGATGTGAGCTTCAATGATCCAATTGCGGCATTTAAGAGTAAGACAACGTGGGAACTCGTCCGCGCATATATGGTCTATATGGTCTGTTCGAGCGAGAAGCTCGTCGAGCATAACATGAAGGTAAGTGAAGAGAGCGCATATTAATTTTCATTTTGCTCTCTTCTCTGTTTATCTACTCTCTTTTACACAGTAATTCTCTTTAGATTACAATTGTGTGTTGCTTGTGGGTGATTTTCTGGACCCCCTCTATCTTGCTCTCTGCTCTGAGCAAATGCTCAGATTTAGTTCTTCATCTCGCTTTCACCCCCTGGTCTACTATGTGGAATCTGCTTTCGGCAATCTTTCATTCTCTCTTCCAATTTGAATTTTAGCAAAGATCAGTAAGAATTGCTACGATATCACAATCCCCCCCCACCCTTGCTCTCTTTGATTTATGTATGTCAGTTGATCTGGCTTCCCTCCTCCTACCCCCAGTCTCCTTTGTCGGTTTCTGTTAATGGCTTTTTTAATGACATATCAAAATTTGAATGCGCTTCTAATTGCCACGCCAATTTGTGTTTGCTTGTGCTCAACGACTGGTGTAAGGTGGGGGGGGGATGCTTTTGAGTGTTTGTGTGTGTGTGTGAGTCAGTGAGCGACTAAATCATATGCATTTTAACGACCTTGTGCGAGGCCGTTGCTGTTGTGTTGCAGTAGCAGAGCGACAGACAGGCAAACAGACTCTCAGACAGTCAAGTAGACGCCAGCACCAACGCGTTAGTCAGAAGTTCAGACAAAACTCACACACACATACATAAGTATGTAAATGTAAGCTTCTCAGGCAGGCAGGCCCCCAAAAGTGCGCCAATCAAATCGCCATTCGCAGCAACTACAAAAATAGTAGAAGCAGCGTCTCTCTCTCTCTCACTCTTAGTCCATGTTGTATACACATGCAGTGCATTGGTGTATTACGTATACGTTTTATTTGAAATGTATATGTGTGTGTGTCTTTTAGCTTATCGATTAGTTTGCAGTTTGATCGATTTCATGGAAAATTTATTGCAGTGAATTTAGCAGTAGGCGCGTAAGCAATCTCTGTGTCTGTAAACATCTATGCATATGTGTATGTTGGCAACACTTAATCGTTAGCTGTGTGTCTCTTTTTTAGCCGTATTCCGTTCTATTTGCTTTTAATGTCTGTGGGCAGAATGCTGACAGGTCTCGTGACGGGGGCAACACTGCGAACACCTGCATGTTTTTAAGCAATCGACACTTTAGCCAAAAAAAAAAAACAAACATAAAATGAAAATAAAAAAATAGTCGAATTTGTGAGCAGACAGAAGTATTGCCAATTTTATGTAACCAGTTTTTAATTTCACATGTTTTTTAGCATATAGAAATGTTTGTATACACTTGTTTAATCATTCTTTTTGCCCTCCCCTTGCTTCCCCCTTTTGACTCAATAACCGGTTCTTTTTGTATAGATATTTCGATATATTGGATCCTGTGAGCGCACAACGTTAAATGACTTTTTTTTTTGTCTTATTTGGCTTGGCAGCTGTTCGACGTTTTATTAATTGCTTCACAGCACACATTCTGCCGCTCGACTCCCTCCCGCTCGACCCCATCCGCTCGACCCCGTTCCGCTCTCTTTCGCCACTTTCTTCGCTCTTCTGCGTTCGTTTTGCATTCGCTTTGTCATCTTGCTTAGCCTTGACACGATCACACGACTTTTTTGTTATTTGGTTTCTCTTCTATCTGTCGCTTTGCTTTCGCATATGTATTTGGCAGCCGTCCAAATGATTTATGAACGTAGAAACGTGAACAGCAACAGCAATAACACTGAACCATAACAAGCTGCAAATAAAACAATATTTGGCTTTGGTATCCATCTTGTGGGTGTGCGAGCGAGAGGGCGACATATGTATTCAAAAATGATTGCGTTGCTTTGCTAGAGTTAGAAAACATGAATTCAATTTTATCGAGAATATTTGTAATTTGCATTTTCTTCGACGAATTCCACTGCCCGCCGCCATTCTCATCACAATTTGCCACCACTTCTATTTACGTATTGTTTGTAGTCATTGAAATTTCGCAATTAACTAGAAACTAAAATAATTAAATTTATGCAAACATATATATATACAATTTATAAAAACGAAAAACAAACTTCTTTAAAATGTTGTCTAAAAACGAAATTATCGCAGCTTTTGAAACTGGCAAACAAAATATTGGGTAAAAGGTTATTTACAGCATTGATGAAGGCATCTTTCTATGGCCATTTTGTTGCTGGCGAGGATCAGATCAAAATAATACCCACACTGGAAAGGTAATTGTAAAACGTATATTGAATGCACTAACGCAATATTTTTCTTCTTCTTTTTTTCTTTTTCTCCATTGTACATTTCGCTCTCTGTCTCTCTTGCTTTGCTGTTGTGCTATGAAAACCAACCAAAAATTTACAAAAAACCAAAAAAAATTTATATATTAAAACACCAATAAAAAACAACTGCAACAAATCAAATAAATGCCAACAACAACCGATACTGCTGTAACGTTATTGATATCCGATAACCGATAAACGATGTGCAACGCTTCTCCCTTTGAAAAAAAAACAAAAAAAAAAAAAAGCTTTTAAAAATCGCTCGTTCCGTGCTGGGCAGCAAACTATTTGTGATGCTGATGAAGTCCAGCTTTTACGGGCACTTTGTGGCCGGCGAAAATCGCCACACGATTGTGCCCACGCTTGAGAGGTGCCCAAACCGTATCCGTACCCTAAGCCCAAGCCTAATCATCCAATAATCCAATAATAATAATAATAACCAACATTGACTAAACTCCAAATAAATAATATTAAACTCAACTCAAATTCGAATCGATTCAACTAACTTGAACTAATGCAACGCTCATTTGCGGCATGTGGCATGTTGATTTCGGGATCGCTTTTTCCATATCCGATTCCCATATGTACAATTCCATCAAAGAAAATACGTATTATTATCGAATATTTGCTTTATGCTGATTCCGAATTTTGGCTGCAAAATTAAAAAAAAAAAAAAAAATTAATTTTCAATGTATTTTCCTTCATGTTGAAGATGTACTGTAATTTGTAAACGCACTTTTACACGCACACAGCAGTAATATAAAGACATATATATATATATATTTATGTATATCCACATTCGTGCGTTCCCCCCCACCCCCCAACCACCCTACCCACCCACTCCATCAACACAACAAATGTTTTGTTTTGCAATCGATTAAAGCCCGAATTTCCACCAGCATTTCTAATGCTAAAATTTTCGCTCTAATCTTTTCGCTATTTAATTCGACGGCGGCGCAGACTTCGCTCGTTTGGCGTCAAGCCCATCCTTGATTATTCCGTCGAAGAGGACATCTCCCAGGAGGAGGCCGAGAAGCGTGAAGTTGAGTGAGTACAAAATACAGAGGCACACACACAGACAATTCGACTCCATCCAATTCCATTCATGACACACTCTTGTGGCACGTACTCTTTTCAGATCTTCCGTTTCGAGCGCCGGTGATAATGTGAAGGATGCGGGCGCCTTGCCTCAATATCATGTGGACAAATCGTTTGCCGATCGTCGTTATATGGTGAGCAGCGCTCGCACCTATTTCTATCTGAACGAGGCCACCTGTGAGCGCAACATGGAGACCTTTATCAAGTGTCTGGAGGCGGTTTCCGGTAAGCGAACAAACCCCCCCCCCCCCCCCCCCCCTCAATTCGAAGCAAACCAGTTAACTGCATGTGCATCTGCCTGCATCCCCTCTGTGTATTATACTCTACCCTTTTCCTTTCCTTCTTTCTTTTTCGTTATTCATATTATTTTGTTTGTTCACTTTTTGAATTGTTTCTCGTTTAATTGGTAACTGTAAAAGTCAACTATTGCGAACTTTACACTTCTTTTTTAAGCATTGTTTTTTAACTTTTTTGCAAAAAATTAAAACAATTTCGCAATTTGAAATCCATGCGGAAATGTCAGAGCTGCATGAATCAGAAACAAGGCAGTAATTAAGAAAGGAAGTTGCCTTTTTGGCATATTTATAATGTTCTTATAATGTTGTCGTAAAAATCGTCTCCGATCCCAAATCGAAGATATATGTATATATATATGTATATATTCTTGTCAGGTTGTCCGTTTGTCCTCATTATTTATACGCTTTTGGGGAACTCTTAAATTATTCGTTTTTGAAAAACGGATCGGGTCTGTATATATATGGAATATATATGTTTGCCGCAGCGAAGTCAAGTCATTTCCACAAAACCTGCATCCGTCGCTGCTATAAATACCTAATTTGGTTAGGTGACTTCTCAGTCTACAGTGTCCTGTCAATAGACCGGTGAGTATTCCGAGTCTATTCTTCCCCATGGATATCATTTGCTTAAATCGCTTTTGATTACAGACACCTAGGAGACTTCTGGCTTGTCGGAGTCCTGGTGTCCCTGCCCAGCTCCGTTCCCGCATCTGTCTTTCTTCGTCCCTGATTTGTAGCCGTATTGTGTGTCTTCCTACGCCACAATACGGTTCAGGTCCTATCATAGGTCTATCCATCTGCCCCCATTCTTGCTTGCTTGTCAGCCACTTCGTTACCCGCTATGTCCCTGTGACCCGGAACCCATCTTTGGGTAAGTCTATTGTGTTTTCCGTGTTGGTCAAGCTTGGATCTTACTTCGTGGACTACTTTGGATGTTATTTTCTTGTTATTCCTGATTATTATTGTTGAATTTGAATTTGAATTGAGCTAGGACCAATTAAAAGTAAGATTCCGCTTAGCTTATTTGTTGTGATTATGTGCAAGGATTTGTCGATTTTTTTGTCGTTGCCACTTTTTGATGATGTGATTACATTTGTGATTATGATTATATATATGGTTATCTTTTATAATTTATATTTATTAGCCTAGCCTAGCCGTATGCAGCCGTAGTTTCCAACTTCTCTGAATTATGTACAATAAATGTATTCGTTTGTTTATAATTTTCATTAATTTTCTTCCGAATGCGTCTTTCTTTCTCACCACTCACTATTTGAAAACCGTTACGTAAACGCCAACCCACAAACTGCAAAACCGACGGCGGCCCGAAATTCCCAAATCCAAAAAAAAAATAACCTATTAACGAATCTTGTTGCAACTGCAACTGCAACTAACTGAAATCAATCGGAACTAAACACCAAAAATTAATGCAAATAATTCGAAAACTGACCAAAAACTTAAATGTGCAAATTTGTGTGTGTGTGTGTGTGTTTGTTTGTGTGTGCGTATGTGTGTGTGTGTTGGCCAGATGATGATGCCAGAGAGCCGCGTGCTGCGGCCGAGGGTAAGCCTGCTTACTAAGAAGTTAATCTAAAACCATAAATCGAAATACAGCTCGAATCTCAAATTCAAAATCAATTTATTTGTTTGTTTGTTGCCTTTTTTGCTTCATTTCATTTGACTTGTTTGGTTTAGTTTGTTTAGACTGCTTTATTGTGTAAACTTTGCGAGTGTGTGTGTCAGTGTGTGTGTGTGTGTATGTCTGAGATGTATCAATTGCATGTGTATCGAGTAGATCAATTGGCTAAAGCGCCTTCGACAATGCCACGCCTTGCCTCGCCTCGCCTCGACACGCCATGCCTTGCCTTGCCTTGCCTTGCTTTGGCTTGCCTCGTTTCGTATTGCTTTTGCCTTGCATTCACGCACTCACTTACCTTTCAAATGCTTCTCATTTCCGAACAACAACAACAACTTGCAACAACAGGCGCCACCTTCGGAACTGGCATCACAGCCATCAAACTGACCGCACTGGGCCGTCCACAGTTGCTGGTAAGCCATATATAAACATATATACACATATATATAGTATATATATATAGTATATATATATAGTATATATATATAGTAGATATTTAATTGCATTCACTAACTATGGCTTGTTTTTAGTTGCAACTATCTGAGGTCATAATGCGCACACGTAAATATATGGAGGCACTTGTTGGCGGTCAGGGCAATGTGCTCACCCATCACAAGACCATTAAGGATCTCGAGAAGTATTATGCCAGCGTTGGCGACAACAAGGATGTGCAGGCGTTCTTGAAGAATGTTACCTCGGACAAGGAGGGGTGCGTTCCAAAACCACACTCTTTTTTTGTATATATAAATATATATATATATATAGATGTAGTCTAAGAGTCAGCAGCTGTGTCATAAGATGTATATATTAACTTCAGTTAGTTCTCATTTGCTCATTTTGAATCATTCACTAGAATTTCGCTATTATATATTATGAATCATCTAACAGGTTTTTTGTAATTAAACTCCAAACTATTTTGATTGATTACATTCAGCAATGAATGTCAACATTAATCGAATAAACATGATTATTAAGAATTTGTAATGAAATGTGAGAGCCTAGCCAGCTTGGGCCTAGTTTTAGTCTTCGATATATACACTTATATATATATATATATATATGTTTCGTTATTAATCTTTCTCTCTGTCTCTCTGTTTTTTGTTAGCATATTGCATCTGTTTCCCTGGTCGGGCATTGTGGATGAGGATTCACAGTTGAGCGATACATTTCGCGTGCCCGATCCGATAACTGGTCAAATGCGTCGTCTGATCTCACAAATAGAGCCCAAAGAGGAGGAGATGTTTAGAAATATGATACGTCGTCTAAACACAATTGTAAAGGTAACAAACAACAACAACAAAAACAAAAAACAAAACAAATTGCGTAACTTTGTTTATATTTTGCTGGTGTTGAATTGCAACTGTTTTTCTTCAGACTGCCGCTGAGCTGGATGTGCGCATTATGATTGATGCAGAGCAAACCTATTTCCAGCCAGCAATCTCGCGCATTACGCTTGAGATGATGCGCAAGTACAACAAGGACAAGGCCATAGTATTCAATACCTATCAATGCTATTTACGTGAGGCCTTCCGCGAGGTGATCTTCAGCTTACCCTTAACTCACTTGATAACCGTTTTGATTTTAGTTCTCATCCCGTTAACTTTTGCCTTTCGGATTGCAGGTGGGCACTGATCTGGAGCAGGCTAAGCGACAGAATTTCTATTTTGGCGCCAAGCTGGTGCGCGGTGCATACATTGAACAGGAACGGGCACGCGCCCAGGCGCTGGGCTATGCCGATCCGGTGAATCCCAACTTTGAGGCCACCACAGATATGTACCATAAGACGCTAGCCGAGTGCCTGCGTCGTATTAAGGCAAGCCAACTGATATTCTCCATCTCCATTTCAAATGACATAATTTAACAAATTTTTTGCATCGTCGCATTCGTTGTCCTGTCAACAGGTACTTAAGGATTCCGGCGAGGATGCCCGTAAAATTGGCATCATGGTTGCTTCGCACAACGAGGACACTGTTCGATTTGCCATCGAGAATATGAAATCCATTGGTATCTCGCCGGAGGATAAGGTCATCTGTTTTGGTCAATTGCTGGGCATGTGTGATTACATTACCTTCCCGCTGGGTGAGTACCACAAGTCCAATTTTCAATCGATCCATACCAATGCCAATTTCCACACTCCTTGATACACAGGTCAGGCCGGCTACTCGGCATACAAGTATATACCATACGGACCCGTTGAGGAGGTGCTACCATATTTGTCGCGTCGCGCCCAGGAGAACAAGGGTGTGCTCAAGAAGATCCAAAAAGAGAAGCGTCTGCTTGCCAGCGAGATACGCCGTCGTCTATTCCGGGGACAGCTCTTCTACAAGCCCAAGGGCAACTATGTGCCCATCTAAGCACAGTTGGCCAACTTAGCGGCCAATCGACCCACACTCGATTAAACCCACAATACACGGACATCTCACTGACAATGACAACAATTGACAACTGGAAAACACCTGAACAACGGACACCGGAGAGACACTCTGCTGCGAGCAAGCTTTTGTTTCATTTGTTCATCATACTCTCTAAATGTTTTATCGCTGGACACGCCCCCATATATGCATCTATATAGTATGTGTGGCATAGATTTACAATATATGTATGTGTACACACAAGTGAATCTCCGCAGCAATGTCCGTTCAATTTTTCATCGAGCAAAAATTTCTATACACGCCGTGCATCTTATAAATGTAAACATAGATAAATATATATATATATATATATACATATGTATATATATATATACATATATGTATACTCGAAACGCGTGCAAAACGAAAAGACAACATTTCAATAAGCAGAGCGAATACGAGAAGTAAAAGCAGAGAAAGCATAGCAAAGATCAGCAAAAAAAAAACATACAACAACAAACATAATATTCAACTAACGGCAGTTGTTGCCTATGCATACATACATACATATATATTTCGATATTTGTCTTGTTGCAACATTAATACAGCAGTTATGCCTGTGTGTTACATAAATACATAAATAGTAATAAAAGCCCAAAACCAAAACATGATGCAAAAATTCACTTGCGCGAGTTACGAAAACGAGAAATACGAAAAAAAAAAAATCGACAACATTTTTAGCAAACGTAAACATAAGAATACATAAAAAAATATATATATATGAGAGCAAAATGTTTAAATATATATATCTATATATATATATAAATGTACATATATATATATATATATGTATATATATATATATGTATTTATTAATAGATGTATAGTATGTGGCTGCATTTTAGAACAGTTTCGAGAGAAATTCAATTCAAATTGTTAGAACAGTTTCTTATTTCGTTAATTCTAAAAAAAAAACAAAAAAATTAATTGCTTTCTGCTTTTCGTCATATTTGTGATCTTTTGTTGTTTCCTTAAGCATTAACTGTAGTTTAGACCTACATACATATATACATATATATATATATATATATAGATCGCCTCAGCATAGTCGCTGCATTTGTTCCTTTACGCCGCCAGAGCAACCTTCAAATATATGTCATAGTTATACATGCTACATATATCTCTCTCTCTCTCTATATATATATATATATATATATATATATTATATTGCCACCCAGGGATACACCTAAACCTAACTGCAAGTTTTATTATTATTATTATAGTTATGCTCAATTTTAATTGTAATTTTTGTTTTATGTTTTTTCGTGCAAAAAGTTTAGCAAACTATTTCGATATTATGCATAGACTCGTATCCCTTCACTCCATATTGTATTCAGCCTATAGTTTGTCGCTTCAGTGTGGCTATCGTTAATCGATAACTAATTATGTAATTATGTATGATGTAATTGCGCGTAACCGAATTGAATCAAATTGTTTTTTTATATATATATTATTCTATATACATTCATAAATATGTATTGCATAACGCAACTTTTGCAGTTTAACTTGGTATGTGTATTTCTATATACGAAACTATACATTTTCATATGTAATAAAAAACACAAAATAAATGAAAGTCAATAATTGTTAACTATTTCAATGACAATAATAAAATGTTAAAAACTATTTCTTATTTTTTTTTTTTGTCTAACTGCTAAGTGGCAAAGAATTCGATAAGATCGATAATGCCACATGTCTCCCACAATTTTTGGAGCTACAGTCACCAAATTGGATTGTGAAGTTGTTGGTGATATCCTTCACAGATCGGCATCTTAGATTACCTCCTTGAAGATCGGTATTTCCTAGCTACACTTATCCTGTTCTGTAGCACCTGTTATCAGTTAACTTATTTGTATCAGAGTATTTCGCAGTCGGTTACTCCCGGCTGCTTATAATAGTAAAAAATTGGTTGTTTCTTTTTTCGATCTTCTTAAGAGAGATCGATTTGTAAAAAACTATTCATAAGTTCCTGAAACTTACAAATGTAATAAATAAACCTTTTGGCACATTTGTTGTGAGGTTGATGCTATTATTTTTTTCGCAACTGTATTTTTGATATGTCTGATTGACATCCAAGAATTTTCAGTATTGGATAGAAAAGATGAGAAAAAAACGAAAAATTACAAAATTTGGTGTGAGTTAACCATGTGAAGGAATATCCGGACGCATCTTCAGTTCTGACAAACGGATTTATACATTATAAATATATCCTAATCCTACTTGTATTTTCTGACTAAACAAGGATTTTGTGATTTCAACTCATTTACAAGAGTTTGGGTTCTTGAATGACTCCATATTCCTTGAATGCGTTTCGATTTGCGTTGAATGTCTCTAAGGATTTGGGCGAGTACGATCCTTATTCTCTTCGCCTTTGTGCCCCTGATTTACCATACTACCCCATACAGTAGCCAACACTCCAACCGGCAACAGGAAAATCGCTTTGGCATACGAAGTGTTCATTTATTTGTTGTGTCCTTGTAGAACTTGTGTTATTACTTAATTACTTATCAATAGCACTTAACTGAACATAGTGCTTTTAGTAAATAAAAAGTAAATTCGCGAAAGTGAATTTTGCGAAAAAACAAACTACTGTATATGGTAGTATGAACACATTGTATAGACCCTTATGATAGATCACTTGACTAAACGTTTAATTGGACATGAGGCAATTAGGATACAAGTATAATAATATTACACACAATGCACTGAGTTAAGTCATATATAAATTCACTAAATTGACGCAAATTGCGTCACAAAGTAGCCGGAGTTGCTAAACCTCGATGCCCTCATCGGATCGCTTTTTCTGCCGCTGCAGAGCCTCCTCGGCGTTAAGCTTGGTTTTCTCGGTGCGTGTGTGCCAGACGAGCACCTCGCGACAATTGTTGGCCAGCGGTTGCAGTTGATCCGGTGTGGTGAAGTAGCGCAGAATTTCGCTCTCCTGATAGCCGCGCTGCACTTTATAGGAGAATACCGCCTGCGGATACTTGAAGAACAAATCCATGCTAATGCCAAATGCGGCCATATCGATGGGAAAGGGACGCTCCGGCCGCCAGGCGGCATTAAAGCCAGTCACCTTGTTGTCGTCGTTGAGAAACGGACGCTCGACCATTAGGCCACCCACTAGGCCGACGGGCCAGATGCCCACACGTCCTGGATGAATTTTAGCCATTTCGGCAAACAACTCCACTGCATACGAGTTGTCATCGTCCATGAAGAAAACAATCGAATGACGATCGGGCGACGCATGTGAGCGCAGCCAGGCGAGCGCCAAGTTACGCTGTTCGACGCCGCGCGGCTTTATCCAATTTGGATCCTTGGCCTGCAGTTTAAACTCCGGCGCCGTCTTAACACTTAGCTGCACAAAGCGATTCTCCAATCCGGCGCGGAGCAGCACATTGCGCACCAGCTTTGTGGTGTCATTCGAATCCTCAACAATGATCCAGTGCAGATTCGGCACCAGCATAAACAAATGCGAAAGCCTAAAATTATTGATTCATATATGCAATTCATTACTTTTGTGAATTGATGCTCACCTGGTTAGCTCTGCTTTTTGTGCGGGCCGCGCATACGTCGGCGTTATGGCATAGATTTTGGGCAATGTGTCCGCCTGGGCCTTCGAGTACATCGCCTGCAGATACTCTGGGCCCTGACAGATGCGTTGGCCGTTACGATGCACCATCAGAAGGACGACAATAAACACAATAATCAAAACAAGCACTTGGCGCGGGCGTATGCGTACCTCGGACATGTCGCGTCTAATCTCTCCTTAAGTAACCAAAATTATACAAAAACCGCCAGCGTGCCACTGCGGCAAAACAAACAAAAAGAAAACAAACAATAAATATACATATAATTATCTGTTTGCCTTCTACTCATTGTACTGTCTACCTTTTTGCTGTTCTCTACACTGCCAACAATAATAAAATTAACGTTTTAATTCGAGTTTTGATATAAAAATGGAAGTTAAAATAAATTTACAAAAAATTATACATAGTAACAAAATTGTTCTATTGCTAAAAATATCGATAGGCGGCCATAGCGATATGACCAGTCAACTGGTTCCCAATACCTGCAAAACATCGATATATCGATAATTAGTTACCAAATTAACGATTATTGTGTCTGTCAGTTAAGCGGTCAGTTTAAATCGAATTTAAATTGTCACAATTTGAAATCGGAGTTTTTTCAGATGTGTTCACAACCGAACAATGAGATCAACTGACGATCGTAAACAATCGCCAGCCAGCCATATTTTATTTCGTCATTACTTTATAAGAATAGTAACCTATGAAATATTTTTTACATCTGACTGACGAAAGAAAAGGGGAAGGCAACTCTGAACGAACAGGATAAATATTTTTGACTTATTTTTGATTTATGGACGTTTCATCACACACAAGCTACATTTTATTGTGATACAATATACACAAATAATTGGAAAATTTTAGAAATTGTTATTTGCTTATTTGCAATCGTTGATAAAAGTATACAAGCCATGGGCGAAATTGTGAATGGCATTGATCAAATTCCACCAAATTCAGAAAAATTAAAAAAGGCAGGAGCCGACCTGCACAAATTGAAATTTATCGGCTCCTGTACGTTATCCAATAGACAACTGTCCAAGCTACACAACCTGGATAAGCTCACTGACATAGAATTGGCCTCGGTACAATTGGAGCGCCAATCGCTGATCGATGACTATCGCCATCTGGAAGAGATGTCGCTTTCACATAAACAGAATAGATTGCCTCCATTAATTTCCCGGGCCAGACTAACTTCGAAATTACCAAAAGTGATATTCGGATTGCTGTACAAGCCATTAAAACTATTCAGCTATGATCCATTGGACAAGTTATATCGCTGCATGTTGCCATGCAGTTTGTCATTATGCATGTACATGGAATCTGAATTGAAAATATTTACCGATTTTACCAAGAATCGTAAAAGCCTGCTGATGGACAACGAAGATAGTGAATTCGAATGCTATATATCTTATTTTGATTATTTGGATAATATGTGCAAAAACGGCCGGAAGACCGAAGTCATTGTGATTGTGGCCAAAGTGTTGTTGCATTTCAATCCTGCTCCGCATCGTGTCAACGTCTTGCCCGGCCATAGGCGGAGCTATATTCCCCAGTACGTCAGAAGAAGCTTCGCTAAAGACACAAATTGAAAATGCAATAAAGTTTGAATAATGCCTTAGGTTACGCAAATTTTTTCTTTCATTTGTTTTATTCGATTCGTCATATTGAAATACACTTATTTCCGTTAGTATTATTTTAAACACATTTTCAATTTAATTTAGTTTATCAATTTGTTTTTTTTTATATATCCTTGGATGTTTGCAATTTTTGCACACTTACTACCGAATTATTTTTATTTTTATTTATATATATATGTTTTTTTTTTGTCATATTTAAATATGTTATTTTATTTTAATTTAATTTCTTTCGTATTTTTTATTTTTAGTTCTGGGACTGTCATTAAGTTAAGACTGAAATTGGTATGTATCCCGAACGAATTTTAAATTCTAAATGCCCGACGCATTTTTACTTGTTTTTTTTTCAGGATAGTTTTTAGTTACACTTGGTTGGGGCTCCATGTACAAATATTGGTATGTATATTGTATATAAGTTAAATATACGTTGGGGTTTTGGGGTCGACTTGGGGGAGTGTCTACGATTAGTAGTTGTAGGTAATCCTTGTATTTAATTGTAAATGTAATTTGTAGTCGGTATTTGTAATTGTAATTATAATAGTAGTTGTAGTTGTTAGTATTTTAATAGTAAGTAGTAGAGTACATATCGAAGTATACATTTATATAAATTTACGAGTTTTCCTTTATTTTTTTTAATGCCCAACGCAGACAGACGGAGACTCACTCACACACGCACACACACTCACACACACACACACACACACATTAACATTGACATTCATTCAGATTTCAGACAAGTTGTATTAAAACTATTACATTGGTATCTTTTAGGTTGTTTATTATAAGTATTTCCTTTGTTTAGCTAACAATTAACTTAGTTTTTAGTATGTCTATGATCATAGTTCTCTCTCTCTCTCTCTGTCTTCCTATCCTTCAATATTTCCATTCCCTCTCTTTCTCTCTTTGAAGTAGCTTTATTGTTATTCAAACTAACAAGTGCACACAAGACGGATATACATTTATATTGTATGTTTATAACAAAAACAAGATAGAAAATAGAAAAAAAGAATTGAACCCAGGTGAAAATGTCGGATATAGGTTGTTCATATACATATGTATATAGGAGGTATATGTACATATGTATTTGTATGTATAATAATGCTACTTTGGTCTGTTAGCCAACAGCTGCCAAACTTCAAGCTCGAGCCACAATAATTATAATAATAACCATAATGAATTAAAAATAATCATCAAGAACTATATGGTAATATCAGAAAAATACAGCCCTGCATATGGGAGTGACACAGCGCTTAGCTTTTGTGCGTGGTGCTGTGCACATGATTTACACAATTTTAAGGAGGAACGGGGAATTCGCAATCAACATACACACACACATACACACATCCATGCAAGTACACTAAATAGTATTATTGTATTTAGGTGCATTATTTTTTGTATGTACGCACAAAACTACCACATTTAGATTTTAGATTATATATGCATATATTATATATATTACATAAATACACACACGTAAGAAACATTGAATTTATAGCCTAGCACAATAATAATCATATTTGTTGTTCAATTTTGTCCCAACTGTTTTGAAATTGTCTTTCGGTTGAGACGCAGCATGGCTATGCGTGGAAGTGAGTAGCTGTCATGCAAATGAAAGAGACAGCACTATGTGTGTTTCGAGGATGTTTTCGAATTTTCCTTTTAGTTAGAATGAGTTCGAATTTAATTAGCTTTTACAAATCTACAGCACACTGAACATCAAATATTTATTTAGTATTTCGATTTCTTCAACTTATTTGCGATATTTTAAAATTTTTGAACATTCTCTATGCGCACTTAAGTTCTCAAAAAATTTTTTTTTGCCTTTTTATTTTTTTTTTTAATTCAAGAATTCGATTAAAATAATGACGTTTCTGTTAGCTCGTTCGTGTTTTGCTTACATTTTACATGGTTTTGAATGGGTTTTGTATTTATTCATTTAGTATTATTTATATTTTATGTGTTTGGGTAGCGTATGATAATATATATATATATATAAATATATATAAATATATAAATATATATAAATTATTTATATATATATATTTATACATGTATATACTATAAAAAAAAAATGTTTTTTTTTTTTGTCATATAATATAATGTTAAATTTGCTTCTTACACTAGGCTTTGATTTATGTGTGTACTTTGCATCGAACTGCTGCTGCACTTAACTTTCTTTCTTTATCTCATTTTTTTACTGGATCTATAGCCTTTTTAGAGGTTTTTTGTTTTTCATGGGTCAATTTAGGATAGTTGGCTGTGCTTCAAGAGCGGTGTTTCTCTTTTTATAGCATAGTATGCATCTCTCATTAGGCTTATGGCTGTTGTGGTTGGCAAAAAGTTTCGCCTGCTTACAAACTATAAATAGATATCTTTATGTAGATATACATATGTATATATATATATATATATATATATATATGTTTTTTTTTTCATTTATACATACATCAAATTTTTTAAATACATATAAACGCAAATTTCTTTTTGTATTTACAAACACCATTTGCTCTGTGTTCTTTCCATACTTTTGACTTTTACTTTTTGTTTTTCTTACGGTTTTTTTTCAATCTTTACTCTAAACATACTACATTTTCCAGGCGTACAAATATAGCTCATTTTCATTTTGTTTACTACGCACCTCAAGCCACGGATGCGCATTTCTAACAGATAATATTATTTATAATAATGCTTAGACTTCATTGGTGTTGATGAACAAAAAATATGTATATATATATGACAAATCTTTAGACGAAAAAAAAAAAAAACTTCCAAAATGCGCTTAAAAAATTCAATTTCTTCAAATATAAACTAGGTGCACTATAAACCTAAATAAATACATTAAATAGAAATAATTCTTCTTTTTGTTTCTTTACGAGTTATTACTAGAAAAATAACAAAAATCCAATCAAATATTATATTTGTTGTTTGGTATCTTAAATTAATTGTTTTATGTATATTTGTATAAAGTATGGAGGACATTCCATGCATTATTACGTTTATTAGGTTCCTTTTCCAAAACAAAAAACTGAACCTAAACGCTTTTCCTGACTTGACATGATGTCCTATGGTTGTTATGGTTGGTGTTATGGTTGGTGTTATTGTTGTTGTTGTTGTTATGTATTATTATTTGTTTATTGATATTCTGTGAGGCTTCCAATGGTGATCAATAGTTCAACAATA
Source organism: Drosophila nr. perissopoda 5 BK-2023a (assembly GCA_035044105.1). Classification (NCBI taxonomy): domain Eukaryota; kingdom Metazoa; phylum Arthropoda; class Insecta; order Diptera; family Drosophilidae; genus Drosophila; species Drosophila nr. perissopoda 5 BK-2023a. Next base: position 923,417 of record JAWNMK010000358.1, read on the forward strand.
GTTGGATTACAATTAAACATTACATTAGCTTAAAAAGCGTATTGTTATAGCAAACATAGATATATAATATAATATAATATAATACATACATATATATATATATATATATATATTATATGTATATATGTGTAGGTGTAGCTGTAGGTGTAGGTGTAGGTGTAGTTTTAGTTGTATTTGATTAGTTGTGTAGTTGTAGTTGGTTGATGTTTCTTGTGTATGTTGTTTTGTTGTATGCAGCTGTGTGTTTGTTTGTGTTGTCTACAATGGATGTCACATTTAATCAAGCAACTTAATATAAGCCTATGTTTTTCTTATGTTTCGCGTTTTTTAATTGTAATTGTTCCCAGTGCTCCCACTGTCGCATCGTTTCCAATTTGTCGCTGTCCAACAAACACAATCAGGACGAAAGGAGAAATGCCGCACTTAGAAATCATCTGGATCGTCGTCCTGCTCGTTGTAGAAATGCACGTTTTTGCTATTGATTACTTCATTCCAGGCTAATAATTAAATCAAAAGGGAGAGTGGATATATATGAGTAATAAATTCAAAATTACTACTAAAATTACTATGTAATTAATAACCATCATAATAATTACTTTAAGATGGAAAGATTTTGATTTCGTTAATGCGGTAAGTTTCATTAGGAAATTGCGCCTCTACAAAATTAAACCTGGTGACACTTATTCATATTAGATAATGACGACAGTATAATAAGTAGAGTATCTATATATATATCATGTAGAGTGGACTTACAGTTGCTAATGTATTCGACGAGAATCTGTCTGTAGGCTTCCATTTGTTGGGTGGATAGTGTTGATATTGGCGTGCCTGCTGTCATCTCTGTTGCGGGTAAGGCAGCTGGTGTTGTTGCCACTAGGTCCGACTTGAGATCGGACATGAAGCCAAGCTCGCACAGCTGCTCCTCTTCATTCAGAGCGACGGAAGCACCGCCACCGTCACCGCCAGCTCCATCTCCAGTTGCTGCATTCTCTGGCTGATCCTGTGAATTGCTGCGAGTGCAGCTGACGCTGCGCGACCCAGAGGCCGACTCAGAGATGGATACAGAAACAGATACAGAAACAGATGCAGATGCAGATGCTGACGGCGAACTGGCTGCGGCAGCGGCAGCGGCACGTGCGGCTGCAATGATTGCCGCCTCAATATCATTGCACGTCTCCAACTGTGGCATCGGGACCAGGGGCTGCTCATCGTGTTTGCTGCTGTTGCTGCAGCTGCTACTGTTGCTATGGCTATTGTTGCGACTCTTGCTGGCCTTGCTTAGAAAATTGGACACCTGCTCCTTGATGCTGGCAGCGGTTGCGGCGGCGGCTGCTGCGGCAGCTGCAGCGGCTGCAGATGCAGCTGCAGCAGCGCTGCTGGATATGTTAATGCCGCTATCGCTGGACTGATTGGCCAATTTTGGGCTGACACCCAAGTTGGCCAAGTTGCTGTTGCTGTTATCATTGTCATTGCTGCCACTGCTCAGCGCCGATGAGGACGCGGATGTGGAGCACGAGGCCGAACTGGATGCCGTTGACGATGTGGATGAATTATTAACGGTTGATGCTGCATTGGGCGACGACTGTGCCGCCTGCCCTGAGATCAGCAGCATATCCAAACAGGCCGAACTATTGACCACATCGGATGCAGCGCCTGAATCATTTAAGAGCAGCTGTTGTTGTTGCTGTTGCTGCTCTTGTTGTTGTTGCACATCGGTTGCTGTTGCTGTTGTCGCAGTTGTTGGCGTTGTCTGCTGCTCTTTGTGCTGTGGTTCCAACGCCGCAGACTGCTCCTCCTCTTTTTGCTTATCTTTACTGATGGGAGACGACTGCTGCTGCTGCTGTGGCTGCTGTTGTTGCTGTGACTGCTGTTGTTCCTTATCGCTGCTGGCATCGTCAAACAGCTTCAGTTCGTCCTCATTGAAATCGCCAAAGATGAACTCGTTGTTGAGCCTGCCCAGCGCCGAGTCGCGATCATCGTTAAGTATAATTACAGCCGGACGATTGCCCAGCGGCAGCAAGGTGCTTATGGTTTGCACCGATGCCGTTGAAGTGTTGTTCGGCTTTTTGGCGGTTTCCGTTTGGGTGGCTGCAGTGGCTTTGTTGCTATACGTAACGGGCGGCGACAAAGGCGGCGGTGACGATTGCGACGATTGATCCTCCTGACTAGGCTTTTGGCTGGAAGATTTATCTTGCTTTTTGATGTTGCTAATGCTATTGCTGCTGCTAGGCGACAGCTCCTTTGGCTTGCTGCTGTTGCTGCTGCTGCTGCTGCTGCTACTGTTGTTGTTGCTGTTGCTCTTTGCCTTGGCTGAGGTGATTGCTGCTGTTGATGTTGGTGCTGCATCTAAGCCAGACTTGTCGGGCAACTGCTGATTGGCAGCTGCTGCAAAATTGTAGCCCGTGGACATGTGGGCCGGCAGCGACACATAGTTGACGCTATGCCGCTTGACTGTCTTCTCCAGCGCTGGATATTGTAAATCCAGATTGCTTCTAAAAACATAACTGCTTGCATCATGCTCCACACTTTTTGACTTTTGCAATGCAGGCGGCGGCGCCGAAACTGACATTGCAGCAGACGATGCTCCACTTGAGCTACAACTGCCATTGCTGCCAGCTGCTGTTGTTATCGATGTTGTTGCTGCTGCTCCTGCTGCTACTGCTGACAAAGTTGATGGCTCATTGTGGGCATCCGTTTCCCAGTTGTTGCTGCTGGTTCTGCAGCTGTTGTAGCTCATTCTGTGAAACGAACGAAGTAAAGTGACAGCAACTGCCTCTGTTGTGGACATAGTCGAGACGGTGCTGGGCAGCTCGGGAAAATCGGGTCGGGCCAGCTTAGATTTGGCCTTGGGCAACTGTTGTAGCTGTTGTGGCTGCTGTCCTTGAGCTTGCGGCTCGGCAGATTCGTGACCGACGTCCTCATCGGCATTGGCAAGCTCCTCGCGCTTGTTGCGCGCTATATCTGCATACGAAATGGGCGCTGGTGAATTGTTATTGTAATTGTTGTTGTTGTTGCTGCTGCTGATGATGTTATTCTTGTTGTGCTTGTTTTGAACGACAACGCGCTTGTTGTTATTACTCTTCTTTTTGCCAGTTTGTATGGGCAGCGAGTGCACCGAATCGAGATCACTGGAATCGGACTTCTCCGATGGCGGCATTGAGGATGTGGACTTGCGACGCGAATTATCTTGTGATGCAGTTGCAGCAGCTGCCGTTGCGGCAGCAGCCGCAACTATTGTCTGATGCTGTTGATGTTGCTGCTGCATTTGTTGATTCTGCTGTTGCTGCTGTTGTTGTTGCTGCTGTTGCTGCTGCTGCTTGTTGATATAGTAATAGTTGCTGCTATTGTTGTAGTAATCGATGCTGGCGCGCAAGCGTTGCGACATCATATTTGATGATGCGGATTTAGTTATCTGTTGCATGCGCTGCAAATTGCCGCCAGTTGTGGCTGCCGCAGCAACTGCTGCATCATCCATGGTGACGGCGCGCTGTTTCTTTGGTTTCTTCTTCTTGGTCACCACATGAAACTCGGCCGTCTCGCTGAGCACCGTATTGAGCGCCTCCAGCTCAGACATGCGCGCCAGCGTTGGCAACGATTCCAGCGTTGACGGCAACTGTTGATACAGCTGATCCTGTTCGTCTAACGGCGGCGTTGGTGTTGATGGTGCCACAACAGATTCGGTCCATTTGCTGGTGGCGGCGGCAGCATCGTTTAGTGTTGGCTCACCCAAATACTGTAGCTCCTCAGTGCCCCAGGAGCGACGTTCCCCCTTACGTGCCTGTTGATGGTGTTGCGAGTGTGACTGTTGGTGATGCGATTGTGGCTGCTGTTGCTCCTTGTTGCAATTCTTGTTAATGTCGACAACGGAGGCGGAATTGTGCTTGCCACCGCCACCAGCAGCACCCTTCTTGTTGCGCATCATTTCGGTGGTGGCCGCCTGACGCTTGAGCTCATCCACCTCCATTTTGGCACAGCTGCGCAACTCCTCGAGAGAATTGCATTTCTTGAGCTTGTTTTGCTTCTTTCGATCCTTTTTCTTTTGCTGCTGCTGCAGGCCGGCGGCGCCATCGTTCTCTATGTACTTGACCAGCTGCTCAACGGGATCCTTGCCACGATAGCCGGCAACCGATTCAACATCCACGGTGGTCGTATTGCGCTCCTGCTGTGACTTCTTCTTTAATTTGAGCTTAGTTGCTGGCTGCGATATGGAAACACCGGCGCCGCCAAAACCAGGCGCCTGTTGCATTTGACTGTTGAATGAAGCAGCAACGGCAGCGGCAGCCATCGCTGTTGTTGTTGTAGTCGGACCAGTGGTGAGCAATGTGGAAACGCTATTCGAGCGTTGTTGTTGCTGCAACTGTTGGTGTTGTGGCAACTGTTGCTGCGATCCGCCCATTGAGCTAGCAACGAGCGAGTTAAATTGATTTGATGAGCCACTGGCGCTACTGTTGCCGCTGCTGTTGCCACTGCCGCCGGCATAGCCGCCATCGCTCAACGCATTCCCATTCTCGTCAAACTGGCGCTAAAAGCAGAATAAGAAAAATCAATCACCACAAAAACAAAAAAAAAACCAAAATGTGATACGAATTGCTTGATACATTAAGAAGTGGGTTGTGTTCGAGATCTATGCTAGACGCCATTATTTCTATGGCAGCTAAACGATATCGTGGTCCGGTCTGGACTCCGACAATGTGCCTGGCCTGCCCAGAAAGACAGACGAACTGATTTTCAGTGTTATCAAGATAGCCTTAACACTGACAGACATATTTGCAGGGAAACATGCAGGCATTAATCGATATGCATACTGTAGTGATATTAAATTCATTTTATTTGAATTTATCGTAGGTTCTAGTGCTGGCAATATATATGTAACTACATAATATAAATATTGCACATTTGAACACAGTAAATGATTTTTCACTGAATGGTTTGGGGGCTTAACTATGTGTACGTATACAAAATGTGACTGCCAAATAAGTAAAATCTTTTTCGAGCTCTGTTTATAGCAAACTTACCGATGTGGTCTTGGCAATAGCTGACATCATGCGACCAATCTTTGCCGGACGTAAATCTGAGCCGGCATCGTTGGCCGACGACGATGAGGTGGACGGGTTAGACATGCCGCTAACACCGTAGACGGACGAGCAGGCCGTATAGCTGTCATTCAGCGACAAATAACCAACCTCAGTTTTGCGCTTCTGATCGTCCAATGCAACAGAATATCCAGTAGCATTGCCCGGCGCTGCTCCGTAAATGTTGTTGTGTTGATATTGTTGCAAGTGCGTTTGCTGATTATGCTGTGGCAGCAGCTGGTGCTGTTGTTGTTGATCTTGCAGCTGTTGTTGCTGCTGCTGTTGATTCTTAGCAGACAGCTCGAGCACAGAAAAGTGAAGGGGATCATCGATTAGGAACTCTTTGACTGCGCCCGCATCCTTGGTGTCGGCTGGCTGCTGTTGTTGCTTCTGCATCTGCTGGGTGAGAATATCGAGCAGCTTCTCGCATTTCAGGGTTACGGATGGGTTCGATGACGGCAGCTTCCTATTCTTGCGGGCCTCACGAAGCAATTCAAGCTGTATCTTCTTTAAAAGGGATTGAAGAAGAGTCTGGATTAATTCTCTTTTTACAATATATATATATCTATAATATATCCATATATACACAAATGTGTATGTATTGACTTAAACTTGGCCTGTCTCCCACACAAACCAAATTCTAAAAGCGACTGTTCACAGAAGAATATGTATATAAATATATATTTATAGATACAGTGGCGGACAGCTTATTAGGCACAGAGTCAAAGAAAATAGGCTACTTTTTTACATAATCCTACCTAGCAGGTGGGGAAACCCCAGTGTATTGGGGTCATATATTAATTTAGGTGGTTAATACCTGTACCTACCATCGGTCTTTGGAATTTTTGAAAAATAATTAATGATTAGTTTATGGCAGGCAATTACTTTTTTTTCTTTGACTCTGTGACTAATAAGCTGTCCGCCACTGTATATGCTCTATGGGATTTATACTACGCCTCTATAAAAAAGGTGAAACATCGGAGATAGGAGATGTCTTCCTCAATACGTTACACATCACACAAATGTGATCTGATTACAACTTAACCGTTAAATACATTATTGCTACACACATAACACATTGTTAGGACGCATACGAAAACACAAATAAATATCTTTCGATTTAAAAAGAGATTGGCACAATCAAACTAATGAGTATTAAACGATAGGGTGAAAGACACGATTAGGCGTTTCATTGAATAATTTGCTTTTTATTTCCTTGATTCAATTTAATTTAATTTAAATTGAGTTTGCTAGATGGTTTGTTAGATGAAGAAAAGGTGGAACCTTTTACCATCTGTAACTCAGTTGTCTCACTAAGCAAGAGTTCGTCTTCAACGGTATTTGGATTTGAAGCGTGGGCATAATTGATCATTTTCAAAAAGATATTTGCCAAGTGCGATAACGCTTACCTCCGACGGATGTTCAATCTGATATTGTTTGATGACATCGCCAGATACATTATCAGGTGAATAACCCCCAGCAGCATCCTGCTCATCCATATCGAACTGCATTTCAAAGACTGCTCCACCTCCAGTTGCTGCTCCGGCTGCTATTTCCGTTTCATTCAGCTGACTGGGCTGACTGCCACGATAGCTCTTACTGTTGGTGCTGCCGCTTGCCGTGGCGGCAGCTGCATTTGTGTTCATAACGATCTCCTCGCCCAATGCGAGTTTCAACTTGGCCTCCATGCTGGCTGCCTCAAGGTAAACGTTGCCTGGCAAACTGCCACCTTCGCGCTGTCGCGCCGATACAGACGTTGAGCTGTTGCTATTGTTGTTGCTGTTCTTGTTTTTCTTGCCGGCGAATGTGGCGTTTTGGTTGTTACTACTGCTGTGCTGCTGGCGTCGATTGGTACGCGCGTTGCCACCACCACCGCCTAGCTGATAATCACAGTTGAAACGTTGGGCTGCCGCCGCTGCCGCTGCAGATGTTGTTGCCAGCTCGCTGCGCTGCGTCGCCTCGACCAGATCCTGAAGGGAGCCGCCCTGCTTGTGACGATTCGTCGTCGTCGTCCGATTATAGCTATTGCTACTATTGTAATTGTTGCTATAATTGTTGCTATTGTGCGCTCCGAAATTGCTGCCGCTGCCTACGTTGCTACCAACGCAGCCGTGATAGCCGCCGGACGTTGATGATGATGCGGACGTGTTGCGTACTAGATTGGAATGAAGTGCACGATGAGAGTTCGCCTCGTCGTACTCAGCCTTTTTGAGCATTTGCTGTAGGGAGCAAACAAAACAATATTAATTATGGGTGGGTAACTAAATAATGTAATACTTACCAGAAAACGCTCACTTTTGTTTTTGCGATCGCCGGGATTGCGATACCAATAGGCCTCCTCGAGTAGTTTCTTCAATGATGCGTCATCGAGATCATTAATTTCGCTATCCTCCCAAGCATCGTACTTTGCCTGATAATCGTGATAATCGTGTTTTTAACTTTGGTAGATTTTGCTTTTTTTTATCGTTTGTTCTTGTCTAAATTCAATTCAATTCTTGTTAAGCACTGAGCAGCGTGTTCGCATCTAACCTCAAAACACTTAACAACGACAAACGATAACTTACAGTGTGTGTTTTTTGAGGGAAGGAAATGCGGCGAGAAGAGCTGGTTGCAAGCTGAACTTAAGAACTTAGTTTCTGCGTCTTGCCGCTGCGCCTTGGATATTTATTCTACCACATGCAATGCAGTTGTCTCCAGTTTTTATAGTTTCAATTTATGTACACAAATATATGTTTATATATAGGTATGTATGTGCATCTATGAATTCATGTATGTATGTTATATTTACAGCTCAAATCACATAAACACAATTGAGTGACGATAAATAAATAATAAATAAATTGAATATTTTGTGCGTGTGGTTTATAGTTTTGTATGGAGTCGCTGGTGGTGGCGCCACAAAACCAAATATTGCACGATAAGCTCAAAGAATTGCAGATGAAGAAAATACAGAAAAACAAAAAACCAAACGCTTAATCAGTGCGAACACAAAATAATTATTTACATATATACATACATATATATCTTTATATTAAAAGAAAATGAAAATTTAATGACGATTTGAAAAACACACGTTCGGCCTGCCGATTTTCACTTTTACTAAAACAGCACAAATCAAAATATAATGCATTGGAAGGAACCATGACGCTTCTCAGAAGTTAACGGCATTTTTCCACTAAAAAGAATAGTGTGCGAGAGTGAAAGAATACATTTTTGCAGACGGCGTTACCTAGCACTACAATACAAAATAGCTTCACTTCCAACAATGTATGTACACTAATTTATATACATATGTACATGCATCTATGAATTTAAGTATGTATGTACTATGCACAGCTCAAATCACAAACACAATTGAGCGACGATAAATAAATAATAAATAAATTTAAATCATTTTATGCGTGTGGTTTACAGTTTTGTTTGCAGTCGGTGGTGGTGGCGCCACAAAACCAAATGTTCCACGATAAGCTCAAAGAATTGAAGTTGAAGAAAATACCGAAAAACAAAAAACCAAACGCTTAATCAGTGCGAAAACGAAATAATTGTTAATTATATACATATATATATATGTATATTTATATTAAAAGAAAACGAAAATTTAATGACGATTTAAAAAACACACGTTCGGCCTGCCGATCTTCACTTTTACTAAAACAGCACAAATCAAAATATAATGCATTGGAAGGAACCATGACGCTTCTCAGAAGTTAACGGCATTTTTCCACTAAAAAGAATAGTGTGCGAGAGTGAAAGAATACATTTTTGCAGACGGCGTTACCCAGCACTACAATACAAAATAGCTTCACTTCCAACAATGTATGTACACTAATTTATATACATATGTACATGCATCTATGAATTTAAGTATGTATGTACTATGCACAGCTCAAATCACAAACACAATTGAGCGACGATAAATAAATAATAAATAAATTTAAATCATTTTATGCGTGTGGTTTACAGTTTTGTTTGCAGTCGGTGGTGGTGGCGCCACAAAACCAAATGTTCCACGATAAGCTCAAAGAATTGAAGTTGAAGAAAATACCGAAAAACAAAAAACCAAACGCTTAATCAGTGCGAAAACGAAATAATTGTTAATTATATACATATATATATATGTATATTTATATTAAAAGAAAACGAAAATTTAATGACGATTTAAAAAACACACGTTCGGCCTGCCGATCTTCACTTCTACTAAAACAGCACAAATCAAAATATAATGCATTGGAAGGAACCATGACGCTTCTCAGAAGTTAACGGCATTTTTCCACTAAAAAGAATAGTGTGCGAGAGTGAAAGAATACATTTTTGCAGACGGCGTTACCCAGCACTACAATACAAAATAGCTTCACTTCCAACAATGTATGTACACTAATTTATATACATATGTACATGCATCTATGAATTTAAGTATGTATGTACTATGCACAGCTCAAATCACAAACACAATTGAGCGACGATAAATAAATAATAAATAAATTTAAATCATTTTATGCGTGTGGTTTACAGTTTTGTTTGCAGTCGGTGGTGGTGGCGCCACAAAACCAAATGTTCCACGATAAGCTCAAAGAATTGAAGTTGAAGAAAATACCGAAAAACAAAAAACCAAACGCTTAATCAGTGCGAAAACGAAATAATTGTTAATTATATACATATATATATATGTATATTTATATTAAAAGAAAACGAAAATTTAATGACGATTTAAAAAACACACGTTCGGCCTGCCGATCTTCACTTCTACTAAAACAGCACAAATCAAAATATAATGCATTGGAAGGAACCATGACGCTTCTCAGAAGTTAACGGCATTTTTCCACTAAAAAGAATAGTGTGCGAGAGTGAAAGAATACATTTTTGCAGACGGCGTTACCTAACACTACAATACAAAATAGCTTCACTTCCAACAATGTATGTACACTAATTTATATACATATGTACATGCATCTATGAATTTAAGTATGTATGTACTATGCACAGCTCAAATCACAAACACAATTGAGCGACGATAAATAAATAATAAATAAATTTAAATCATTTTATGCGTGTGGTTTACAGTTTTGTTTGCAGTCGGTGGTGGTGGCGCCACAAAACCAAATGTTCCACGATAAGCTCAAAGAATTGAAGTTGAAGAAAATACCGAAAAACAAAAAACCAAAAGCTTAATCAGTGCGAACACGAAATAATTGTTAATTATATATATATATATATATATATGTATATTTATATTAAAAGAAAACGAAAATTTAATGACGATTTAAAAAACACACGTTCGGCCTGCCGATCTTCACTTCTACTAAAACAGCACAACAGGAACCACGGCGCTTCTCAAAAGTTAACGGCATTTTTCCACTAAAAAAAATAGTGTGCGAGAGTGAAAGAATACATTTTTGCAGACGGCGTTACCTAGCACTACAATACAAAATAGCTTCACTTCCAACAATGTATGTACACTAATTTATATACATATGTACATGCATCTATGAATTTATGTGTGTATGCACTATGCACAGCTCAAATCACATAAACACAATTGAGCGACAATAAATAAATAAAAAATAAATTTAAATCATTTTATGCGTGTGGTTTACAGTTTTGTTTGCAGTCGGTGGTGGTGGCGCCACAAAACCAAATGTTCCACGATAAGCTCAAAGAATTGAAGTTGAAGAAAATACCGAAAAACAAAAAACCAAACGCTTAATCAGTGCGAAAACGAAATAATTGTTAATTATATACATATATATATATGTATATTTATATTAAAAGAAAACGAAAATTTAATGACGATTTAAAAAACACACGTTCGGCCTGCCGATCTTCACTTCTACTAAAACAGCACAAATCAAAATATAATGCATTGGAAGGAACCATGACGCTTCTCAGAAGTTAACGACATTTTTCCACTAAAAAGAATAGTGTGCGAGAGTGAAAGAATACATTTTTGCAGACGGCGTTACCTAACACTACAATACAAAATAGCTTCACTTCCAACAATGTATGTACACTAATTTATATACATATGTACATGCATCTATGAATTTAAGTATGTATGTACTATGCACAGCTCAAATCACAAACACAATTGAGCGACGATAAATAAATAATAAATAAATTTAAATCATTTTATGCGTGTGGTTTACAGTTTTGTTTGCAGTCGGTGGTGGTGGCGCCACAAAACCAAATGTTCCACGATAAGCTCAAAGAATTGAAGTTGAAGAAAATACCGAAAAACAAAAAACCAAAAGCTTAATCAGTGCGAACACGAAATAATTGTTAATTATATATATATATATATATATGTATATTTATATTAAAAGAAAACGAAAATTTAATGACGATTTAAAAAACACACGTTCGGCCTGCCGATCTTCACTTCTACTAAAACAGCACAACAGGAACCATGGCGCTTCTCAGAAGTTAACGGCATTTTTCCACTAAAAAGAATAGTGTGCTTGCGGTTTTTGTCTACGAGTGCTTGCTTGCGGTTCTTTATTGTGGTCGTTGCTCTTGTTGATCGTCAGGCAGTAAGTAACGGCTTTAATTATCCGTTTTACAATACATTTTTGCAGACGGCGTTACCTAGCACTACAAAACAAAATAACTTCACTTCCAACAAACAAAAAAGCAGCAACAATTAAATTGAAATCACATAAGTGCGACACTTTGAGTTAATCGAGTTTGTAAAGTTTCTGATTGATTAATGTATGCACGTATGTATGTACATGTGTGTGTATGTGAAAATGATCAGCAAAAACTATGATGTCTAAATGATTTTTAGTAAATTGTATATACATAAATGACGTATGCTCACACAATTATGTTTGTGTGTATGTTGTCGATATTTATAGAATGTTTGTGCGATTTTATTGGATATGTAATTTATAAAAAATTATTTAAACTGAGATATGACGTGCGACCTCAGCCATGAAATATTAGTGTGTATGTGTGTACATGTGTATGTGTGCGTGCGTGTATGCGTATATGTGGGTGTGTGTACAATTGTTGCAAATAAACGCTGGGAACGGTCCGAATAACCACAAGAAATAGACAAAAACACATGCAAAGCCATGATAACAATGTTGTAGAAAGTTATCAAATTAAAAATAATAACCAAAGCATAACGAAAAAAAGAAAAACAAGGATCTAAAAAACAGTGAAGTTAGTTCATTTACAGCAAGGGCCAAGGCCAAGGCCAGGAAGAACACAAAAAAACTAAATTATATTGTTATTCATTGTCAGAGTGATAGATTTTGTTGAGAAATCATTCAAACACTATTCGAAAATACCATTCAAGTGGTCAATTAAAATATGAAATAATAAAATTCAAATTGTGCTCGTAATTTCTCTAACTTTAAACACCCAAGAGTACATTTCACTCAAAGAGATTTCAAGTTGGAATTTATTTTAGAATTTATTTTAGATTTCCAAAATCCATTAACGACACCCAAATTGTTCAGATAAATTCAATGGTGCATAATTATTTAGTTAAACATTTTACCAATGAATGAAACGTATACAATTTTTTCTCTTTTTTTTCAAGTGAGTCGAGTTAGAAAAGTTGTGTTTATTTGCGAATTCGAAATCCGTTCAAATTAGCGAATATTTACTGTATATTGAGATATTATTATTTGTAGCACTTTGCCACAGATGGACTGTTGCATTTGTTTGCATCTCTTTCTCTCATCATCCTCTCTCACACTGTATATTTATGAGGTGAGTAGGGGGTGGGTTGTGTGGCATTTGGGTGTTGATGTGTTTTACAAGTATATGGACAACTCACCTTTTTATTTTTTTCACGCTGGCCCACATTTTGGTCATCTTGGGTTTTGCCTTTGGCTGTGGCGCCACGTGGCGTTGTCGTTGTCGCTGCAAACACCTCGGGCGGCGCTGCCGCCACTGCCGCCTGCCCTCCATCCATCGGCGATTCGCTTATCTGCGGCGTCAATGTCAATTTGTGATGCTGTGCAACAGCAGCTGGCGAGCTGTTCGATTTCGCGCTTGAGCCCGGGCTCTGGGTCTGGTTCTGGCTCTCATCAGCTGCGGGAGAAGCATGATTCTGGCTAGAGTCGGTGGCGGCTGCAGCTATATCTGCTGATGTTTCACAGCTGTTGTTATTGTTGTTGCTGTTGCCACTGTTATTGTTGTTGCCACTGTTGTTGTTGTTGTTGTTGTTATTATTATTATTGTTGTTGGTCAGTTGAGAGTTGGTGTTGGTGCCACTGGTGTCGTTGGCCGGACGCTGCTCCAGCTTCACATTGTGCGACATTAAGGTGACTAGATGCTCCTGGAAATAGGGCGTCGGTGTCGTCTTAGTCGATGTGGTTGTTGAGGTGCTCTCACTCAACGTGCCAGCGGCAATCGATACGATGGGCGTATCAGGAATTATCCCTTGAATTTTTGTTACCAATGTGGCAATATTGCTATTGCTGCCGGAGTCCTTGTCGTTGTTGTCTACGCTGGCGTTGGCGTTACCGGTACCGGTGACGCCGCCGGCAGCGCCTGTTGATATGGCCTTGATGAGTTGCTGCTGTTGTTGTTGTTCTTGTTGGTGTAAGTGCGCAGCAGCTGCTGATGATGATGTTGTTGTTGTTGCTTCTGTTGATTTTGTGGATGCTGATGATGATATTGATGAAACGCCAATTTGTTCATTGTTCATCTTTTGTGGCATAGAACAAACAACGAAATGCCATTAAAAATTATTACGCACGCACAATTTGGCAGCTTTGCAACTTGGCAAAACGACACAAACAAAAAAAAAAATAATAAAAAAAAACAACACAGAACCTGGAAAAATACAGAATTTAAAGAGAGCCATGAGCTGCGTAATACAAATTTTCTCTCTCTCACGAGCACACACACACACACGGATACGGGGATACGGATACGGACACGGACATAAACGCAGAGAAAAAACAAAAACACACATATGGAAGCGCAGCTTACGGTTACTTACCAATCCGGGTGCCCAAAAATTAACTGCGCGCTACGGATCCGTATATCCTAGAGAGAAAATCAGCTGTCAAGGCCGCCGCCGACGACGACGCGATTCAACGCCGCCTGGCACAGTTAGCTTCTTCAAGGTTCGTTGTTCGTTGCCTTCTGTTGCTCCTCATGCGTTGTGCTTATTCTTCTCACTTAAAGCGTTGCCCAATTGCAGCACTTTTCTGTTGGTTTGTGTCTGGTGTAATCTTTTTGTTGTTGTTGCTTTTCTCACGCACAATCACTGAATTGTTTGTTTCTTGTTTCTTGGCGCAAGCAAATTGTTTGTTTGTTAGTCGTCGTACACTTAATGCTGCTGTGTACGTTGTTGTTTTCTATTATCCGTTTTTATTTTATTTTTGTTTGAAGTTGTTGACTTTTTACTTTGATTGCAGTTCCCAATCAATCGAAATCGTTGACAAATCAGTGAAACTGTTTTAAAGCGACAGGAGCCTTGTCACTACAAACACTCACATCGATCGAGAGTCCGAGTCTATAGTTTCCAAATTGAAAAGCGATGAAAAAATAAATGGTAAAACAACAATGAAATACGAGTTGTCAAAAAAAAACCAAAACACACAACAACAAAAATTTCTCAGTTTCCTGGCAAAACCCGCGCAGCAGTCTTGCTTTTAGAGATGTGCCATCTGAACAAGCGTCCATCGCTAACTGCAAAATCGAAATTTACATACTCTCATATCTAGTTGCCAATGTTATTTTTGGCACAGACACACACACACACACACACGGGCGCACATACACACACAATCACACAGTAAGCGCTGCACTGTTTAATGTTTGATTATGCGTTTTATTATTTGATTTGCTGCTATCACAAAACAACGTCACACTATACAAAATGTTTGGAGTGACGGGGCAGGGAGAGGAGGGGTGGGGGCAGCAATTGCCAACAGCTAACTGCCGCTTGGAAGTATGGAAGCTGGTTGTGCACACGCGTTGGCAGCCCTGGTCGACTGGCTGGCTGTTGTCAGTGGCAACACTAGCGCAAACACGTCATTTTGCCACACACTTTTTGTTGTTGTAGCAAATTTACAAATACGTTCTATTAGCATGGAATGCGCACTCATATGCACACACACACGCATACGCACACATGTATGAATGTATGCGTAAGTACACACAGATATGTGTATGTTTGCTGTGTGTGTACTAACAGCGCTTACTTTGCACTTTTATTTTGTTGTTAATCGCATTGCGATTTGTTTTTTTTTATACATACGCAATGCACACATACACGCACACTCACACGCACTTGCTTATGCACCTTCCACTACACACATATGTATGTACATTTTTCTGACCTTCTCTTACACACGGTGAGGAAAATAGGCATTTCGCGTTGCACGGTTTTACGTTAGTTCACAGACACGCCGAATTATGAACGCAGTCAATACAACATATGTCATTAATTTAAATGCACAAGTTTGGTATTTGGGTGTTAATTGCAAATGAAACGTAAAATTCTGAAAAGAACTAACACTTTAGAGCGCAGTTGTTTTGCTTTACAACACTTTCGCATGTCTTTTACAGCACTATCGGCGATAATGAGCTTATCGAATACTCGGGTGAGTTTTTGTCGAAATACAACTTTAGCTCCGTATTCGTTAACATTATGTAAACCTTGTTTTTAGCATTGCAAGTATTCGTGCATTGAGCATGCTTACCTAACTTTTATATTTTTATGAATATTTATTGAGGTGACTCTATTTAATTTCAATTTTTAGTTTAATTCAATAACATAGCTACATCGATACATGTCAACTTAGCAGAGTAACCTAGTTAAGACAGCCGAGCTATCGATAACTTGTCAAATTCTATGCTGTCAATGTGACAAGCCAGCTATGTGAAGTTGAGCGAATAAGTGTAATTTAATGCTTATAAAATTTGTTTGAGATTAACAAAATGAAGCCCAAATACGAATTTGACGACGATGTTGCGTCAATCTGTGAATCGACGGTAAATATGAGCTATGAACTTGCATGTGTAATAGGCGCAAACACAATATTAACTTTACAATTGTCTCTTTAACTTGTGCCGGCATTTTTTGTTTTCGTATATTAATTTTATATAATTGTGAAATTGTTTTAACAGGCTGCCTTAACTGAGGGCTGTCGTCTGTCGGTACGCATGCACAAAACCGACGATTGGCCGCTGGCGGAGATCGTCAGCATCAAGGAGTTGGAGGGTCGGCGCCAGTTCTACGTGCACTATGTGGATTGTAAGTAAAAAATGACTGCATTATTTGACTCTGGCCAGCAAAAGGGAATTGATAAACTCATTGCCATTTTGTAGGATGATTTTTTCATAAATATGAATTTCACAACCACAATTTCGGACCAACTCGAAAATTGTTGAGTTCATGAGCAAATTTAATATGAAATTGATGAAAAAATTACTTTTTATTGTTGCTGAAGCACAATGAATATAATCATTTAATTAATTATTTAGTTAAGCGAATGAAGGTTTGTACCCGATGTAATTTGGTATTTATCATTCCATCGACAATCAAAATATGGCGAGATCTTTGACCTACTTTTGCGAGGTATTTTGTTAATTGATATCACTTCATAAAAATGAATTCAAATCTTTTTGCCCGAAAATCGGTGTCCAGATTTACCAGTTGCTGCACCGTTTCCATTATTAAGTTTGTAATTGCTGTTTCAAGTCACTTCACTTCACCAATGCACCAATAGTTTCAATAGCTTTCCCATTGTCAATTGTAAATTTAAAATGTAAATTTACCTCAATCAAATCACTCTATTGTTTGCATTTATTTAATTCAATTTCTTGCATATTTTAAGAAAAATAAAAAGTATAGCCGAGTAGAGTATGTAGACAACTTCGCGAAAGCAAAACAATGCAACAATGATTGTTGTGTTATGTGTGGTTTGCTGTCTGTAGACATACTGGTCCTGTTCCTGAAAGGGGTAGCACTTGACTGTCTATCAGTGTTGCCATGCTGTTTGTATTGCAGCTCCGTCTGCTGACGCAGGTCACACATTGATGACGCTTTCGGTCACCTGAACTTCGCCGCACATCGCACAGTGCATATAATAAGCTGCAACGTCAGTCGCATGTCCTTCAAACGTGACAACGCGCGCAAGCAGCGTTCAGTTAGACAGTTTCTCGTTTAGCCAGCCAGCCAGCTCATCCCCCCACATACACATGTCCACATACTTGTGTGCGTCCTTACGTAGATTGAATTATTGAAGTGACATTTCCAGTAGCTCGTTATGTTCTCACTGGTTACATATTGTTCTTCGAGACGTGGCGGCATTTTAAATGCGAGTTTGGCGACATTTCTCAGTTTGTGGCTGGCAATCAAACATTTATTGTATTTGCAAAAAAGGATTTTCCTCCGTATTGAAGCTTTTTAATGCGCTCATCTCGTAAGCAGTAAATTAGCTTTTATATAATTTTTAAAATACCACTTTATATTTTGTAACTACTCAACATGCGCAGATGAGTTAAGTTTTGAATAGTTTACTCAATGAGCTCTTAACAAATTAAAACAAAACCAAAAGGATATATGTTGAGTAGTCAAATGATCCAACACATCGAAAGGAAACATAAATAATATTTTCATAAAATTAAATTCAGCCGTTAAATCAAATTGAAATTTTACCAATTTTATTAGAGACTTCTCAAGTTCTGTGCGCCAAAGTGTTGTTACTTGCAGTTAAGCTGTTGTTTACTTTTTGCAGTTAACAAGCGCTTGGACGAGTGGGTCAACGAGGAGGACTTGGATACGCGCAAAGTGCAATTTCCTCGTCGCGATGGCCCCCAAACTGGTACCAGCACCGGCGTCACAACGCCCAAACGACATCATTCGCTTGCTGGGAGCGTTTCACGGCCAACATCGCCGCAATCGCTGTCGGGTCATCATGGCGGCAGCTCCAGCGTGGGCAGCGCCGTCGGCGGAGGAGCATCAGGTAGCGGTGGCGCTATGGGTGGTGGCAGCGGTGGCGGTGCAGAGCTGGTAAATGGCAACAATGTGCTAGCGGCGGCGCTGCAAAAGCGCATTAATCGTCGTCGCAAGGTGCACACTGGATCACAGCACCTACAAGCGCTGCAGCAGCAACAACAGCCGTCGCAACAACAGCAGTTGCAGCTGCAGTTGCATCAACAACAACAACAGCAACAGCATTTGCATCAACAACAGATGCTTCAACAACAGCACCAACAGTTGCAGCAACAACAACAACAGTTGCAGCAACAACAACAGCTGCAGTCGCATCCACAACAGCACTTGCAGCAACTGGCCACGCCACAGCAGCTGCACCAGCAGCAGCAACAGCAGCAGCAACAGCAGCAACAACAACAGCAGCAGCAGCAGCTGTTGCAGCAACAGGTGCCTTCGCATCAGACGTCAATGCAAATCAACTCGGACGTTAGCATGACATCATCAGGCACAGGCGTTGGAGTTGGAGGAGCCGGTGGAATGGGAGCAGGAGCTGGAGCTGTTGTTACAGCCATTGAGGATGGCTCACAGGATGGCAAGATGGCGACACCGCGTCAATCGGGCAGCATGGTCACACATCAGGATGATGTCGTCACACGCATGAAGAATGTGGAAATGATTGAGCTGGGCAGACATCGCATTAAGCCGTGGTATTTCTCACCATATCCGCAGGAGATGTGCCAGGAGCCCTGCATCTACATATGCGAATTCTGTCTCAAGTATTGCAAGGAACGCACGTGCCTGGAGCGTCACCTGACCAAGTGCCATTTGCGCCATCCACCTGGTAATGAGATCTATCGCAAAGATACCAATTCCTTTTTCGAGATCGATGGCCGCAAGAATAAGGTTTATGCACAAAATCTGTGTCTGCTTGCAAAACTCTTTTTGGACCACAAGACGCTGTATTATGATACGGATCCGTTTCTATTTTATATTATGACTGAATTCGATTCACGCGGCTTTCACATTGTCGGCTACTTTTCGAAGGAGAAAGAGAGCACCGAGGATTACAACGTCGCCTGTATATTGACAATGCCGCCATATCAGCGCAAGGGATATGGCAAGCTGCTCATCGAGTTCAGCTACGAGCTGTCCAAATTTGAGGGCAAGACGGGCTCACCGGAGAAGCCACTGTCGGATTTGGGGCTGCTCTCCTATCGTTCCTACTGGGCCCAGACCATACTCGAGATTTTGATCAGCCAGACTTCCAGCACGGAGGGCGAGAAGCCCACCATAACCATCAAGTACTGTATAATTGTAACATTATCTAATTTATATATAAGCATATAAAATAACTGCTTTCTCGTGTGTGATTTCAGCGACATTTGCGAGTGCACCTCGATTAAGAAGGAGGATGTCATCTCCACGCTGCAGAATCTCAATTTGATCAACTACTACAAGGGTCAATATATTGTCTGCATTAATCGGGACACCATCGAGCAGCATCAGCGTGCGATGGTTAAGCGCAAGATACGCATCGATTCCAAGTGCCTGCACTGGACACCCAAAGACTGGTCGAAGCGCTCCAAGTGGTAATGCCCGAACTGAACTTTGTTCTGTTCCCTATTTTCTGCTCTGCTCTGTTCTGTTGCGATGTGTTGCGAGCTCTCTCTCTCGCACTCTGAACTTAGAAAGCTGAGAACTCATCAGGGAACCGAATCGTATCGTATCTAATCTGTGCCATTTCTCTTTCTTAGAATTCGCTATGCTGCCGCCTGACACGCTAATTAATAACAACAATTAATTAAGAAACCTCCAAACTGAAAGTACAATAAATGATTGCTTGAAACGCTTGCATCGTCTCCTCATGATCAACACCAACATCATATTTTCTAATACTTAATATTAATTATTTTACTGTAGTCGCTTGAAAAGACGAGTTGGACAAATCTTTTATTTGAATTTTTTTTATTTTAAGAATTTATAATTCGAACTTGAACAAATTAATTTGGAAGTCCTGTTCAAAAATATTCAATTTCATTTTTCTTATTGTATTTCTGTAAATCTGAACTCGCATTGAAGCTAAAAATGTTGTATTCTGGAACCTTATGCAGTTATAGTTTTAAAAACTTTCATTACAAAGACGTAGCTTTAGAAACAATTTGCAAGCGACTACTGTGTACATATTAAAGTCATATTATTTTTAAAAATATCACTCAAGTTGTGACCCCTTATGTTCCTTATAATTTTTAATTACTAATAAAAAAGATACATAGATTAAGGTATTATAAAGAATGAAGTTTTATTACTATCTTTGCTTAAGCGAAATGGCTTGACCTTAAAGCCAATAATAATATTTATTTCCATTTGTTTTTGATGGGAATATTGATTTACAATGACCAAGTTTTGGGGGGTGTAAAAGTCAAGTTAATCTTCTTCAGGTATTGAACATAAAATTTGCGCGTATACTTTTTTTTTAATATATTTTATTTTCAAACATTTTAAAATTCATTGTTTATATTTTGATATTATTTGAGTGATTACAGCCTTTGTGTTTCGAGTTATTTAATTATTCGAAATAATGAACTAAACAATTATTATTTAATTCAATGCATAAGGGCAGTTTTTTGTGTTGGAGTATTAAAACTAATAATTAGAATTATTACAATTAGGCTTTAACTGCTTAGATCAGTATTGTCCTACGGCGATTGCTGCTGCATCGTCGGGGGCTGCAGATCGATTGTGAGCTGGTGAATGGCTGCTAGTGTGATCAGCTTGAAATCATTCTCCGCCTTGTCGAGCATTGTGCGCAATGAGTTTAACATCTCGCGATTGTTGGCATAGCTGAGCTGCTGTTTGGTGAGCTTGGTTAATTGCAAATGAAACGTAAAATTCTGAAAAGAACTAACACTTTAGAGCGCAGTTGTTTTGCTTTACAACACTTTCGCATGTCTTTTACAGCACTATCGGCGATAATGAGCTTATCGAATACTCGCGTGAGTTTGTGTCGAAATACAACTTTAGCTCCGTATTCGTTAACATTATGTAAACCTTGTTTTTAGCATTGCAAGTATTCGTGCATTGAGCATGCTTACCTAACTTTTATATTTTTATGAATATTTATTGAGGTGACTCTATTTAATTTCAATTTTTAGTTAAATTCAATAACATAGCTACATCGATACATGTCAACTTAGCAGAGTAACTTAGTTAAGACAGCCGAGCTATCGATAACTTGTCAAATTCTATGCTGTCAATGTGACAAGCCAGCTATGTGAAGTTGAGCGAATAAGTGTAATTTAATGCTTATAAAATTTGTTTGAGATTAACAAAATGAAGCCCAAATACGAATTTGACGACGATGTTGCGTCAATCTGTGAATCGACGGTAAATATGAGCTATGAACTTGCATGTGTAATAGGGGCAAACACAATATTAACTT
Source organism: Drosophila nr. perissopoda 5 BK-2023a (assembly GCA_035044105.1). Taxonomy (NCBI): domain Eukaryota; kingdom Metazoa; phylum Arthropoda; class Insecta; order Diptera; family Drosophilidae; genus Drosophila; species Drosophila nr. perissopoda 5 BK-2023a. The sequence goes on from JAWNMK010000358.1 coordinate 944,835, forward strand.
TACAATTGTCTCTTTAACTTGTGCCGGCATTTTTTGTTTTCGTATATTAATTTTTTATAATTGTGAAATTGTTTTAACAGGCTGCCTTAACTGAGGGCTGTCGTCTGTCGGTACGCATGCACAAAACCGACGATTGGCCGCTGGCGGAGATCGTCAGCATCAAGGAGTTGGAGGGTCGGCGCCAGTTCTACGTGCACTATGTGGATTGTAAGTAAAAAATGACTGCATTATTTGACTCTGGCCAGCAAAAGGGAATTGATAAACTCATTGCCATTTTGTAGGATGATTTTTTCATAAATATGAATTTCACAACCACAATTTCGGACCAACTCGAAAATTGTTGAGTTCATGAGCAAATTTAATATGAAATTGATGAAAAAATTACTTTTTATTGTTGCTGAAGCACAATGAATATAATCATTTAATTAATTATTTAGTTAAGCGAATGAAGGTTTGTACCCGATGTAATTTGGTATTTATCATTCCATCGACAATCAAAATATGGCGAGATCTTTGACCTACTTTTGCGAGGTATTTTGTTAATTGATATCACTTCATAAAAATGAATTCAAATCTTTTTGCCCGAAAATCGGTGTCCAGATTTACCAGTTGCTGCACCGTTTCCATTATTAAGTTTGTAATTGCTGTTTCAAGTCACTTCACTTCACCAATGCACCAATAGTTTCAATAGCTTTCCCATTGTCAATTGTAAATTTAAAATGTAAATTTACCTCAATCAAATCACTCTATTGTTTGCATTTATTTAATTCAATTTCTTGCATATTTTAAGAAAAATAAAAAGTATAGCCGAGTAGAGTATGTAGACAACTTCGCGAAAGCAAAACAATGCAACAATGATTGTTGTGTTATGTGTGGTTTGCTGTCTGTAGACATACTGGTCCTGTTCCTGAAAGGGGTAGCACTTGACTGTCTATCAGTGTTGCCATGCTGTTTGTATTGCAGCTCCGTCTGCTGACGCAGGTCACACATTGATGACGCTTTCGGTCACCTGAACTTCGCCGCACATCGCACAGTGCATATAATAAGCTGCAACGTCAGTCGCATGTCCTTCAAACGTGACAACGCGCGCAAGCAGCGTTCAGTTAGACAGTTTCTCGTTTAGCCAGCCAGCCAGCTCATCCCCCCACATACACATGTCCACATACTTGTGTGCGTCCTTACGTAGATTGAATTATTGAAGTGACATTTCCAGTAGCTCGTTATGTTCTCACTGGTTACATATTGTTCTTCGAGACGTGGCGGCATTTTAAATGCGAGTTTGGCGACATTTCTCAGCTTGTGGCTGGCAATCAAACATTTATTGTATTTGCAAAAAAGGATTTTCCTCCGTATTGAAGCTTTTTAATGCGCTCATCTCGTAAGCAGTAAATTAGCTTTTATATAATTTTTAAAATACCACTTTATATTTTGTAACTACTCAACATGCGCAGATGAGTTAAGTTTTGAATAGTTTACTCAATGAGCTCTTAACAAATTAAAACAAAACCAAAAGGATATATGTTGAGTAGTCAAATGATCCAACACATCGAAAGGAAACATAAATAATATTTTCATAAAATTAAATTCAGCCGTTAAATCAAATTGAAATTTTACCAATTTTATTAGAGACTTCTCAAGTTCTGTGCGCCAAAGTGTTGTTACTTGCAGTTAAGCTGTTGTTTACTTTTTGCAGTTAACAAGCGCTTGGACGAGTGGGTCAACGAGGAGGACTTGGATACGCGCAAAGTGCAATTTCCTCGTCGCGATGGCCCCCAAACTGGTACCAGCACCGGCGTCACAACGCCCAAACGACATCATTCGCTTGCTGGGAGCGTTTCACGGCCAACATCGCCGCAATCGCTGTCGGGTCATCATGGCGGCAGCTCCAGCGTGGGCAGCGCCGTCGGCGGAGGAGCATCAGGTAGCGGTGGCGCTATGGGTGGTGGCAGCGGTGGCGGTGCAGAGCTGGTAAATGGCAACAATGTGCTAGCGGCGGCGCTGCAAAAGCGCATTAATCGTCGTCGCAAGGTGCACACTGGATCACAGCACCTACAAGCGCTGCAGCAGCAACAACAGCCGTCGCAACAACAGCAGTTGCAGCTGCAGTTGCATCAACAACAACAACAGCAACAGCATTTGCATCAACAACAGATGCTTCAACAACAGCACCAACAGTTGCAGCAACAACAACAACAGTTGCAGCAACAACAACAGCTGCAGTCGCATCCACAACAGCACTTGCAGCAACTGGCCACGCCACAGCAGCTGCACCAGCAGCAGCAACAGCAGCAGCAACAGCAGCAACAACAACAGCAGCAGCAGCAGCTGTTGCAGCAACAGGTGCCTTCGCATCAGACGTCAATGCAAATCAACTCGGACGTTAGCATGACATCATCAGGCACAGGCGTTGGAGTTGGAGGAGCCGGTGGAATGGGAGCAGGAGCTGGAGCTGTTGTTACAGCCATTGAGGATGGCTCACAGGATGGCAAGATGGCGACACCGCGTCAATCGGGCAGCATGGTCACACATCAGGATGATGTCGTCACACGCATGAAGAATGTGGAAATGATTGAGCTGGGCAGACATCGCATTAAGCCGTGGTATTTCTCACCATATCCGCAGGAGATGTGCCAGGAGCCCTGCATCTACATATGCGAATTCTGTCTCAAGTATTGCAAGGAACGCACGTGCCTGGAGCGTCACCTGACCAAGTGCCATTTGCGCCATCCACCTGGTAATGAGATCTATCGCAAAGATACCAATTCCTTTTTCGAGATCGATGGCCGCAAGAATAAGGTTTATGCACAAAATCTGTGTCTGCTTGCAAAACTCTTTTTGGACCACAAGACGCTGTATTATGATACGGATCCGTTTCTATTTTATATTATGACTGAATTCGATTCACGCGGCTTTCACATTGTCGGCTACTTTTCGAAGGAGAAAGAGAGCACCGAGGATTACAACGTCGCCTGTATATTGACAATGCCGCCATATCAGCGCAAGGGATATGGCAAGCTGCTCATCGAGTTCAGCTACGAGCTGTCCAAATTTGAGGGCAAGACGGGCTCACCGGAGAAGCCACTGTCGGATTTGGGGCTGCTCTCCTATCGTTCCTACTGGGCCCAGACCATACTCGAGATTTTGATCAGCCAGACTTCCAGCACGGAGGGCGAGAAGCCCACCATAACCATCAAGTACTGTATAATTGTAACATTATCTAATTTATATATAAGCATATAAAATAACTGCTTTCTCGTGTGTGATTTCAGCGACATTTGCGAGTGCACCTCGATTAAGAAGGAGGATGTCATCTCCACGCTGCAGAATCTCAATTTGATCAACTACTACAAGGGTCAATATATTGTCTGCATTAATCGGGACACCATCGAGCAGCATCAGCGTGCGATGGTTAAGCGCAAGATACGCATCGATTCCAAGTGCCTGCACTGGACACCCAAAGACTGGTCGAAGCGCTCCAAGTGGTAATGCCCGAACTGAACTTTGTTCTGTTCCCTATTTTCTGCTCTGCTCTGTTCTGTTGCGATGTGTTGCGAGCTCTCTCTCTCTCGCACTCTGAACTTAGAAAGCTGAGAACTCATCAGGAAACCGAATCGTATCGTATCTAATCTGTGCCATTTCTCTTTCTTAGAATTCGCTATGCTGCCGCCTGACACGCTAATTAATAACAACAATTAATTAAGAAACCTCCAAACTGAAAGTACAATAAATGATTGCTTGAAACGCTTGCATCGTCTCCTCATGATCAACACCAACATCATATTTTCTAATACTTAATATTAATTATTTTACTGTAGTCGCTTGAAAAGACGAGTTGGACAAATCTTTTATTTGAATTTTTTTTATTTTAAGAATTTATAATTCGAACTTGAACAAATTAATTTGGAAGTCCTGTTCAAAAATATTCAATTTCATTTTTCTTATTGTATTTCTGTAAATCTGAACTCGCATTGAAGCTAAAAATGTTGTATTCTGGAACCTTATGCAGTTATAGTTTTAAAAACTTTCATTACAAAGACGTAGCTTTAGAAACAATTTGCAAGCGACTACTGTGTACATATTAAAGTCATATTATTTTTAAAAATATCACTCAAGTTGTGACCCCTTATGTTCCTTATAATTTTTAATTACTAATAAAAAAGATACATAGATTAAGGTATTATAAAGAATGAAGTTTTATTACTATCTTTGCTTAAGCGAAATGGCTTGACCTTAAAGCCAATAATAATATTTATTTCCATTTGTTTTTGATGGGAATATTGATTTACAATGACCAAGTTTTGGGGGGTGTAAAAGTCAAGTTAATCTTCTTCAGGTATTGAACATAAAATTTGCGCGTATACTTTTTTTTTAATATATTTTATTTTCAAACATTTTAAAATTCATTGTTTATATTTTGATATTATTTGAGTGATTACAGCCTTTGTGTTTCGAGTTATTTAATTATTCGAAATAATGAACTAAACAATTATTATTTAATTCAATGCATAAGGGCAGTTTTTTGTGTTGGAGTATTAAAACTAATAATTAGAATTATTACAATTAGGCTTTAACTGCTTAGATCAGTATTGTCCTACGGCGATTGCTGCTGCATCGTCGGGGGCTGCAGATCGATTGTGAGCTGGTGAATGGCTGCTAGTGTGATCAGCTTGAAATCATTCTCCGCCTTGTCGAGCATTGTGCGCAATGAGTTTAACATCTCGCGATTGTTGGCATAGCTGAGCTGCTGTTTGGTGAGCTTGGTGCGAGGTCGCTGCTCCTTCTCCAAGTGCTGCTTAAACTCATCGAAGGCGCGTTCGTCCAGATCAGTTGGACGCTTATCACTGGACATCTTTTCGCACATTTTGGAGAGCTGGTCGGTTACTTTTATGGCATGCTTGACGTCGATATGCATTTTTGGTTCGCCCATAGCCGAACACAACTTGACTTGTTTGACCAAGTTGACGAGACGCGCGAATTCGCCCTGATATTCCATCTTGGCCTCCAAATAATTGCGCGCATGCTCCTCCACTTGGCGCTTTACGTTCTTTTCTTCTTCGACGAAGCGCTTAACCGCTTCCAGGTGCAGCAAGTACTGTATATCATCCTGTAATGGGACCCCATCCTTAGATTCGCTCATTTTTCTTGCAATAATACGATTTCTAACAATCACACAATTAAATTTGTATTTTTTCTTTATTTCGATTTAAATGAAGTACGAAATGGCCGATTGCTATCGATAAGTACGCATCGGTTGCAAAAGGCATGAGCATGGCCACAGAAACGATGGCCAAAACTATCGATAATTTGTAGCTCGATAGCGCTTAAACGATGCCAGACGTCAGCTAAAACACGTGTTGCCGGCTATTGCAATAAACACAACGCACGGCATTTCCAAATTTCTTGACTCGAGTTTTATTATAAAAGAGCAGCAAATCAAAACAATAATTGGGACAATGAACCCGTTTGCAGCAAGAAAACGGCAAAGGCGTGCAAATGTAAATGGCAAATACTACAAGCTTAAAGTTAAACTTTCACATATATATTTTGTTGTTTCCTTGGGTCTTTTGATTTTAGGAAGCAGCAGGTCGTCCAGATCGACGAGCCGAGCCGTATAAGGAGATCGAACGGGATAATGCGTTCTTTATCAAGTACTATCATCTGCAAAAGATCTGCGACACGGAGGAGGAGTGGGCACAGTTCCTGGCCAAAGTACGTGACAATCTGCCGACGACATTTCGTGTGACGGGATTCAAGGATGAGGCGAAGGCTCTGATGAATATAATCAAAACGCAGCTATTTGAGGAATATGTGCGTGCCGTAGCCGAACTAAAGGAATTGCCCACCGAGCAGGTAGAGCGTCCATTGTGCCTACCATGGTATCCCAATGGCATGGCCTATCAGCTGCATATGACGCGCAATGATATACGCCGCTCTGAGCCGCTCTTTCGGCTGCACAACTTTTTAATTGTGGAGACAACGGCGGGCAGCATAAGCCGGCAGGAGGCGGTCTCCATGATACCGCCACTGGTGCTCAATGTTCAGCCGACGGATAAGGTATTGGACATGTGTGCAGCGCCTGGCTCAAAGACGACACAGCTAATCGAGGCGCTGCATGCGTCGCCGGATCAGCATAAAATTCCGCCGGGCTTTGTGCTGGCCAACGATGTGGACAACAATCGCTGCTATATGCTTGTGCATCAGGCCAAGCGCCTCAATTCGCCATGCTTGCTGGTGACCAACCACGACAGCAGCGTCTTTCCCAATCTGGTCCAAACGCTGGATGGCAGCAAATCCATATTGAAGTTTGATAAAATCCTTTGCGATGTACCTTGCTCCGGGGATGGGACGCTACGCAAGAATCCGCACATTTGGACGAAATGGAATCTGGGACAGGCATACAATCTGCATGGCGTCCAGTATCGCATTGTGCGTCGTGGCGCCGAAATGTTGGAGGTGGGCGGCCGACTGGTTTACTCCACCTGTTCGCTGAATCCCATTGAGAATGAGGCGGTGCTGCAGCGCATCATTAAGGATGCGGATGGCGCCTTGCAGATTGTCGACGCCTCACATCTGGTGCCGGGCCTGAAATACAAACCGGGCATGACAGACTGGAAGCTGGCCACCAAAGAGGTGGACTCCGTCTTTACCAGTTTTGAGGAGGTGCCCGAGCATCTCCATACTATTATACGTCCGGAAATGTTCCCATTGCCGCCTGCGAAGATCTCAGGCATTGGCTTGGATAAGTGTATTCGTGTCCTCCCGCATTTGCAGGATAGTGGTGGGTTCTTTGTCGCTGTGCTTGAGAAACGACGTGCCTTAAATTTCGAGAAGAACGATCTGTTGAAGTTGGAGGAGCCGCAAAAGATGAATACAGAGACGGAGACAAAGGGTGACAAGGAGGAGGTGGAGGAGAAATCGGCTCCATGGGGACCGCAACGCAAGCGATGTCGTCTCCATGGCTACAAGGAGGATCCGTATGTCTTCTTCACGAAAGATGATGCTGACTACGAGTCCATCAAGCAGTTCTATCAACTGAATGATACGCTCAACAAACGCTGCCTCCTCACACGCTGCCGGACGGAGCGCAAGAAGAACATCTATTATTGCTCGGAACCCATACGGGATCTGGTCCTGCACAACGAGAAGGCGATCAAAATCATCAATACGGGCGTGAAGACATTTGTGCGCTGCGAGAATCGGCACACGGATCATCCATATCGCCTGGCCCAGGAGGGATTACAGACATCGAATGCATTCATCGGCGAAAGTCGTCGCATTCAGGTGGAACGTGATGATCTCGTCCTGCTGCTTAACTGCACGGACCCAACGAAGCCGCCATCGACGCTCGACCTGCAAGTGGAGACACAGCAGCGCTGCAAGGAACTTGGTAAGTGGAGTCATTAGTTCACTCTTCCATTCTTCCATTTGGCTATCATTCGCATTTCCCTCTTGCGCAGGCGTCGGCAGCTGCATACTCAAGTATGTGGACGAGGCATTCACGCTGTTCATTGTTGGCTGGCGGGGCACCTCCAGTCTGCGGGCCTATGTCGATCGCGATGAGACCGTGCACATTCTGCGACTGCTCGGCGCCGATCTCACCAAGTTTGAGGTCAACAAATACGAGAAAGCCAAGGAGGCAGCAGCCGCAGCAGCAGCGGCTGCGGCGGACGTGGAAACTTCTGTTATCGATGAAAACACTGTGAATCTTCATGGGAACGAGGGCCCAGGTTTAGAAGACGAAGACATTTAATTGGATGTGGATGGTCGAGTGCAGCGTTTTAACATTTAATCTTCATCCAAATATTGATATTTATGAATATCAATCGTTGACTATTCGCCTTCTAATTTTATGAATAATAACTTTTGTATCTTTCTTGTTCAAAGCATTTCTCAGTTAATACAGTAAGCGTATCGATAGTTTGAGTTAGTCAGATTTTCTGCTGATATAGCAAAATATGCCGAGCCTCAAAAAGCCTGGCAAAGTTTTGAAAATATTTCCCAATTTTACATTCATTACTGTCGCAGTTCGGTTTGAAGAAATCGATAATTTTTTACCGAATGTTCTATCGATGTTTTGGTTAATTCATGACTATCAGCTGCAAGCAGAGCTGGTTTCATTGATCGGTGTTCGTGATATTTGAAAAACTAATTATATTATTATTTTTCAAAGATTAAGTATCGTGCAACTAGCATGCAATGTGATTGATTAAATGCCTTAATAAAAACGATTGATTTATACATGAGTGTCTTTGAGTTTGTGAATAGTATTTAATTCAGAATATAAATAATTAACTCATCAAACAGAGTGTGTTTGATATTTTGAGCTTCGAATGCTGTGGACGATCGCCGGCTAGGTCTATTTTCATGATTACTACGGCACCTCTCGGATTTCTCCAATTTCATGAAGAGAACAATTTAATATAATATCGCATATGTATCTTTCCTTTTCCTCACACTGAACTCTTCCCATCGCTGTACATTAATTGTGAAGTTCAAGTTCAAGTTTCCCACGTTGTTCAAAGCACACGTGACAAACCACCGAAAATTAAGTTGCAAAGTCAATTTGAGCTTGTTAAACTTCGATTCCTAATAACTTGTTTTTAAAGCTCCGCTTATCTTAACGTAACAGAACGTAAAGTATAGCGAAAACACTAAATCGTTACGTAAGAAAACAGATGATACTACGTAAACAGAGATAGGGGTTATCGAAAAATCGAACAATTCAATTAAAGTTTTGTTATAAAATGTTACATTAATGGTTTTATTGTTTAGTTTTTTTTTTTCCAGTATAAATATATCATATATAAAGTATATAAAAAAAAGTTTTTTAAAAAATTACAAATATTCTTTTTTTTTCGTTTTTTTTTTCATTTTATATATAAATGCAATCTCGCGTTTGCATTTGCCGCAGTTATGCATAGTAAATTTGAATTTTTATTTTCTCGTGTTTTAAAACGTCTTTTGCGTTGCTTTTTTTTTTTTTTTTTTGTGTGTTTGTCTTTTAAAAAGTACATAGAAGATAAAGTAGTATGAAAATGTAAATATTTTAGCGATTGTGTTGTGTCTGTTGTGTGTAATGCATGTCTTTCATTATAGATTTCTAGACAATTTATTATATGCGTTGTTTAAATAGTAGGAATAAGCTTTGATTCGCTGTTTTATTGCATATGCATTTGACAAGACTTGGAAATCAACTTGGCAATATTAATAGAACGACAAAAACAGCAACAGCAACAATAACAACAATAAGACCAACAACAAAATGCAGTCACAATTCCACAAACTAACTAAATAAAACGCGAATGACGCATGCGCAACATTTTGTTGCAGCTGTGGCATTGATTGACTTTTTTTTTTTGTTGAATTGCTTGCGGTTGTGTTGGGTGGGTATTTTGTTGTTGTTGCTGTTGTTGTTGCATGGATGGAGATGAAGTGTCGTTGTTTCCAATATTATTATGTTGCTTACAAAAAAAAAAAAAAAAAGAAAAAGAAAAGAAAACTGAACTTTTAACTTAGTTAGAGAATGAGAAGAGTTGTAGTTAGTAAATGCTGCTTGAATGCTAGCTGGATGCCAAATATGCTGTTGCTGTTGCAGTTGCTGTTATTTTTGTTATTATTTAGGCCTTCTTCTCGGCCTCGATGACCTCCTTGGTTGGCAGCACGTTCTTCTCAGTAGTTTCAGTGTGCTTCAATTTTTTCGCATCGAAGTTCTCGATGCCGGCAATGAATTGATTCTTCTCCTTCTCCTGTTCAATTGCTGTCGAGCCAAAGACAAAAAGAAAGAAAGAGATCAAGAAGAGAGAGAGAGAGAGGAAGAGAAAAATAGTTGGTTTAAATTGTTAAATAATAGTTGCAATTGCCATAAATAGCCATAGCTGGTTTTTAGCGGCACATGTTCGATCCGATATCGACTTGAGAGGAGTGTGTCTAGTTCTCTGTACGCACCTTCCTTATTAGGCAATGGATTCTTCTCATTGGTCTCCGTATGCTTCAAATTGGTCTGATCGAATGCGGTGATGCCCTCGAATATAGACTGTTGAGTTTTCTCAGCGGCCACATCTGAACAGCAGCCAACATGCAACATGCATTAACAAATTATTTTAGTTAGTTTATTCATTCAGCTATCGAACAAAACTCTCACCCTCAGCGGTGGGCAAAATTATCTTCTCTTGGGTGCTGGCATTCTTCAGTTTCTCCGTATTGAAGCCCTCCAATTGACTCTTCAGGTTCTCGGCCACCTTGGGCAAATCCTTGAGTGCTGGTGCTGGGGATGCCATCTGCACAAATCACATGAGAATAAAAATAAATAAATTAGTAAAATATAGTTAAATAAATAACTAAATAAAAAAAATGACTAAATATAAATAAACAAATATACAGAGTGATTATGGCAATAACACTATTTGTTGTCATTTGTCATTTTAAATCGAGGGATTTGCTTTAAGTCAGCTGTCAGCTTAATAAGCAATTGCGCATAACAAATTTTCAACCGAAATTTTAATGACTATCAATAAATAATGTTCATTTTTTCATTTGATTAAAATTACAGTTACTCCCAATCAAATATTAGTAAATTTTACGAAATGCAATTTCGGTGTCATGGCAAAATAAAAAAAAACGAAAATAAAACGCAAAAAGAATTAACCCGGATATCGATAACGCAACAATGAACAAAGACTGTGCTGGACGGGACGGTGAGTTTGTCGAGCTCTCGATAAAGAGGAAATGAGCATCGATAACGATGCTTAACTACGTAGGCACTCACACACACATCTTTTATTTCGTGTTGAGAAATCGTTTGCTTTGCGTTGTTTACCGTTGGGTTTATTATGCGATTTCTCATGGCGATTGCGCTGAACCACAAACACACACACATACTTATTAAAATTTGTCATACAAGCAGCAGCTAATGAGTCATGCACAGCACAGCAAGGACGCATACACACACAGGCATTCAAAAAATATATGCGTGTGTGTGCGCTGACTATCAAAGTACCAGCAGAAATACGAGAGTGATTGGAGATAGAGAGCGTGACTGCGAGTGAGAAGTTCAGCGAACCTACCGCAGTAGCAGCAGCAGAAGAGCAGCAGCAGATTAAATTCCAATTGGACAAGCTAAGCGACTTGAGGCGAGTGTACCGTTATCAGTAGTTGCCTTGTTTTCTTAGTCGTCGCACACAACAATAAACTGCATTTTATCACGTTTATTTTTAGTTGCAAAACACCCAAAATGTGCTTGCTAACTTGTCCATTGTTCGTGCCTTTTTCTAGCTAACTAATCAAAACTTAAAAAGTTTCCATTGGTTTGCTTTCGTTTTTAAGAAATAGATCGATTGCAGTCGTGTCGCTCGAATTCTATTTTCCCCCTGTTACTAGCTTTGTTTGGTTTGCCTTGAATACCCACCACCCACACAAAGAAAGTACTTCATTAATGTCGATAACAAGTGCATCGATGCATGTGTGTGTGTGTGTGTATGTGTGTGTCTAAAAATTGAAAAACAAACGTTACAAGGGCGGCAACCGATCCAAAAAAATAAATACATAAACGTACAAAATAAAAAACAAAAACCAAAAATTCAAGCTACGCTTAGTAGTCGTCTGTATTTTATTGACCATATTTGGGTATTAAGGCGCGCCGATCTCGCCGATAGTTTGATGATTGACTACTAGCGGCGGCCGTTTAGCGCCTTAGTCATTTTTCCAGTAACTCCTTTTTCAAGCAAAAACAAAAATTTAAACAAAGGCGAACATTGCAGCGTAGCAAGAGACACACACACATACATATGCATATTCATGTATGTATATGTACTTATACGGCGAATTGGTGCTGTTTGTCTTTTTTTTATTTTTTTTTTTGGTGGGGGGTGAGGCGGCTGTTTTTCAGTTTGCATGTTGTTGCCTTGTTTGCCATGAATCAACTTCCAACTTCGAGCGAATTATGGCCGAGCGATGAATCATAAATTCGTCTTTGCCGCTTCAGCCCACACTTGAAACGCCCTCTCTCTCTCTTTCACTCTTTTCTTTCACTCTGAGCGCTCTTTTCGAAACTTCGCTTGCCTTTTTTTATGGCTTATCTTTTGTTTTGTTAATTTTATGACTTGTTTATTTTCGGGGTTTTACTGATTGAAGTGTGTGAGCGGGGAGAGGGAAGGAATGGGGGTTCATTTGGCCGGCGCCAGCAAACCGCAAATATGCCGTTAGACCATTTGAAAAAATGTCGTTGCCAGCTAAGCCAAAAGGCCGCTCAATCTTAAAAAAACGCCTACGACGTCGACGAGCGCTGATGCGTGGCTCTGGTGGGGACAGGGGCGAAGAGCAAACGAAAGCGCACAGAACAAAAGAAGGAAGACAAATGACAGACACGTCCGTTTTACACCCTCGCCAAAGAAGCAGCAGCAGTTGGCTCCTGTTGTGCATACACTTGCACAAATACACGCATATACATTCACACGCATGCACACATGCTCAGTGCACGTCTGGCAGTTGGTACATAAATTTTAATATGTGCGCCCCGCGACACAAACTGAATTTTAAATATGCGCAGTGTAGTCATACTCAAAAAACACACTCATACATGCATGACAAATACATACTGTTAATTTGAAATACATTTTTACATTCGCTGCAAGACGTCAGCGGCGATAAATTAAATGCCATTTGGATATTATCGATAACAATCGTTGGCACTGGTGTCTGAGCCACGCCCTCGTCTAAAAATCATTTTTGCGATATCACACATATATACATGAAATGCAGCTCGAGTGCACAGCTGCACGTATACACTCACATTGGCATGCATGAATGTGTGTGTGGCTGTGTGAGCACGCGCAAGCACACATTGTGGGGAGGATAAGTAATAGCGTCAAATGCCCCGCCCAAGCACACACAGCACACGTACAAACAGCAGACGCAAAAAAAAAACGAAAAAAAGCCGGCCGGCAAAGCTCTAAAAAAAAAAAAAAAACCGAAAAGAGACGAAGAAAGCCAGCTTAAAGAAATTGACAGCTGCTCAAAAGAGCGAAAAATAGCTAACGGGTAAGTGGCTGAAGCCATGGTCGGCACAATAAATAATTTATAACAAATGATAAGTGACGAATCTGCCATTTGCAATGAATGAGAAGCGCAGCCACAAGAAATACCAACGACAGCAGCATCAGCAACAAGAACAACGGCGCAAACAAAAACCAGTTGGCGCTGACTTTTGCAGCAACGCGCTTTACATTTTTTTTCGTTTTTGTATTTGCAGACTTTTTTTTTTTTTTGCCCCCTTCTTTCTTTCTGCAAGACGGAAAAAATACGAAACGTAGCAATGTATTGAAATTGAAAAAAAAAAAAAAAAACGAATTGCCGGCGGAAAAACTTGAACATTGAAAGAAAAAAAAGGCTGAAACTTACCTTAAATCTGTGGTTGGTTTTTTCTTTTAATTCTTGACAAGTTGGGTTTTGTTGGCAAAAGAATTGCGCACTTTACAAAAAATAAATGCGGGTGGGTGAGTTAACTGATTGGGTGGAAGTATATATATATATCTATGATATATATAAAAGTCAGTACTTGGCAAATTTAACACTCGCTACTAGATTACTGCTATATCGCGAAAGCTTACAAGCAAACAGAACGACACACAAATTAATACTGCGCGATAATTGTTGAAATCCAAAAGATGAAGGCGTACGAATGATGTTCGAGCGGTTTGAATGAACGCAGCATTTGCTTTTGCTTATCGATAGGCGTTATCGAATGCGTTTTCATTGCCGTGCGGCTGTTATCGCATGGCTGACCTATACAACTCTTAGCAGCGTACGGTATGAATTGTACTATCGATTGGTAAGCTGTAATAATTTCACATTTTGAAGCTGAGATCGATGAAAAGCTTGCACTAAAAAAAAGAGAAAAACCAGTATTTAAAAATGTCGACATGAACATTGATCTAACTGCGGCGATATGAATGAGAACATTTTACATATTAGTCAGATTTATAATCGACCTTAGAAATTCTTTGTATTTATCAGATGCAGACCAAAATACAAAAAGAATAATAAAATTTGGAAAAAAAGAAGCAACCCCATATATATAATTATGTTTTTGAGGGTTAAACCGACTGCGCTAATTGTGTATTCGGGAATACTATTAGCTGCGTCGATTATTGTACTGAGGATTGAAAATCCTAACAATTGAAAGTCCGACAACGGCTTATTAATAAAAATACAAATCTTTATTTTAAAAAACACGTCTTCTCGGTTTCGGGTACAAAATAACTATGACTTATGCTTATGGTCTGATCTATTAAGAAGGCTCAGATTTGCCTCTTCTGCGGTGTTGTAGCTGAGTCGCTGTAGCTTTGTCGCTGCGTCTTTAGTTGGATTGGATTTTGTTTGTTTATATAAAATGCGCTGGCTCTGGTGGATTTGTTTATGTTTATGCTGAGACGGCGTTTTAATTATGGTGCGCTGCTGTTGCGGTTGCAGTGAGTGTGGACATGAGAGATCTGCGTGATCTGAATATGTCACTATATATATATATTATTATTATAATTGGGGAGAGTTAGCACTGCGACCTATAAGGTCTATTGTGCCCCCTTACTGAGCCTATAGCTCTTCCATCAATCCCAACTCCTGCACGAATGCTAGAATCTTTGTTGGGTTGAGGGGCTTCTTCCTCCTCTCGTAACTCTTCCTTCAGCTCCTGCGAGGATATTATTGTGTCCCCGTCTTCTGCTTCACCCAGTTCATCTGGGCCGAGCGTCATATCCGCAAGGTCCTCATCTTCTGCCAGGTCTTCCGACAGATCGATGATGACGGACTGATGGTTGCTCGGTCCGTCCGATGGGTGCTCCATCTCGTCCCTTTCCTGTGTTGGGGCTGCTTAGTCCCCCAACCTTCTATATATATATGTATATATTTTTATTTAATGCGATTTTATTTTTCAATATTTTTGCTGATTTAACGTAACGCCTTTATACAGTTAAACTCTCATTTCCATTTGCGTTTATTGCCTAGATTCTTATGCAGAGCAAAGCTGACCCCAAAAATGCCCAAAATTGGGCATAAACTATGCAACTTGCACACACAGCAAAACAATTACGACTTTATTTATTTTTTCAGGTTTTATTTTTGACTCATCTTTGTTCTTTGCCGATACCGAACTGCAAAGCAACAAGAAAACTTTCCTTTGATCTTAACTTTAGTGATTTTGTGTAGCTTGGAATTTCGTTACAAAAAAAAAGTTTGTAGCTTGGAAAAATCGGTGCTCGGTTTAAATATCACATGTAAATTATTCGTAATTGGAGTGAAGGTATTTCCACCAAAAAGTATAAAGATTCTTGCAAGCCGTTTGTACAAGATTTTTTTTGGAAGGAATTTTCCTTTTGCAAAAACAGAATTTTTCGCATTCGAATCCACGGATCGTGTAATTTACCGTAATCGACATTCACCACGAACCAAAAAACGAGAGAAAGCGTTAACATTTAAAATACAGAAATCATTTTTTTCTTTAAATATAGTAAGGCTTAGTTAGTATTTATAGTTATGAATGTACAATTATATATATATATATATATATATATATATATACCTATAATAGCACACGCTAATTGATCACTACTATTAAACAATGTCTGTATATATATTGCTACGCATAATTTGCCGAGCGGCACTCGTTCCAAATACGCTCCATTTCAATGGGATCGCTGAAGCCATGTGATGCAATCACATCGCTATAACTATCGGGTCCATAATATTTGGGCCGACTGAAGTGGAATTGATCGCAACGATGGACGGGTATGTGCGCTTTCAGCGCCACCATGCCTAAGTAGATGTCATCAAATCGAAACAGGGGCAGACTGCGTCCCACCGCATACATCTGGAGGAGGGCATCTCGGGACAGGATGAACGCTCCCGCCGTCACATACGGTGGCCACTTGTCAAACGGATACTCCTCGAGGGAGACATACCACTTGCTGAACTTGTGTCGCAACGGGGCAGTCTCGAACACAAAGCCGGCAAAGAGCGGACGACGATCCGGATGCGGCGTCTGACGACCTCGGCCCAAAAATCGCAACACATTCTTGATGGACACGTAATAATCATCGTCGACAAATAAATAGTAATCACTGGTGTTGAAATGTTCGCTGGCCCAGCGCATGCCCATCATTGTTTTGATTGTATTATTGAAATACGTATCCACAAAATCCGCTCGCAAAATGTCACCATGATGTCTGGCCTCTGTTGCAGTCGCATCCTTGCTGCTCACCAATCCGGCAGCGGGATTTACGCCCAACACAAAGACGCGTCGAATGTTGACGTCTGAGAAGCGTGTCTCGTAGCCCCAGGTTTTGCGTATGGCCTGACGCCGCTGCAGATTTCCAATGGCGCTCTTCACCAATATCGTGAGTCGGGGAGGATCCGTTTGCCGAGTAAATGCTGGCATTTGTAGAAACTTGTAGTCCAACGTTGGTGACGCCGTGACGCTCGCATTCTGCAGCGGATAGTAATAGTGCGTCTCAAAGTCCAGTTCGTACAGATGTGTGAGTATGCCACAAAAGTCCACCAGCAGTATAATGGGTATGGCGAGTGCACATTTTAGCAGCAATTTGTAATGTTTTTTTAACATTGCGCGATGCTTGTTAATAGCGATGACATGATGATGATGTCCGCGATATCTATCGCATGCACACTAGAAACGCTAGCACGAGATATCGTTCACAAGCAAAATTACATAAGGTATTTTGGTATCCGTATAACTAAAATGTGAGTCTATTATCCTTTTATTGAGGCAATACAAGTGTGCCACTACTTAAAATTTTACTTGAAAAAATGTATAATCAATAATTGTATATTTTTATATGTATATCGAAGCGATATATTAGCGTACACGAAAAAAGCAACTGGCCAAGCAAAAAGAAGAAGAGCGTGTGTATTGAATTTTACAAAACTGCATGAAATGAATTATGCGCTCAAATTATTTGAAAAATGTCTGAAGAAATAGTAAGTGAAACAACGTCGACCGCTGGCAGCTCAAAGCTGACAAATGCACAAAAGGCACGCATCGAACGCAATCAAGCCAAGGCGCAAAAGCTGAGGGAAGCCAAGCTGGTCTCGCATCCCTACAAGAGCAATATACAAAAGTAAGCAAATGCAATTAAAACAATAAAACGAATGTGAAGCCAATAATAATTAATTGACTAACAAACAGTTTAAATGACAACGAGGAGCGTCCAATTGGCGATCAGAGCAATAATGTGATTAAAGTGCAGGGCACCAAATATATTGATAGCGGCGGCGGCTTCCTATTGGAACAGCCAGTGCTGGCCAATAAAACAACAGGTTCGGAGGCAGAGGCGGCTGTGGTGCCAATTATCGAGGATGCCATTGCCATTCCAGTGGTGTACGAGGAGTGCTTGGAGTGCGGTGATCAGTACGCCGATTCCTATTTGTTTAACAATTTCGGGCACTCCGTTTGCGATAAGTGTCGCGACACCGAAGATCGCCATGCCCTAATTACACGCACTGAGGCCAAGGCGGAGTATCTGCTGAAAGATTGCGATTTCGATAAGCGTGAACCGATGCTGCGATATATTAGTCGCAAGAATCCCCATAATGTGCGCTGGGGCGAAATGAAGCTCTATTTGCATATGCAGGTCGTCAAGCGCGCCATGGAGGTGTGGGGCAGCGAGGAGGAGCTAACGCGTCAGCACGAGCAGCGTGAGGATAAACGTGAGGTAGGCAAGGCTCGCAAATACAACAAGCAAATGAAACAGCTGCGCATGGAGGTCAGGAGCAGCATTTACACAAAGAAAACAAAGGCTGTCCACGAGCATGAATTCGGCCCAGATAGCTATAACGAGGAGGAGGACAGCTACACTCATGTCTGCTTGCACTGCCCCTACACCGAAACATATGAGAAAATGTAAAACTCTACAATTTATCCAAGCAAATGTCGTATTGTATTTATAAATATAAAAACTTAGATTTTATGGAAAGGTGCTTTTTTTGGGCGCGCGCATTTAAATTGTATAGTGTCTATAGAAAAGTGCCATTACCAATTTGTGTATCGGTATGGCGCTACTTTTAAACGTGATTTATTTAAAAGAAGAAGAATGAGCGTCAAAGATTAGTAGTATTAGTAGTCTAGTAGTAGTCTAATTGTGGGTGCAATTATGAGGAGAATAACACAACACGTGTATTTAATTTGTTTGATCCGGAAATATTGATGAACAAATAAGTTTATATCTCAACCGATTGTCCATATGGCAGATGAAAATGATGTATTAAACCGATCCGTAGACCTGTAGCAATAAGTCGCATATATTCCAAGCCCCATTAAGATAAGGACAACATTATAGTAACCTCTGCCTGGATATAAGCATAATGTGTATGCAAGCCGTTGTTTGGAAATGTTTGAAATACACAATATACGAATTATCGATATGCTTTTAGGTTTGCCATTCACAATAAGGGAATTTGCTTGTTATCGCTAATAAGTGTCATCGCTAAAACAAACGCCAAACTGATAGACCTGTAGCAACAGCAGTATCGAGAGGCAGTTCGAGAAAAATTATAAACAAATTTGCTGCGCAAACGGGGAAGGAGAATGGAGGAGCCATCGGATGATGAGAATTTTGAGCCGACGCCAAAGAAGATCAAGCGCGATTGGCTCAATAGCTATTGCTACTCGAACAAGGCCATGGGTATGATGAAGAAAATGGGTTACGAGGACGACAAGGGTCTGGGCAAGAGCAATCAAGGTCGCTTGGAGCCCGTGATTGCCGTACAGCAGGATGGCCGTCGTGGCTTTGGTCTCAAATTGGACACCGTCCATTGGTCCGCTGGCAAATGGGATCCCAATTGTGAGGATTTGGAGATACCCGAACCAGTTGTCTGGTTAAAACTTCAGGGGAAAAATTGTAGCGGCTATACGCTCGACGAACTGATGGTGCACATGGTCACCGGTCCCCGCAAGCTCAGACTGGATGATGAGACGCTATTCTGTGACCCCGCGATCCTCGATCACATCCTTAAAGCGAAGACCGTGTTCGATGATCTCAATGATACGGAGAAGCGTCGCGCTCGCTCCCGCTGCAATCCATTTGAGACCATACGCAGCTCCATCTTCCTAAATCGTGCTGCCGTCAAAATGGCGAACATTGATTCCATTTGCGAAAATATGTTCACAGAGCCGAGGGATCCACAAGGAAACACACTGATTGGACACAATGAGCTGCTCTATTTTGCGGATATATGTTCCGGTTGGTTTGTCTCTCTGACATATGTATATATATATATATATGCCCAACTTGACTATCTTTCTTACAGGACCTGGCGGCTTCTCAGAATATGTGCTCTATCGCAAATCGTGGGAGGCGAAAGGATTTGGTTTTACGCTGCGCGGGGCCAATGATTTTAAGCTTGAACGATTTTTTGCCGCCTCACCGGAATCCTTTGATGCGTTCTATGGCGACAAAGATGATGGCAATATATTTGATCCGAGCAATCAGGACTCATTGAATGATTATATACGAAAGCATACGCCGCTTGGCGTTCACTTTGCCATGGCCGATGGCGGCTTCTCCGTGGAGGGACAGGAGAATATACAGGAGATACTCTCGAAGCAGCTGTATCTGTGCCAGTTTGTGACGGCCCTAAAGATCCTGCGCGTCAATGGCAACTTCGTTTGCAAGCTCTTCGATTTGTTTACGCCATTTAGCGTGGGATTGGTTTATTTAATGTACAAATGCTTTCATCAGATTGCGATTATCAAGCCGAATAGCAGTCGTCCTGCCAATTCGGAGCGTTATATTGTGTGCAAGAATAAGATGCCGGAGACGGATGCCATCACTAACTATTTGTCCACCATCAATCACATCATCATTGAGCAGAGCGAGAAGATGCTGCTGGATCAGCTGGATGTGATTGAGCTATATAATTGCAAGGAAATGCTGGAGGATGAGCACTTTATGCGCTACATCATTGATTCAAATAATGCCATTGGAAATAAGCAAATTGTTGGATTGCGGAAAATTGCTGCATTTGCCCAGAATCTTGAGTTGAAGGAGCCGCGTCACTCGGATGTGCGTCAGGAGTGCCTGAAATGCTGGGCACTGCCCGATAAGCTTCGCCAGGCGCCCGAAGTGAAGACAACCGATCGCCTGTTGGAGGAGCTGTTGCGCGATTGGTCCAAGGATCGCGCCTGGCTAAACGTACCCGCAATGGAGATGCACGGGCGGACACCGTTGCAAAATATCATCCTGAATGTGAGTGATTGGCATTTCATGCCAATTGGACGCGGTGAGATCAATATCAATGGTTGCACCCTCTTCCTATGCAAGTCACGGGGCAATTTGTTGCGCTACACGGAGCATCGCAAATGGGAGCTAGTCGAGTCCAGTTTCAATGTGCAGCCACGTTCCATATTTTTCGGTGAGATCGTGTTCGAGTACAGTGGCGAGGGGCGCACCTCGCAATGCGTCTCGGCCTTGCACATCATGGATGCGATCTGTTTGGGCGGCATCGATATCCGTCGCCGACCGTTCCTCGAGCGCGTCGCCTTATGCATGAAGTATGCGCGCAGCCTGAACAAGCCGTTTAAGAAGGAGCGCACCTGTGGCGCCATACGCTGCAAACCGATCTTTCGTCTCCAGGACATGAGCCGTTTCTTTAACGCAATGCGTCCGTATGTGCTGAAGGATAACTCACAGAGATTTGGGTACACTCTCGATGATCAACGGTTTTTGGTGCCCGGTGGCATTATCATATTCTGTGAACTAACCATGAATTTTGTAACCGCATATTCGAAATCGCATCAGCAGATCTATTATTTCAATACCATTACCAGGGAGTCGCAGTTCAAGGAGCAAATCGAGCCGCGACGCTTCAACGAGGTGTTCGCCTCGTTTCGCCATAGCTATACGCGACGGCATCTGTGGAAGTGGACAAGCACTTTGCAGGTGGAGGAGCATGCCACCGAGGAGAATCCAAAGATATTGTATCGCAGCCACTTTGAGAAATTTATTCAAAGAAAATTAATGTCTAATCCCAACTAGAACAACTACCAACTAAGACACATTTTAAAAGGACGCTGAACGGATCTGCGCTAATTTTAAGCATATATATACATGTGTTTATATATATATATATATATATATGTATATATTAACACACACAATATATATATAAATATATATAAATACACATAAACACAAAATACATATATATATATGTATAATTACACATAAGCACATACAAAATATATATATAAATATATATAAATACACATAAACACACACAATATATATATACATATATATAAATACACATAAGCACATACAAAATACATATATATATATATATAAATACACATAAGCACATACAAAATACATATATATATATATATATATATATCTATAAATATATTTTTTTTGACAAGATTGCTTGCAATTTTCACAGATATTCATTAAGATATTTGCCTTAAATTTGTTTCCCAAAATTTTCTTACGTTCGAAAACAAGACAATTTGGTTATTTTTTGTATGTTTAAATTGTTTTTTATTGTTTAACGCTATTTACTAAATTCGTTTAGTATTATTGCCGTTTTATTGAGCTGATCCGTTCAACTATTTAATTGTTAAGCAAAAAGTGAAACAAAAATAATATAATACAATTTGTGTAGCTGTAATATCTATGGCTGAGCCCACAAATACACCCTACAAGAAGATAAAATACAGCATTAAATTAATAAATAAATAAATATGTATGAAACACACACACACACACACACACATAAAAAAGTAACACTCAAAAAAACACAAAAATTAATTTTAAGAAATAAAAGTGAAGAACAGAAAATTTAATTTTAAAAAAATTACACTGACAGAAAACACACATACAATAAATAACACACACACATACACCCAAAAATAAATCACACACACACACACACACATACACACGCACACAGCTGGTCTAGCAACAGTTATAATAAAGCCCCCATCTATATAAATACTTAAGTTATTGACAACAAAATAATTTGCCTTTTTATTGCATTGGGCATATGTACATACATTTATATATATTCATATATATATATGTATATATCTTTCTGCCTGCTCTGATCTGTGTGAGCTGAGCCTATCAAGGATCTTGTTGGTTATACATAATTTTAATGTGGACTGATTGGCTTGAATTTTGTGATGCTAACACACAGCATGTCCTTGCAAATTCTTTAAGGATTTCTCCCAGTTTAATTTATTTTTGTTGTAAATAGACATGCGTTTGAAAGCCATGGCCATCTACTTAAGGATCAGCGAAGCGTTATATTGAACGTTCCATTCAGGGATTTACAGGATTCAATAAATAGATTTCAGGCAAAAAATTACACAAGGAAGTTGATTAGTAAAAACTAGCACAAGTAAAAAATCGAGCCTAAAGGACTATGAGGATGTCCTTTTTACCAGAGATATTCCTTCGAAAAGGCGATAAAAAGGACGAAATTTCTTTACATAGTCATCTATGATGTTCTTAGATGATCCCTTGTTCCTTGCAGGCAGTTCAATGAGCTTGTCCAAGAGATTCAAATGCAGCATGTCCTTTGACAATCTGTGAGAATTTGGTCGACAATATTTTTGAAAATGTAAATGTCCTGGCCGTTTTAGTGTCGTCCTAGAAGTATGCTTTGAAAAGGTTAAAATGTGGCATTAATTTATTCTAGAAAGACGCAACTGTTTACAAACTTTTTGAGTTTTATTGGTAAAGAAATGCTGGGTGGCGTGGCTGCAGATTCGAATCGGATCCGATAATCCGGCTACTTCAATAGTTTCAGATGCTTCACATATTTGTGGACCATATCCTTTACATAGGGCTTGAGCGCGACGCAGGTTGGAATATTCTCCGGCTGTTCGATCCAGAGTTTGTACTTGATGTCGTTGTCTTTTAGCTTATCGACCAGTTTCATTAGAGCCGCCTCATCTTTTGCCTCGAGCACCACCTTGTGCATGTTGTCCAGATCCTTGAGATACGCCTGCGTATCCTCATCCTCCGTATGCTGGCTCATCACCGCCGCCGTCGCATGGCAGCATTGGGCAATCACTGCGCCCAGTGGCCAGCTTAGAGTGGAGCGCAAATCACTCCGCACCACAATATACTGCACAATGTTGTTCATCTTTTATCTATTCATATATACATATATATATATATTTTAATGGATGATAATGCTTGTCTGCCGCGTAGCTAATAATATGTAAATATTCTCAGCAATGTTTGTGAACAGCTGATCAATAGACGGCAATTAGGGTGACCAGTGTTTTTTGTTCTTTTTGGAAAAATGCATTGGCCACCTTACTAAACTTCGTAATTCACACGTTGGCGGAATTTATAAAATCACTTTTCAAATAACTTGTTTTATTTGTTTATATATTCTGATCCAAAGGAATCGAAAATGAATTTTGCCAACTCTACTTAAAACCATACTAATGAGCTCTAAAGCTACATTTTCCAATAAATATTCTCGATTTATTGCAGACAGAAAATATTATCTGTTCTTTTTAGTTACATAACTGTCATTCTTGCCACAATTAACTGAAATTCATTAAATTTTGTCTAGCTTGGGTTACTTTAACACTCAAAATTCCAAAAATTAAGTCAATGATAACGTTGGCATGCAAAAAGAAGACGCCGCTGGAAAAGGCTTACCGGAACTGAACCAATTTTGTACTTCAAATAAATTTCTTATTTAATCAATGCACATATATTTTAAAGACAGCTCTTTCTTCGGATTAATCTTGTTTCTTGTTCTCAATATGAAAGGGGTGAAGTGGAGTGTTCCTTATCGTTCAATTCTGTTCATTATATAATTGGGTAGTTGTTGTAATCATCCCTGCAACAAAGTCTCCAGGCTAGCTACTTGTCAGAAACAGCGGACTTCAGTTATTTATATATTTTTATTTTATTTGCGACACTTGCAGCTTAATTAATCACCTAACGCACAGGAGAGCGAGGGCTTTTTTGTATAAAATGCAGAAAATATATATTTTAAATTTCGAATTTAATCAATCTAATTCAAAATAAGATATCCCATGAAAAAGCTACTGTATGCAATTTGAATGATACAAAAGCAAAATGTTATCAATTTTTATTAACGTTATGAAAAGTAAACAAATAATAATAAATAATAAATAATAAATAATAGTAGTAGCTTATGGAACTGCCCTCGCATTTTTCGGTGGGTCAGTTAAGTAGAATTTTGTTTTTGCTTCGACAGAAAGCAAATAAGTAGTTTATTTATTGCACTCAGTGCTGCAGAGGCTACTGCTGTGAATTTGAAGTGTAAGGACGAAGGAAGGAGGGAGGAAGCGATAGTGAGGGGGGGGGGGGTGGAGGGGATGGAGTACTGTTTTCCGGCGCATAGTGCCAGTGACATGCGTCCGTAATTAAGGTCCCCATTTTGGGTTAGATTATCCATGAATAATTGGAAATGATGGTCGCGCCTGGTCTTCGACTTTATCCGGAACTGGGCGGGATGTAAGGAGGTTGGGAGTAGGTGCACTGCCGGAGAGTGGAAGAAGTAGGCAGAGGAGTAATGTACAACTGCAGCAGATTGATGATGCCGGACAAAACAGCAGCGGCACACTGAGCGAAAAAAATGCAAGTGAACCGCTCTAAATGAATAAAAATAAAAATTCTTCAATCGAGTAAAAAGTTCTCATAAATTATGCATAAATGTTTGCTAATTTTAAATAAAAATATTATTGAAATAATACAAAAATAAATAAATAAAAACAACATATTTCAATATATATAATATTTCAATAGTTTGCGAACATATTTGAAATAACATTTTAGAATTGTTTTTGAGCTAAGTATAAATTTCTTGAAGTTTTTTCTAGGTTCAGCTACTGTTGCCATTTACTGCTGCGCCACTACTCTTCTCCTCACTCTCTCTCTCTCTCCCCTCCCTTTCTCTCTCTCTCTCTCTGTCTCGCTCTATCTGTCTGTCTCTCAGTGTCTCGTTCTGTCTGCTGAAAACTTTGCTAATTGCTTTTTGGCCACATTGGCCAAGGCGCTTGGCGACGACAACACTAGCTAACGGTTTTCAGTTATGGCCAGTTACCCAGCAGCCAAAAATGCCATTTGCCCAGTTTGACATTGCATTATTATACCCTGTACTCGAACTGACTCGAAGTGGATGTGCTCCCTTCTTCAATTATTATGCATTTTATTTTGATTAAGTTTTCAGACAAGTTTTTATCATGCAGAATAATTATTCAAAACGTTATCAAATAAAATGAAAGAAGAAAAAGTTTTTATGAAATTTAAAAATTAAAAAGCATTTTTCCAGGGTATTCTGAAGTTGTTTTAATTTAATAAGCGGATTTGTCCTTGTTGCTGTTGTTGTTGTAGCTGTGCATTTAATTGTGCCTTTTTGTGCCTCGGCCTACAAATCGCCGAGTCAGCATAGAATTAATTGCACAGCCAAACAAGCAACACACCAGCACACACACACCAGCACACACACACCAGCACACACACACCAGCACACACACACAAGCACACACACACACACACACATTGGGGCAACAATTTGAATAGATAGTTTTTCGCACTTTTGGCGTTCCATAAATTTTGCACTCACTTCTCAATTGTCAAAACAAATTTGCCAAATGTGCCATTCATTCGTTATGAGATTAGGGCACAGCACCCACATCCACATCCTCATCCTCATCCACATCCACATCTACATCTACATGCACATTCACATTCACATTTACGCCCACATTGACAACTACACAGTGAGAAAAATACTCGACTTTAGCATTTTATATATTTTCTTTTTTGTTGGCATTTTTCTCGCTGTGGTCACATTCATCCTCGTCTTCGTCCTCGTCCAAATTCACATCCTTGTCCAGGTTTACGTGCACACAGTGCTCCCCGGGGTCCAGCACATGAGCCACAGCTGTAGTTGCTGGGACATGAATATGAGTGAGGGGCCCGGCTTGAGGATTGTGGCAACTGGGCAAGGGGTGATGGGGGGAAAGGGGGGATGGCTCTGACCGCTGCCCAAATGCAAATGTCATTTTGTGGCCATTCGAATGAATAAACGAAATTAAATGCAAAGAATGACCCAAAAGCGAACGAGTTTGAATGGCAGCTCAACTAGCCCAACAGTGCCACGCCCCCTCATACCCAGCTTCCGCCTACCCACTGGGGACCGCACATCAACCTGACGTCAATACAATTCTACATATATATACATATATATATATGTATATATATATATATATATGCGCAGGGTTGCAAATTGAATCGAATTTGAATCGGGAATTCAGTCCCATTTTGGGTTCCCATTAATCAAAATCCCACGTTTTGCGAGATGGTAAATGGGCTGTGCTCTGAATGGGCGCCTAACTAACTAGTTAGTATAAGTACTAATTAATTTAGTATGCCATAAACCTTAACGATTCACAATTGAAATCAACTTCAAACTCAGTGCAGGCAAAGGCTTATCCTCACTTCGAATGATGTACAAGAATCATTGTGAAATCTTTTGGCAATTGATATATTTTCAAACTAATTCCAAATCTTAACCTAATCTTAAGTGAATCTCAAAAACTGACCTATATAAGGTTAATATTATTAAGGTTTTAGTTGCAGCGTTCAAAAATTGATTGAAAGAATTAAGAGTTGCATTTTTCAAATGGAATTTGTTAAACTTAAATCCTAACCAAGGAATTGCCCTTGCCAGGATTTGGCTGAGTTTGTTATATTTTTGTAAAATGAACATCATTTTTTAAGCCATAACTTAGTCACATTGCTAAGGACATGTTTTTAAGCTACAGGATAAAGTAAGTGGCACACAAGGATTGTGAGATGAAGATGAAATATAGCCAATGTATTACTAAAGACTACGCGGAAAGGACGAAATTACATCTAACAATCGAAATAAAATTATCCTAAATAAAACAGCTAATAGCTTGACTAAGTTCCAGGCGAGTCCTGTGCAAAACCTGTTGCTTACAGCAGGACTAACAACTGAACAACAAATCGTCCCTGAAATTGAGGATTTTCTAAGTTGCAAGCAAGTTGCATGGAACAAATTTAAGATCGAAGTGCAAGAATTCGATATAATTTCTCGATATTCAGATAGGGCGCTAAAGTATAGAATCTTATGTGTTTGTGGAGGGGGGGGGTGTGTGGGGGAGAGGGATGGGCTAGGGCGGGGGTTGGTTAGATAGTCGTGTTGATTGAGGTCATTTACGAGGGGAGCTTAGGCTAAATGTGAAGTCAGAACGTATTAAGAGTTCTGCTCGAGCTGGGACATCTTGTCAAAAGGGGGGGTGGAGCAGAAGAGGAAGCAAGGACGGGGTGGGAGGGGGGGGGGTTGGTATTATGTGGAGGTTGCACATTCGATTAGTGCGCGTGTGGGTAAAACTCGATGAGTTTTATTAGTAAATAATGGCAAATCATTTGGCCGTTGACACTCGTTGAATGGTCGAAAAGGGAGACTTGGCCAAAAAGTGTCAGCAGCAAAAGGACCAAAAGTATCAAGCACACACACACACACACAAACACTCAACCGTTGCGGCTGCTAATGAGCAACATTAATGAGCGCTATTTTTCACTGAAAGGACAATCAGTGTGTGTGTGTGTGTGCGTGTGTGTGTGGAATGGGGCAGCACAAGTCTCTTGGGTATTTAAGAGTTCAGAATGAGGCAAGTGTATAGCAATGACAGCAGGTGCACACAACCACACAACCACACACACACACACTCGCACACTCGCACACACTCACAAGTTGAGGGTTTTTGGCACACATTAAAATTTAATATGATTGCAATAGAAAGCAAAAAATTTGTAATTAAATTAACAATTTTCGCCAGTTGCAGTTGCAGGCTGAGAAATGAAAATAGTTTCGTCATAAAATCAAAATACTCTTCTAACTAAGCATATATATATTTATATTATATATATAGATAGATTTTTTTTGTAGCACGCAGGCAGTTCTGATATAACCTCAAATTCCGCTCACGACCTATCGGACTGTCCGACTGTCCGACTTCCATTCACAACGGGAAAAAAGGGCTCAATCAGTTGCTAAGTGGCTCAGAGACCTGGGATTCGAGACCAAAGGACTATCCCAGAGCAGGTTCAACATTAGGGCGGGTGGGGGAGGGTAGGGTGTTAGCAGGCAAGGAAGGGTGGAAGATGGGGCACGAAATCATGAGAAATGTGAAATGAAAAATCGACTCGCAATTAGCAAACATGAAGCACGTCGCGTTTGTTTAACTGGGAGGGCAGGACACACACACACACACACACACACACACACACTAACAGACACGCACAACCCCTCAAGCTAGCCTGACTCACGTCACACACACATAGGGGTATAGAGGGGGAGAGGAAGATACAGAGGGAGATACAGGAACTGGCAGCGATGTCAGCATGGTTAATAAGTTACTTTCGAGATACTTTATTACTTCCTTGGTGCTGCACGACAGTATGTGAATGTGTAGGGGCCGGGGGCGTTGTGGCATGTGTGAGGGGGGGGGGGCGTCCTGCCACATAGATCGCACATTAAAAAACAAGGAGCTCCAAACAAATGGCAGGCGACACAGTGCCAACAAAAAAAGTAAAAGGGTTGCTAGACTGTCTTTCATTACGCATACACACATGCACAAGTGTGTGCGTGTGTGTGTGCGAGTGTGTGTGTGAACATTTTTTAATTTATGCGATTTTTGACTGCGGGCGTAAAGTGCCAGCGGGCGGGGAATGAGAGGATGAGGTTGAGGTGATTCTCGCGCGCACAAAAGTAGGCAATAGTTTTTTATATTACAATTTCTTATCAGACTCACTGTGTGTGTGTCCCACCCAAGCATTTACACTCTCAAGAATTGTATTTTTCTTAGGGAACATTCAATGGGAATACGCAATGCGATAAATTTATCTGAATTATTTACATTTCGGACTGTGGTTTCTTTCCATGCTTAGCCCTAATTATTCAGAAATGATACAATTTCATTGAGTATATATATATATATATATATATATATATATGTTAATGCATACCATATATATAAGCAATGAAATCAAAAAGGGTCAACACGGATTACTTACACGCTTGTCGAGTTTGAATTAAGTGATTTTCCAATTCTATATTCAAGTCTACGAAAATGACAACATTATTTGGGCTCTCGTTGCCTTTTGGCTCTCAACTTCAAGCTGGTCTCTCTTAGTGGGTAAATACTGTATTATAAATCTAAAATATGAACGCTTAATTTTTGGCAAGCGTATTTCACATTCGGTATGCTAATGAAACATTCTGGCACTCATGTATTTTTTTTTACTTATTTATGCGAGTCAATCAATGCTTGTTGTTTGTGTGCGTGTGTGTGCGTGTGTGCATGTGTGTGTGTGTGTGTACGTCAAAAGAATAGAATTTTTCATTTTAAATTACATGACATGAGTGTAAGTATTTGTGTGTGTGTGTGTGTGTGCATAAAGAAAACTTTTGTTCGTTTATGTTGTTGAAGAACTTTGCAAAGGCGTTTCACTCAACGCTACCCCCTACCACCTATCCCTACACCTACCACACCCCTACATTGCTCTCTCTCTCTCCATCTCTCTCTCTCTCTGTCTCTCTCTCTCTTTGTCTTTCGAGATATTGGAGTAAAGCGTTGTCGAACCACATTAAAGGTAACTATGCAAATATTTTTGCGGCCCACACGAACAAACAACGAACCTTTTCATAGACCACACACACACATACACACACACACACACACACTGGCATATGGACATTTGTGTCCTTTGAGTTGAGCGCTGAACATGTAGGTGGCAACCAAAAATATTCCATGCTGGACATTAGTCCAAAAACTACTCATCCACAAAAGTGAACCAATTCCAATGCGAACAAATCGCAAATGCCAACAAAAAACCCATGCCATTTCCCCTTCCCCAATGCGTGCCGTTTGCAACCCGTTCTAATCGTGTACGTTTTAGTTTTTAGATTTTATTTTATTATTATTATTATTTGCCTTCGTTTTTTTTTGGTTTTTTTTTGTTGGCAATCACTTAGCTTACTCGTAGATTTTTGGCTATGTGCGGAATGTCTAATGAAGCCACATAAATCAAATGGCAACTGCGAAAAGCAAAAAGTCATTTGCCTCTTTTCACCTCTTTTCAACTGTCCACCCCTCTCTCGCTTGACCAACCATCCCTTGCAGCGTATCCTTGATGTTTCCGAGTTTCAGCTTTGTCGTCGCCGTACTAATTGAAATTAAAAACGCTGCCAAAAAAAACACAAATAAAAATAAACAAAAAGAATCAAATTTTATGCGAATTGGCTCAGTTTTCAGTTTTGGATTTTCGAGTTTTCGAGCTGCTTTCGTCCTGGCTAATAGTGGCTCTGATTTATGTGATGGGCATTGCTTTTAGCCAAACAGCAACAACTTGATTGAACTTCATGCTCTTGGCCAGCTCATGCTTGAGTCTCCTGCTTGGTAACTGGCTGCTCCATTTCTTGGTTAAAGTGTGCCCAAAATGCCCATGGATTTTTGTGCAATTTCCTTCGATTTCATAATTTCGAATTCGAATTTCAATTAATTTCAGATTTGAGTTTTGAAATGAAACGCTGATATTGTGTATATCCTTTATGTGTATTTGAATTATTTATTTCTTGTAATATTATTTAAAAAAAAAAGGACAATGATCACATAAAATATTTTGTAAATTACAGAATTCTTGTTATACAATACATATTACATATATGCATAATTATTATTATATTTATATTTATATTTATATTCATATATTTATAGACTTTTTTTTTTTTTAGTTATTTTCTTGTTATTGTTTTTTTCTTTTTTTCTTCCTTTTTTGATTTTTTTTTTTGTTTTGTTGGGGTTTTTTTTTTTGGTTTTAAATACAATAATTTTTAAGCCTGCTATTTTTTTTTTTTTGGTTTTGTTTTAAAATTCGTCTAAATTTCCTTTCGGTTTTTTCTTTGGATTTTGTCCATTTTTGTTGTTGTTGTTTTTTTGGTTGTTTTCGTTTATTTGTTTATATTTATATTTAGTTATACATATATTTATAAGTACGTAATACAATACAAAAAAAATGTCAACTACTTTTTACTTAAGTTTTACATTTCATTTTGTTAAATTTATTGCACTGAACTTTCTTCCTTTCTTTTATATGTATGCAGATATATATATATATGTATATATATATATATATATATATCCGATTCAATTCTTCTGCTTTTTTTCACTAATTGTTGTTGCTGTTTGTTTTTTTTTGTTTTTTTTGCTTAGCTTTTTCTGTTTGTTTGTCATTCAAACTTCTGCTCTTGCTGCCGAGTATATTTTATTTTTATTTTTAACATTAAAACTTATCGTTCCTAAATATATATAATAAATATATATGTTAGGTGAGGAAGTGTTAGTTTGTGTGTGTGTGTGTGTGTGTGTGTGTTTGTTGCATTGTGTGTTGCTGTTGCTGTTGTTGTTGTTGTTGTTGTTGTTAGTGCGAGTACTTAGTATTTATAGTTGAGTATAGTATAATTTGAAATGGACCTTTGGTCAGCCCATGGAGATTACGTTCTAAATTTTTAAGATTACAAAAAAAAAGAATGATTTTGTTTAGTTTACCGTTGATTACATTTGCATATTTAACTCCGTTGGTGTTAGACCTTCTAGTACCACTAACTAAACATACTTTCAAGTATATCTTCCACTCTTTTTTTTTATACCATTTTTTTATGTTGATAATTTTTTTTGTTTTTGTGTTTTCTTTTTGTTTTGTTTTGTTTTTTGTTTTGTTTTGTTTTGGTTGTTCTTGTTTCAAGTCGCACGTTTAATTTGTAATACAAAATTGACCAGACATCAACATCAAACAAATGTCCTAATATATATATATATATATATATATAATATATTTAACTGCTAGTTAGTATTAGATACAGATACAGATACACTAATCCAAAAAAAAAAAAAAAAAATGCAACTAAAAGCGCACATTTAGTTTAGTTTAGCTTTTGGTTTTATTTCAATACTAGAATTATTTATATTTATTTATACAATTTATCAAGACGACAAGCGCCTAGGACCTAAACGTGGAACAGCTCAATCTACGCGATGTTGTCAAGAGCAAGGACATCATTTCCATGAACGCCTCCTCTCAATCTACATACATATATCTATATTATGTACCTTATCTCAATATATAGGTTCTCATATATCCATATCTTTGCATATGACTTGGGATAAGTTGAACTCAATGGGAGTGAAATGAACTTTAACGAATCGTGAATCATTCCGTTGACTCCTCTCAATTATACTAGTTTACTATGTAATACTATCGGGTTTTCTTTTATCTTTGTAGACTTGTAGACCTTTTCGAAAGTAATTTAAAAATATAAAAAAAAAATATATATATATATATATAGAGGAGAGAGGGAGAGAGATATGTTGGGCTATTCGGACACTAAATCGACACTTGATTCTCACTTATAATTCATGACATATATAGTATAGTATATAGCATATGATTGGTAACTCATAATGAATAACTCATATACACCATTAATTATGTTTCGATTCATCAATCATAACATCCAACTCAACTGGCTCAGCCATCATAACCCCCCATCGATCCAACTCATAGCTCCAACTCCGGCACTGAGTCAATGCACCCAATGCGATAACTACTTGTATTCAATTGCAGTGTGCGTGAATGATTCGTAATTCGTAAATGATGTATGTACACACAGTGAAGCACCGCTGGACGGTCCCTGTCACTGTCCCTGTCACTGTCACTGTCACTGTCCCTGTCGCTGTCCGCTGTCCGCCATTGCTTAAATGGGCGTCGGCATCAGTTTGCCGTAGTCCTGGTGCATGCTGGGCTTCACCGAGTTGTAGACAGAGGGACGACCTCCGTCGTCCGGTAGGGCATACACATCGGGTGGCACGCAGAGCGACTGTAGCTTTGAGATGTACGAGTCGAAGTGCTCGTGCGGATGTGCATGGTGAGGATGTCCGTGCGGATATCCGCCCGGATGGTGCACAGTGTAGGCGTGATGTGGCGCATGCGGCGGCGGCGGCGGCGGTGGTGGTGCTGGTGGTGGTGCTGCTGCTACTGCGGTTGCTGCTGCTGCTGCTGCCGCTACCGTCACAGCCGACTGATGGCCGTACATGGTCGACGCGCTTGGTACGGCACCACCTGTTGGCGGTGGTAGCGGCGGCGGTGGTGGTGGCAACAGCGTCGAATAAGCACTCGCTGCACTCGCATGATGCTCCACCACACAACCACCGCTCAGGCCGAGGCCAGAGGTGCAGCCGGTAGTGTCCATGCCGGTGTGTAGGCTAACGGGTACACCGACTCCAGTTCCAGTTGCAGCCGGTAGTGCACCGGCTCCTGTGCCCGGTGGTGGTGGCGGCGGCGGCAGACGAACGTGTTCCAGCAGCGTGATGACATTGTTCCTCAAACTCTCGTAATAATTGTTTAGATTTGCGTTCGGCGGTGCTCCGCTACCGTCATGCGACACATGCGAGAGGTCGCCAACCGTACCGCTGCCCGGTCCGCTGCTGCTGCCGCCAATTAAGGTCGCTGTGGTCGAGGAGACGCCGGCAAATGGCGATTGGCCACTGGGCGAGCCTAAACCAGAAGCTGTGACACGTTGTTGTTGTTGTTGCTGTTGTTGTTGTTGCTGATGGGCGCTCAGTGGAGAAGCCTCCTGTTATGCAAAACAATAGAGAGAGAGAGAGACAGAGAGAGTGAGGGAAGAGAGAGAGAGTGAGAGAGAGGGAGAGAGAGTAGCATTGCATTTATATATTGTTTGAAATCGAATGAATTTTGTTTGTTTATTTTATTTGTATGTAAATATGAGTGCATCTAGGAAAATCTTAATTGCTGTTCAAAAATATACATTTATAGAATATTTGAATTTATGGAAATGAACGAAATTTCCGAATTTCAACCACAAGCAGAGATTTGCAATCTCAAATGTAGAAAATGAGATGAAGAATACACGATTTCCGATTCTAAGCTAAACAGACTCAATTGAAGACTTCATATTGAGACTTGATATAAAACAAATATGTTGAGCTTTTTATCTACCCTTTGCATTTTAAGTTCTTAAAAAGACAGAATGAGAAAAGACAGCGCTTTGTGTTAATAATAAAATACCAAAAGCATATTTCAATTAAGAACGAACCAAATTCAATTTGAATCAATAATATTAGAACGTTTTGCGTGGCATTTTGCACTGCAATCATTGTCAGCTTAAGCTCAAAGTCGGCAGACAAAATAAATAAAAAATAAACTGAAAACATAACAATGATTTTTGCAGCAAATATTTGGAGCAACTTACGCTTTTAAGGCGATTTTTATTTTTACTTAAATTTCACATTTTCACATAATTGAAATAACTTTTGCAAAAGCTATCGAAAACTGTTAAAAGGTGCTTGAAATTGCACATATTTGAAAGTCTATTTTCCCTCTCCCCCCCACCCCACACCCTGCACAAATAGAAAATGAGATTTGGGTTTCGTTACTAATACATGCAGAACAAAGCGAAGCTAACGATTTGCGCAATACTCGAAATGGGATTTTAGTGTTTGATTATTGGCCATCGGTTTATTTGACTGTAATTGTGTGTGTGGGTGTCTGTGTGTGTGTGTGTGTGTGTGCGTATATGATCGCAATTTGATGCATTGATATATTGATTCATGTTGCTTAAATTCAATTTGCTGAGCTGCCTATATAAAGTACACACACATACACACACATACATACACACATAAACACATGTATGCGTGTGTTCAAATTGAAATTCCAATAAGAACGCAGCAGCAGCAAAAAAAGCGAGTCAAACGCAAAAGAATGAAACAAACAGACACACAAACACGAACGCGTGACGAATGCACACGAACACACACTCACACAGACACACACACAGACAGCATACGAATTCGTGTGCGTGAAGAGCGAGAGCGAGAGCGAGAGAAAGAGAGTGTGGCGCTAGCGAGGCAGCCAACGGCGGCCGCTGCTGCTGCTGCTGCTGCTGCGAAGTGCCTCCCCACATTTTTTTTTATTCGTTCGCTCACATTTTGATTTTTTTTTTGCCGTTACTGCTGCTCATAGGGAGCTGTGTCGAGGCCACAGAGGTTATGCTGTCGACGTCGCTGTCGGCGTTGTGACGCGTCGTAGCACAGTTTTTGGCTCGTTAGGAGCAAATGGACAAAAACGTTTGGCGCTCTGCGATTTGCTGTTTGTGCTGCTGCTTCTGCTTCTGCTGCTTTTGGTGCCGACTGCGGCCAGACGGATGGGATACCCAGAGACCGACAAATTGACTGGCTGTGGGTGTGGTGGTTTAGGTGGGGGAGTTGGGGCTGCAGCTGCCTGCGCATGACCACACACACACACACACACACACATATGTGTGTGTGTATAGGGACACGCTCTGTTAGGGATGGTGCTGCTGGCTTTTGGTGCTGCTGTGCGCTGATTCGTCGTTCGATGCAGTCGGCAATGAGTGCAGCTGCTATGCAAGGCACGCCGATTGGCTGCTGTGACGCCATTTTGAACGGTTGTCGACTGCAACAATAAGGCGACAGAGGCCACTGCACCAGATCATAGGCCGCGTGCACCAAAGAAAAACAAAAACAAAAACAAAAACAAAAATATAACAAAAAGAAACGAAATATTTGCAAAAAATATAAATAAAGCAGCCTCAAATTTCCAAGTGAAAACGGAAGTTAGTTGGCCCA
Organism: Drosophila nr. perissopoda 5 BK-2023a; assembly: GCA_035044105.1. Lineage (NCBI taxonomy): Eukaryota > Metazoa > Arthropoda > Insecta > Diptera > Drosophilidae > Drosophila > Drosophila nr. perissopoda 5 BK-2023a. The sequence goes on from JAWNMK010000358.1 coordinate 980,590, forward strand.
ATAACAAAATATGCAAGCATAACTTGGCTAAAACAACGACAGCAACAACAGGCCAAGGCGCGATAATTTAAATATAATAAAAGTTTTTTAACTAGCAGACGTCGCCCAACTTTCTTTGGCCATGTTTTGGGTTAAAAAGTACATTCTGCCAAGAAGAAGACGAAGACGAAGAAGAAGAAGAACGAAAGTTAACAGCGAGGACGACGTCGACAGCGACTTCGGCGGCTGCTAAAACTTTTGTTAGCGACTTTTGCGCCAAGTTTCCAACATATTGTTGTTGTTTTTATTATAAATATTTTTGCTGTTGTTGTTGTTGCTGGCTTACAGTCGCTTTATTATTGCGTTGGTTTTGGTTTTGGAGTTTAGAGACGTCCTTGAAAAGTGGCCGCAACTTAGAAGCGACTGCGACGGCGACGGCGACGGCAACAGCAACTCAGGTGCCAACATAAACTTCAAGAGACAAAAAAAAAACATAAATACAAAAAAAAAATGTGGCAACTTTCACTGCGCCTACAACAAGAAGGGTTTAATTGGAGATTTCTCGCTCAACAGATATCCTGTGCAAAGAATTTTTTATTGAGACGAGCTCAAAATTCCAGACTTGATCTCATTTTATTAAAGTTGAAGATGATGTCAGACTCGATTTGGGAAATATTGAATTCAATCAGTTCATTTTAAATAAAATATTACAACTTATTTTGTGTTATGTGTTTAATCTTGTTGCTGTTGTTGTTGTTGTTTTTGTTATGTTGGTGAGTTATTTTATAATTATAGGGAAACACTCAAAATTTGTTGCGGATCAACGAACCTGAGCCTACGTACCCGATCGCTGGTGCTCAGTTGAGATTCCATCGCATTGATGTCCGATTTGAGGCGCATCATTTGCGATTCGACGCGTGCATTTTCGCGTTGCAATTCCGATATTTCCGCTTCCAACGTGTTGAGATCATCGCTGCCGCCACCGACGGCAACATTTATAACGCTCGTTGATTTGTCGCTGTTGATGCTGCTGCTGTTCACTCCCAGGCTGCTGCTGCTGTTGCTGCTGTTGTTGATGACCGGTGGCAGAGGAATGCCGACGCCGACGCCGCTCATAACAATGTCCAAGCCGCCGCCTCCTTGATCAGCAACAGAGATATCGAGTCGAGATAGATAGATAGATAGAGAGAGAGAGAGAGAGAGAGAGAGTTGTTAGTGCTGCAGACGCTCTCTTTTGGAGCAAACATAATTTTTTTTTTCAACTTTATGCAACTTGGTTTATTGTTCTCTTGGACGTGAAACTTGCTCATTTCTTATTTATTTTTATATATTTTTTTGTATTGTTCTTGTAATTTTTTTTTTATTTTTGATCAATGTTTAAGAAAAGCTCTCCACGGTTGTCTATGTGCGCGTGTGCTAGCAACTCAAATGGAGCTTTCATGTGAAGTGGGTGATTGTGTGTGGTGGGTTTGTTGTGTGTGGTGTGTTTGTTGTGTGTGGTGTGTATGTGTGTGTGTGTGAGTGAGATAGCAAATATCACAGCTTACCTTTGATCGTTTCTTTTGAAATATTCATTTGCTTGTGTGACTTGTTGTTGTTGTTGTCTTTTTTGGTATATTTGTTGTTGTTCTTGTTCAATTCATTTGATGACTTTCACTGTATACATATTTCTTTTGTATTTAAAATATTTGTTATATGGTTTTTGTTTCTATTATTTACATATATGGTTTGTTTTTTTTTTGATTAGCTTTCTGGTTTTCGCTGCGGTCTATTTTCAGTATTAATTGTTTTCATTTGTCTATTTAGAGTAGATATTCAGCACCGATACAAAACGTCGCGTAATCTAAAAGAAATCAACGCCAACGAAAAACGCCATGAAACGAAACGAAAAAGAAGGAAAACGGAATTAAATTAGAAATTGAAACGTAGTATATGTTTTGGTATATACAATATCGTGTAAGTATCTAGTAAGTATTATGTTGTTGTATCTGGCATCGTTGTTTATGTTATGCACCGGGAGTTTTTTTCTTTTTCATTTTTTCTTTTTCATTGCCGGCCGGGAATTCTCGGAATTCTCGGGGCCCTGTCGAGGCGTCTGTCGTAAGGTCAATTTTGGGTATATTTTGGTACGCTTCGGCTTATTTTTCAGATTCAAATATTCGCACTTGTTTTTGGTAATTGTTTGGTATTTTTTCATATTTTCTTTTTTTTTTTTTTTTTGCGTATATATATTTTTATATACATTTTCTTTTGTGTGTTTTATTGGCACATTCCGAAGAAACCGAAACCAAAACCAAAAGCCAAAACGTAAGTATTTCATTTGTTTTGTTAGACATTAGCACACGCACACAAAATTCCAACCGAAAATGCACAATACGAGAGAGCAAAGAGAGCAACAACAAAAAGCAGATGCAAATTTTTGCAAAATATCACAAAATGTCACACAAAATTCCGCATTCCACTGGCAACATTTCGATAAATCGATATTTTTTTAAAGAATGATATTTTTAGTTAACGGAAATGTTGATGGAAAATGTTGAAATAACATTTGAGATGCTTTTGCTTCTGTTGTTAGTGTTGCAAACTTTATGACAATGCTATAATGCCAAATACCAGCAAATGGTAGTGCATGATAGCAACAAGCCCAGTTCATAACAGAAAACACGCAAGAGATATACGACACAATTATAGACAGATAGATAGATAGATAGATAGATAGATAGATAGATAGATAGATAGTGAACTGAACTCAGAGCTCACTCGCACTCACCTGTATAGCCTTTGGGATACACCATGGTGACCTCATCGAACTTGGGTTTCTTAATTCCCTGACCGCCAACTGTGGTACACGCTAGCCGAATAGAATGATAAGCGAAAGAGAGAGAGAAAGAGAGAAAGAGAGAGAGGGAGAGAGGGAGAAAGAGAGAGTTAGAGAGAGATCATTTAGAAAAGTGTATTTTTGGTGTATTCTACGGCAACTTTAGTGGTTAAAATATTTTTGAATACATTTGAGTATATTTTTTTAAAGTATTTTCCAATCGTTGTTTTTGTATTTTTTTTCAAAACTATCTTTGTGGAATTTTAAACAGTTGATTTTTGTTCATCTAATTTGAAAACTATTTAAATTCATTTGAGTATTTCAATTCTTAAAGTATTTTGCAGACGTTATTTTGTAGATTTTAGTACAGTTTGTACTTTTCTCATAGCTATCTTTGTAGTGTTTGAAGCAGTCGATTTTTGTTGAGACTTACCATCAAATTTCATAGCTGTGGCAGCTGCCACAGCGGCTTTGTGCTGTTCCACAGTGCCGCCAGCCTCCAAAACACGCATCTTGTTCCGATTGGCAATGGGGCAGCCCGATGCACTGTAGCGCCAGAGAAAGACAGCAGGCGACAAAGAGACAAAGACAGAGAGAGAGAGAGAGAGAGAGAGAGTGAGAGAGAGAGATAGAGATAGAGATGAGAATGTAGCACAAATTAATTAATTATTCGTGCTCACCTTCTGTGTGAGAGGAATTTGCCAGTGGAATGGCCGGAACCATCGCATCCTGGTATTGGGCAACGTAATGGCTCCGAATCCTGGCCATCCCGCGGCTTGCTCTTCGGCTTGTTGGCTCGCGGGCAACCGGAGAGGCTGCGGTGCGATGAGTAATTGCCAGTCACATGTCCCGAACCATCGCAGCCGGGTGTCGGGCACTTTAGCTCCTGGGAGTGCGACTGCAGATGGTTGCGGTCCGAGCGCGAACAGCCCGTCAAACTACGAATTGAAAGTCACGTCAAGTCAGACATTAGTGTGGATTAACACACAAGCACACACACACACACACACTCTTGATTACGTGGCCAAGTGGCCGACGTCAGATAAGCAACGAGATTTTAAGAGTTTCCTTGTTTAAACTCAGAAGAAGTTGGGGGTGTTAAGTTAAGAACGTAGTTTGTGGCACAGCAGTTTTAAAGGATGTGCGGTCTGCGACTGACTGGGCAGCTTGGGACGGCTTTTTATGAGCGCACTGCGTCCGCATAGCCCTACTCATACATATTAAAGTCGCACACACACACACACACACACACACACACACACACAATTAGCAAGCTACTTTAAAATTGAACAGCGTCTTTAAAGTTGATTGTGGCTATTCGAATTATTAATAATTTATTTTAGCCAACGAGTTCAGTAAGGTCCTTCTGCATGTAAAGTGGCAACATTTATGTGTGTGTTGGCTTAATTCATAATATTTCAAGTATTTCAAGCACGTCATTTGAATGCCAGACAAAAGTGCAGAAGAGCTTGATGATGATGAGTGTACTCACCCATCTTTGGTCTTGTCGTGCTGCGGTATGTGCTGCGGCGGTGGCATCGAGTAGCAGGTGGCCGGACTGGGTGAATATCCCCCGGAGACTGGAGTCGGATAGCCTCCGGGGCCAACGGCCGT